>CAUYUJ010017741.1:0-226157 GCA_963575745.1 Prorocentrum cordatum
GTAGTAGTAGTAGTAGTAGTAGTAGTAGTAGTAGTAGTAGTAGTAGTAGCAGTAGTAGTAGTAGTAGTAGTAGTAGTCGTAGTAATAGCAGTACTAGTGCTAGTACTAGTAGTGGTAGTAGTCGTAGTAGCCTCAGTAGTACTAGCAGTAGAAGATGGTGGTGATTTTTGTTTTTGGTTGGCGGCTGGCGTTGCGAAAAACGTGGTATGGAATGTTTTCGGCACATTCGAGCTTGAAGTCCGTACAGAACCTAAGATTTTTGAAGGATCGCGGCGTGCGCGCGCAACGACACGCGCGTGTGCTTTTCGTTTTGTTTTTGCTGGGGTTCTTGCGACAGCACGCCCGCAGGGGCCTTCGAACGATTTTGACATGCGCGCGCGAAGGGCCCGTTTGGTAGCTTTCTGTATGATTTTGTTGAAAACCGACGGCTTTCTCAAGCGATCGCAAGAGTGCGGGCGTAAATTGTGTTTGAAAGTTCTTGTTGCGGAAACATGTGTTTCACATGTTTTCGGGATATTCGGTTTTGAAACCGAAGCCCAAAGTTCTTTGAGGATTTTGGCATGCGCGCGCGACGTCGCGCGCGTGTGCACTTCGTTGTTGCTGAGCAAAAAAGCTTGAGCGAACCCCTCCCTGTTTCTCTGACCTCTCACCCTTCAAAACTTACGATCTAAGCTGCCGCACCGAACTGCCAAACAGTCCCAGACGAGGGGCGGCGTAGAGGCGGCGACGGGGCGGCGACGGCAACAACATAGCCGCCAGACCGCTACGCGGGCCCTGATGAAGCGTGGCGACGAGGCGGCGACGGGGGGCCACGGCGACAACATAGCCGCACAACCTCTACGTCACAGTGGCCCAGACAACGGGCGGCGACGAGGCGGCGACGAGGCGGCGACGGCGACAGCGTAGCCGCCAGACCGCCACGCCTGCCCAGTTCCATGGAATAGAAGTAAACACCCCAAAGTGCAAGCATTGTTCGTGGAACGTCTTCGTGTTGGAAGCCACCGGTCATGTGGACCTCCTCCAGTACATGTTACCTGGCTCCAGCCTGCAAGGCGCCAAACGAACACATGCAGGTTCTGTCTTTTTGTACCAGCAGTGTTTCGTATCAGTGCCGCTGCCAGACACACCCCGAATAACCGAGGGTCGCATAGCATCCGATGTGTGTAGCATCAGCCCGATTTGATCATGTCGGATCTGGGACTTTCACGGTGGGCCTGCGTGCGCGGCTGGATCGGCTTTCGTCTGAACGCCAGCACAAATATTATTCTTCCATGCCAACCGTACGCTTTGGAGGCTGCGCGTGTTCCTCCTCTTCTCTTGTAATTCATTCTTCATGGCTCCCTGCGCCCCAGTTTGTCTCACGGCGTCCTGGATGGAAAACCACCCAGCGCCGTGATGACATTGCTCGCGAGTTTTTCATGTGAGGCTGATGCGAGACCTTTCCAGAAGCGTCGGAATACATTATTTGTCCATGTGTGCATGTATGTATGTAAAAATGAATGGTTGTATGCACGTGACGTGTATGTACTGTACATGTACAGGTTTATGTATATGTTTAGGTGCATGTATGGACTTGGGTATATGTTTATGTATCTGACAGGTGTATGTATATGTATATATGTACATGGATTTGTATATGTATCTGTACATGTATATGCATATGTATAGGCATATGTATGTGTATATTCATGAATATGTATATACATATACATATGTATATGTATATGTATTTGTATTGGTATATGTATGTGTGTATGTATATGTATATGTATATGCATATGCATATGTATATGTATATGTATATGTTTATGTATATGCATATGTATATGTATATGTATATGTATATGTATATGTATATGTATGTGTATGTGTATATGTATATGTAAATGTATAGGTGTATGTGTATGTCTATGTCTATGTACATGTATATGAGAGCGTTCTATCTTGATAGGGAGCGCACAACGCGTAGTGGGCGCATTTGCGGTGGGTGGTGTCAAGGGGCCCTGTGCCCGCGGCACGCACCGAGAGAATAAACATGTGTTGTTTAGCGCTGCTGTCCAATTCTGGTAATCAGCTGCCCTGGTGAATGCACGTGTCCATACCTGGTCACACGCTGGGGGTGCGACGGTAACCGTGCCCTCGCGCCTCGCGCCTCGCGGCCTGGGCCGGCGTGCTGCCTCCCTCCTGGGGCCCCGTGCGGGCGCGAAGATAACCGCGCTCCCCGCCGTGACCCTGAAATTGGGCTCCGGGCTCCGTGCCATGACGGCCCGAGCTAGTGCATTGAACCTCAGGGCGCATCTGTGCCACTTTTGCTTCCCATCCCACATTGCTCGGCACAGCCAGGTGGGGGCCTAGGGAGCAATGGAGCCAACTCCCGAGGAATGTATTTCCTTCGACAAGGTGGGCGCGGTCCTGGATTGGGCCGACATCACCGAGGAGCTCAAGGGCGTCGTGTGCGACGCGTTCGGCATCACGGAAGCGGACAACATTCGGACTGTCGCCGCCATCGCGGAGGCGCAGGTCACGGACGAGGTCATGACGATGCGCATCAAGGGCGACCTCTTGAAGTTGGGGAACAGGGCGAAAGTCGTTCTGTTCGCCCGCGCCTGCCGCATCGCGATGGGGGTGGAGCTCCGCACTGTGGAGGCGCAGGCCAAGCGGGACTCCGAGGACAAGGAGAAGGCCCAGCAGATCTCGGACTCACTGGCAGTCGCTGCGCGGGCAGTCTCGGAAGCCAAGCTAGCGGCAGAAGCGGCGGCCAAGGCAGCAGAGCATTCTAAGCCCGCCGGTGGAGCCACAGTCCAGCTCAAGACCGTGGTCAGCCAAGGTCTTGAGGACGTGGTCCCGGCCCTTGGAGCCGAAGATCTGAAGAAGCACTTCGAGGCCGTGGAGGTGGTCTTTAAGAGGCCGCCAGCGCCGGAGGAGGAGTGCTCCACAGAGCAGTTGACTGGACTCCACACCATGCTCTCCCGCGACGTGGCCCCGTACATGGATTTCGGCGTCTGGGGTCCGTTCCACCACAGGTTGCGCAAGAAGATCCGGCTCACGGGCATGCAGCTGTCCTCCGACGGGGTCATCACGAATGTCGAGCTGGTGGGCCCGCCGGACGTGGATGCGTGGTCTGAGTGCTACACGCTCTTGGTTACGGGTCTTCTCGGCTTCAACGCCGTGTCGTATGGGAACCTTTTGGACTACGGCAAAAAGATCCGCAACTACGTCAAGATGTACGGACATGATGTGTGGCCGCTCCTTTATCAGGCGGACGTTCGTTGCCGCCTGGAGCACATGGAACGCTTGCGACGCCAGCTGGAGAAGGACGCGGCGAAGGCGGCCGCACTCAACAAAGAGGCTGCGATCCCCTTCAATCGGGCCATGCCGTGGGACGCGGTTTGGCTGGCCGCCTTGAACGATTCAGACTAGTGGAAGCAGCAGTTCGAGCAACCGGCCTTGCTGATTGCCGCCAAAGTGGGGAAGCTGTCGGACGCTGTCGGTGGCGCGCCCGTCGGTGCTGCGGGCATGGCCGGTCCAGGCATGGACAGGCTGGTGGATAAGGCCACGCCGCCTCTCCCGCGCAACGCTGGCGCGGCGTCCTCGCAGGACACCCGCAAGCGCAAGCGTGAGGAACGCGGCAGAGGACAGGGCCAAAAGTACCACCGTGTGCATGACGGCGTGTTCACCCACAACCGTAGGGAATATCCACTTTGCGGTAACTTCCAGACCGGGGCGTGCACCTCCCGCGGTCTTTGGTGCCCCAAACAGTCCGGGCACGTGCACCAATGTGCCAAATGCTTGAGTACAGCGCACGGTGCGTCGCATCCTTCCCCAGGGTGCTCTGCGGTGCCGCACGAGCCCGGCGCCACTGGAAAGGGGAAGGGCGGCAAAGGCAACGGAAAGGGCAAGAACAAAGGCGGCTGGCAGCATTGAGGAACGATGCCACAGCAGCGCTTGACGGCGCAACCTATGAAGGGTCCGGCCGAGCCGCTCTCAGCAGAGCCGGAGTCTGAGGGACAATCGCGCCACGTAGCATCTTCGATGCGATCCTCTCTGCCGTTGACTATCCCTTTGCCTCTTTCCACGGCTTCTCCTGCTATGTCTGCAGTTGCGCCGCCTGTCGACGGCTTCCGCATTTTGTTCTTGTTCGCGGGGTTCGCCGGCTCCGAAGGCGGCGTCGACGCTGTTTTGAAGGCCATGGGTGGCGTCGTCGACGTGATCGATTTGAAGGTCGACCCGGTGGAGTGCGACATTCTGGAGGATGCGGTCTGGGACGGCGTCGCCGGCAGGATTTCGAGTGGCATCTACGACGCGTGCCTTATCGCTGCGCCGAGCTCTACCTTTCGGGTGGCTCGCGGCGGTCAGGGCGGCGACCGCTGTCGTGATCCACCAGCGTTACGGGGCGAACTCCCTCCAGACATCTACGGACTTCCTGGTCTGAGTCCGCGTGACAAGGAGATTGTTCGGAAGGGCACGTTGTTGGCATTACGCTCCAGACAGGCAGCACGGGCGTTCTGCGACCTAGGTCGGCCCTGGGCGTGGGAAGCGCCAGCGGTGGAGACGGGTTGCCCTTCGATCTTCATGCTTCCGGAAGTGCTGGAGCTGGACTCTGTGTCTGGCGTTGCTGACTTCAGGTTGCCTCGCCGTGTCTTGAGGGCCGGCTGTTGGAAGGATGCGGTTGTGAAGTCTTTCAGGTTACGTCTGGACTTCTCTCGCGAGGCGGACCTCGATCTCGAGGTCGCGCGCGCGGTGGTGGCCGCGATCATGGCTAGCCGGAGGGGCGCTGCTGCGCCCCCGCCGCAAGTGCTTCGGCCGCCTGCTCAGCGCGCGGGCCTACCCCGAGTCCAGTTCGCAAACCCTCTCCGCGGCAGGCTGGGGCAGGACCTCGAAGACAAGGCGATGGAGAATTGGAACTGTTTAGCTGGCATGCGCGACTGTGCACGGGCTGTGCAAAGTATGCCTGGCATCCTGAAGGCAGGCGTCATTGTGAACCAGCTGCTGGACAAGGTGATTGCCTCAGATGCCGCGCTGGTCCCATCCGTCTCCGAGCTCCTGTCGGGCCGCATGGGCGACGATGCATTGCAGCTCGCGAGCGCGCGGCTCGACGAGGCGCTTCGGCGACCCCGGGACTTGCTTGGCAGGGTTCTGGGTTGTTCTGACGTCGGCGCCGTCGACGGGGAGTTGTACTCCACTGGAATACGTGCGCGGCTGCTGCACCGGTGGGCCGTGGTAGCCCGGGACCCGGGTGCAGGCGCGGCCACTTGGTGTTGGGAGGGCGCGCCGGCTGGAGTTACCAATTTCCCCAGGGAGGTCGACGCAGTGTTCCCACGTTGCGCTGAGACCAGCGAGCGCGATCGCCCCAGTTTCGGCGACGCAGCGTTCGCCGACGATGCGGTGCACAGCAGGCCCGTCCAGCCGAACGACCACGCGGACACCGAGCTGGAGAAGTTCGTGCAGCAAGGCTTCCTGGGGCGGTTCAGGACGTTGGACGACCTTCGGAAGCACTTGGGTGCCGAGCCCGTCCTGTCGAGGTTCGTGGTCCTGGAGAAGGTCCGAAACGGGCGCGTCAAGCGCAGGCTCACTCGACCTGAAGCGGTCTGGGATGTCTGCGCGCACTGCCAAGACGCACAGGGTCGTGCTCCCTCGGGTCTCCGATGCCGTGTCGGACGCGTTGTTCGTTTTGGCGGACATCGTGGACGGCGAAAGCTTCGTGTGGCTGGTGCTTGACTTCTCCGACGCGTTCTGGAACATCCCGCTGCGGGACGACGAGCGCCGGTACTTCGTGGGCACCTTCGGCGAGGACTTCTACCTCTTCTTGCGCGCGGCGCAGGGGTCTCGCAATGGGCCTCTCACATGGGCCGGCGTGGCGTCACTCGCATTGCGCTTATTGCAGGGTGTGCTCTGCGCGTGCGGGGCTCCTGCCAGCAGGCCCAGGGCGCGTCTGCAGCTCTACGTGGACGACCCGGTTCTGGCGATGCGCGGCTCGGCGGCGCAGTTGGACGTCTTGGTGGCCAAGCTCGTCATCGTCTGGCGTCTGCTGGGGTTTCCGCTGGCTTTCCGAAAAGCGGCGCGGGGGCCAGCCGTTGTCTGGATCGGCGCCCACATGGCCGCCGAGCGCGACCGGGTTGTCGTGTCCATTCCCCAGGACAAATTGGATGACCTGCTGGCGTCCGTACGTGGATTTCTGAGGGCGAACGTCATTGCTGTGAAGGCGTTGCGTTCGTTCGCGGGCGTTGCAAGCCATGTTGCTTCGCTCGTCCACGTGTGGAGGCCGTTCCTCTTCGAGATCTGGGGTGCGCTCAAGAGCGCAGGCTCTGGCGATAGCAAGGCGCCCCCGCGCTGCATCTGGACGTCGCAGTGCCGCCCGGCCCTGCCCTGGATCGAGGCTTCTTTGACGGGCAAGCAAGGCTCCATTTGCACCACCTGCCGCCTCGACGCTTTCTTGAACCAGGGGGTTGCGATTCGCATCGTTGGAGACGCTTCTCCTTGGGGCTTCGGCTCCTTCATTGTCGTTGACGGCGTCATCAAGGGCCGGTATGCTGCAAAAATCTCGGAGGCAGAAGCTGCGGAAGCCGGCTATCGCATTGGCGACGCCGCCGGGCAGCAGTACTGGGAAGCGCTGAACTTGGTGGTCGCCCTCCGGATTTGGAAGGCCGAGTGGATGCAGAACAGGGTCAAGCTCGAAGTCCGCGCGGACAACGTTACAGCATTGACGTTGGTGGCATCTCTCAAGGCCAGCAGCCCAGCCTTGACGCGGCTCGCCCGCGAGTTGGCCCTCGATTTGGGCGACGCGGCCTTCCGGCCAGACGTCGCGTCGCACGCGCCAGGAGTGGCGTCCGGCTGGGCTGACCGCCTGAGCCGCATACATCAGCCAGGCTACAAGGAGCGGGACATTCCATCCGCCCTGCCGCCGTTGCTCGAAGTCACGGTCCCCCCACGTGAATCTTCCTTTTGGCGGCTGGGACTTCCAGCGCACTCCGCGGAGCAGCTTGGGATTGGCGGGGAGTGCGGCATGCAGTATCAGTGATGATGCCTCGCGACGCCCCCAGGCTAAGTCGCTGGCGTCTGCGCGGCGCTCATGGGCGCATAGTTGGCGGAGCTTGCGGTGCCGCTGTGCGTTTTCCTCGCCACGCTGTTCCCAACTGCCTTCGGGACCCCCCCCCCCTTAAGGATCCTTAGGGGGGGGTTGCAGTGGGTCTGAAAAGTGTGAGTCGGGTTTCTCGCGGCATGCTCGGCGGCGGGGTCTATGGGTCGCTGCGACCGCGGCCCAGCCTGGGCATTGGCCCTATGTGATGCCAGTGCGCATGCCGGTGTCTTGGGCACGGTTATCGCGGCATCGGCGGGGCCGCGTGCCATGGGGTCGCGTGGGCCGCGGCATGGGCCCGCAATGCGCGACCCCATGTCATGCCTGGGCGTGCGCCGGTGTCATGGGTACGTTTACCGCGGCATCGGCGGGGCCAGTGCCATGGGGTCACACGCGTGGACCGCGGCGCGGCCTCATTGTATGATTTGTTATTCTCTTGCACAGGGTGTCTAGAGCTCCGACCACTTTATTTCGGCACCGCACCCCCCCCCCCCCCCTTCATCATCATCATCATCATCATCATCATCATCATCATCATCATCATCATCATCATCATCATCATCATCATCATCATCATCATCATCATCACATCATCCTCACCATCATCACCATCATAATCACCATCATCATCATCATCCATCATCATCATCAATCATCATCATCATCATCATCATCATCATCATCATCATCATCATCATGCGCCCCCTCCGTCTCAGCGCCCTCCCGCGGCTCCAGCGCCCGCCCAGTGCCCCCTCCGCCCCGACCACTTTATTTCGGCACCGCACCCCCCCCCGCTCCGCCCCCTCCCCCGCGCCGTCTCAGCGCCCCCCGCGGCTCCAGCGCCCGCCCAGTGCCCCCTCCGCCTCGACCACTTTATTTCGGCACCGCACCCCCCCCCCGCTCCGCCCCCTCCCCCGCGCCGTCTCAGCGCCCCCCCGCGGCTCCAGCGCCCGCCCAGTGCCTCCTCCGCCCCGACCACTTTATTTCGGCACCGCATCCCCCCTCCCCGCTCCGCCCCCTCCCCCGCGCCGTCTCAGCGCCCCCGCGCGGCTCCAGCGCCCGCCCAGTGCCCCCTCCGCCCCGACCACTTTATTTCGGCACCGCACCCCCCCTCCCCGCTCCGCCCCCTCCCCCGCGCCGTCTCAGCGCCCCCGCGCGGCTCCAGCGCCCGCCCAGTGCCCCCTCCGCCCCGACCACTTTATTTCGGCACCGCACCCCCCCCCGCTCCGCCCCCTCCCCCGCGCCGTCTCAGCGCCCCCGCGGCTCCAGCGCCCGCCCAGCGCCCCCTCCGCCCCGACCATTTTATTTCGGCACCGCACCCCCCCCCGCTCCGCCCCCTCCCCCGCGCCGTCTCAGCGCCCCCGCTCCAGCGCCCGCCAGTGCCCCTCCCGCCCCGACCCTTTTATTTCGGCACCGCACCCACCCCCCGGTCCGCCCCCTCCCCCGCGCCGTCTCAGCGCCCCCCGGTCCAGCGCCCGCCCAGTGCCCCTCCTCCCCGACCACTTTACTCGGCAAAACCGCCCCGCCCACCCGCTTCGCCCGCCCCCCCCCCGCCCCCCCTCCCCCGCGCCGTCTCAGCGCCCCCCCGCGGCTCCAGCGCCCGCCCAGCGCCCCCTCCGCCCCGACCATTTTATTTCGGCACCGCACCCCCCCCCCGCTCCGCCCCCTCC
This sequence comes from Prorocentrum cordatum, assembly GCA_963575745.1. Classification (NCBI taxonomy): domain Eukaryota; class Dinophyceae; order Prorocentrales; family Prorocentraceae; genus Prorocentrum; species Prorocentrum cordatum. The sequence continues at coordinate 8,746 of CAUYUJ010017741.1, forward strand.
CCCGCGCCGTCTCAGCGCCCCCCCGCGGCTCCAGCGCCCGCCCAGCGCCCCCTCCGCCCCGACCACTTTATTTCGGCACCGCATCCCCCCCCCCGCTCCGCCCCCTCCCCCGCGCCGTCTCAGCGCCCCCCCGCGGCTCTAGCGCCCGCCCAGTGCCTCCTCCGCCCCGACCACTTTATTTCGGCACCGCACCCCCCCCCCGCTCCGCCCCCTCCCCCGCGCCGTCTCAGCGCCCCCCCGCGGCTCCAGCGCCCGCCCAGTGCCCCCTCCGCCTCGACCACTTTATTTCGGCACCGCACCCCTTCCGCTCCGCCCCCTTCCCCCGCGCCGTCTCAGCGCCCCCCCGCGGCTAGCGCGCTCCAGTGCCTGCCCCTCCGCCCCGACCACTTTATTTCGGCACCGCACCCCCCCCCGCTCCGCCCCCTCCCCCGCGCCGTCTCAGCGCCCCCCCCGCGGCTCCAGCGCCCGCCCAGTGCCCCCTCCGCCCCGACGACCACTTTATTTCGGCACCGCACCCCCCCCCGCTCCGCCCCCCCCCGCCCCCGCGCCGTCTCAGCGCCCCCCCGTCCAGCGCCCGCCCAGCGCCCCCCCAGCACCGCCCCCCCCCCCGCCGCCCCCTCCCCCGCGCCGTCTCATCGCCCCCCCGCGGCTCCAGCGCCCGCCCAGCGCCCCCTCCGCCCCGACCACTTTATTTCGGCACCGCACCCCCTCCCCCGCTCCGCCCCCTCCCCCGCGCCGTCTCAGCGCCCCCCCCGCGGCTCCGGCGCCCGCCCAGTGCCCCCTCCGCCCCGACCATTTTATTTCGGCACCGCACCCCCCCCCTCCCCGCTCCGCCTCCTCCCCCGCGCCGTCTCAGCGCCCCCCCGCGGTTCCAGCGCCCGCCCAGTGCTCCCACCGCCCCGCGCCGTCCCGCTCGCGCCGCCGCACCTCCCGCGCCGCCGCCGACGCCGTCGCCGCCGTCGCCCCCTCTCACCCCCCCGCTCAGCCCGCCCCCGCCCTCCCCCCCGCCCCCTCGCGCGCCGCGCGGCTCCAGCCCCGTCGCCGCCGCGTCGCCGTCGCCGCCGCCGCCCCGGGCCGAAAGTCTGGTCTGCGGGGGAGGCCCCCATTCAAGTGGCGCATAGCCGGCCCCCGAGAATGCGCCCGACAGACTCTGCGTGCAAAGCGACTGCCTTGGACAAGCGCTCGCAACACAAGGCCGCCGCGCACTTCGCACCGCGAGCCCCCAGCAGCTGAGTCCGCTCAGTAATTTCTTCCAGCCCTCCTTGGACCCTGGAGGCCTCCCCTTGGAACCCTCTGTAGGCTTCTCGGGCGTCAGTTGGAGGCTTCCTGCGAACCCGTCAAAGGTCTTTGAAGCCATCTTGCGGGGGACGGCCCTTGGAGTCTCCTCGCGCTCGCCCTCTGGAGCCCCTCTTGCGGCCCTGTTTTGTTCACTCCTTCTGCGATGTCTGGCATCCTCTCCCCCCCCCCCTCCTCCTCCACATCCTCCTCCTCCCCCTTCCTTTTTGTGCAAGAGCCATGGCACACGTGCCACTTGTTTTCCTGCGCGCGCGCTGCGTTCGACAGCAGGGCACGGCGCTCGCTGCGCGCTGAGTCGGTGGTTGTCCGCCGCAGGGGAAGAAAAGGAGACCTGCCGCGCTAGCGAATGGCCGGGCGTCATGGGGCCACGTGGGCCGCGGCGCGGCCGTTGTCGTTAGCGCATTTTGCGCGTGCGTTGCGCGCGATGGCAGGGCGTGCCATTAGCTGCGCTGCCTCCCGTCTTCGGGTCAACGGGGTTTTGTGCCCGCGGCCGCAGATTCGAGTTAGGCGTTAGGCGTAGGCTTTCCGTAGTCATTTTGGTTCTAGCGCTCGCCCTCCTGCCATGCCAGGCAGGCGCGGGCCGCCCAGCCTGGTCCGCATTCGCTACGAGGTTGTTGCTGGGTCGCCTGGGGACGCTGCGGGCGCGTCGTTCGCTGGCCAGTCCTCTTCGAGTTTGCCGCCGGCCGCTTCACCTCCAGCTTCTTCGTGTGCGTCGCCTTCGTGATCATGGGGCACCGCGTCCTGCGACGACACTCCCGGGGGCGGCTGTGGCCGCGTTGTCGGCACCTCCTCAGGCTCCGGGCCCAAGTGCAGCTGGCCCTGCAGCTGCCCAGGGTAGGTCGCGATCGCGGTCGTCGGCAGATGTTCGGTCAGGCCTTTCGCTGGCTGCGCGCAGAGATGCACCGACGTCGGCGCCCTCGCAGCGCGGGTCGCGGGAGCTCGCGATGCGCGCCGCTGCGTCTGGAGAGGCCAGGGCCGTTGCTCTGCAGGCTTTGATGGCGGATCGGTTCGCGGCCTCGGCGGCGCAGCCGCGAGATTCTTATCTCAAGAGCTGGCAGTCTTTCCACGATGAGTGGTTCAACCCAGGCGGCGCAGGCCATGCCGAATCGATCCCTGTCCCCCCCCTGACGGTCGAGAAGATTTACGCGGTGCCCGCAATGCTGAAGGCAGGGCGATACCGTTCGGCAGCCAACTACCTCTCTCGTGTGAAGGACCTCCACATTGAGGAGGGCCACCCGTGGTCGATGGCGCTGGGAAGGGCCACGCGGCTCGCAAGCTCCAGCGCCACGCTTGGCATCGGGCCGCCTCGACAATCACTGGCGTTGCCCATTGCGGAGGCTGGGGCGCTGGGTATCGGATACGAGCCCCTCGTCGAGCGTGGGCCGCTTGGTATTTGGAACCTTCTCGTGGCCGGCTCTTTCTTCATGGCCCGTGAGATTGAGGCGAGCTTAGCATTACGTGAGCACGTCACTATATTTTACCGCTCCGACGTAATGTGCGTGGAGTGGTTGTTGCCGTGCTCCAAGACTGACCCTATGGCTCTCGGCAAAACTCGTATTTGGGAGTGCGTATGCAGCGGTACTTCTTCACTGTGTGCGGCCCACGCTTTGAAAGCTCAGCTGGAATTCTTGGAGGGCCGTTTTGGTGATCAGGCAGCGCGGCCAAGTCTGCCGCTCTTTCCGAATGCTGAGGGCGCTGCGGTCGATAAGCGGACGGTGGTCCGTGCCGTCGAGAGGGTCGCGATGATGCTGGGTTTGCCGCTGACGGGCCCAGGGGGCAACCGCCTCTATGGTGGGCATACCCTCCGTGTTTCTGGTGCCCAGATGATGGCAGCCCGGGGCCTCCCACTCTTAAGCATCCAGGCTATGGCGCGTTGGGAGAGCAATGTCATCATGAGGTACGTTGCCGACGCACCCTTGCGCTCCGTTTCGGCCGAGTACCGCGGGGCGCAGGCCGGGGCAGATCTGCAGACCATCATCGAGGCAGGGGCCGAGCAGTCTCGCGAGGTCCAGGCAAGAATTGAGGGTTTGTCCCGTGACGTCCTGAAGGTTATTGCTGACGAGCGTTCGCTCCGCCTGTCGGTGGATAGGTTGGACGCTGTGACTTCTGAGCGCTCGACCCCGCCGTTCGTCGTGTCCAGGTCCGGCAAGGCGCATGCGGTCCTTTCGCGGCACGAACGCGCCAAGCCAGTTTTTGAGTGGCGTGCGAGGTGCGGTTGGAAATTCGGCCTGAGCGCGCATACGTTTGCTGAGAGCGTGGAATCTCCGAGATGCACCTCCTGCTTCCCCACGTGTGACAGCGATTCCAGCGCGTAGGGCTATGGGCCTTCAGGGCCGCGGTCCTTTGTCATTGGGTCCGCGGCCCGCGGCGCTGCGAGTGTCATCGGGGCCGTGCGTCCGCGGCATAATGCTGGTCACCAGGTGCTTGCGGTCTGAGCGTCGCGGTCACTGCTGCCATCTGGCAGGCGGCGTGGGTCGCGCCAGTTGTGGCGCGACCGTCAGCAGTGAACCGGTATGCGCGCTGTCGCAAAATGTCCTGGCTCGTTGCTCTCTGGGATGCTATCTGTGGTGGTGGGTGGGGTGCGTGCCCACGTCAGCGTTGTGAGAGCGTTCTATTTTGATAGGGAGCGCACAACGCGTAGTGGGCGCATCTGCGGTGGGTGGTGTCAAGGGGCCCTGTGCCCGCGGCACGCACCGTGAGAACAAACATGTGTTGTTTAGCGTTGCTGTCCAATTCTGGTAATCAGCTGCCCTGGTGAATGCACGTGTCCATACCTGGTCACACGCTGGGGGTGCGACGGTAACCGTGCCCTCGCGCCTCGCGCCTCGCGGCCTGGGCCGGCGTGCTGCCTCCCTCCTGGGGCCCCGTGCGGGCGCGAAGATAACCGCGCTCCCCGCCGTGACCCTGAAATTGGGCTCCGGGCTCCGTTGCCATGACGGCCCGAGCTAGTGCATTGAACCTCAGGGCGCATCTGTGCCACTTTTGCTTCCCATCTCACTCACCTGAAGCTGGTGGTAGGCGGCGTGGGTCACGCCAGTTGTGGCGCGACCGTCAGCAGTGAACCCGTATGCGCGCTGTTGCAAAATGTCCTGGCTCGTTGCTCTCTGGGATGCTATCTGTGGTGGTGGGTGGGGTGTGTGCCCACGTCAGCGTTGTGTATATATGTATGTATGTATGTATGTATGTATGTATGTATGTATGTATGTATGTATGTTTGTCTGTATGCATGTATGTATGTATGTATGTATAGAATAATAATACTAATAATGTTAATATGAATAACACTAGTAATAATAATACTACTAGTAATAATAATAATCATCATAATAATAGCAATAATACTATTAATAGTAATAAGAATAGGAATAATACTAATAATAATAGTATTAATAATACGAATAATAATAAGAATATTAATAATATGGATAATACTAATAATGATGATAATAACACTAATAATAATAATAAAAACAAGAATAATAAGAATAATAAGAATAATCATAATAATAATATTAATACTAATAATAATGATAATAACAATAATAATATTACTAATAATAATAATAATAATAATAATGGTAATAATACCGGGGGACGTGGCCGGGGGGGGCCCGCCTAAGGACCTCGCCAGGGCATGGCGGGCCCGGGGCCAGGGCACGGCGGGCCCGGGGCCTTATTTTCCACATGTTTTTAAAAGGTTTCCGCCACCCGGACCCACCAGAGCCCCGGTGGACGTGGCCGGGGGGGTCTCGCCAGGGACCTCGCTAGGGCACGGCGGGCCCGGGGCCAGGGCATGGGGGGGCCCGGGGCCTCACTTTCTCTGATTTTAAAGGGTTTCCGCCACCCCGACCCACCAGAGCCCCGGTGGACGTGGCCGGGGAGGTCCCGCCCAGGGACCCTGGCAAGGCATGGGAAGCTTGGGGCCTTACTCTCTTTGTGTTTTTCCAACGTTTCGGCCACCCGGAACCCCCAGAACCTCGGGGGATGTGGCTGGCGGGGTCCCGCCCCGGGACCTCGGCGGCGCATGAGAGGCCAGTGGCCTTATTTTCCTTTTGTCTGCCCAAGGTTTCGCCAGCTCGGAGCCACCAGAGCCCCTGGGGGGACGTATCTGGGCGGGTCCCGCCCAGGGACCTCCACGGCGCATGGGGGGCCTGCATGGGGTTTTCATTCCTCTCTGTCTTTGCATAGTTTTACCGGGGCACGTGGCTGGGGGGGTCGTGCTCAGGGACCTCGGCGGGACATGAAGGGGCTCGGGGCCTTATTTTCTTTATGTTTTTACAAGGTTTCAGCCACCTGCAGCCTCCAGAGCCCCCGGGGACGTAGCCGGGCGGGTCCCGCCCAAGGACCTCGGCGGCGCATTGGGGCCCGGCGGGGGCCTTACTTCCTTTGTGTTTTTACAAGGTTTCGGCGGTCCGGAGCCACCAGAGCCCAAGAGGTTGCAGGAGCTGCTCCCGCCTGGTGCCTCAGGTCTCCCACATGCCTCTTAGAGGCCTCCAGGAGAGCTCCCCGAAGCTCACACAATTGGTTTTCCAGTGGTTTTTGTTCCACGTTTCTCCCCATGCAGCCTGTTCTGCATCCCCACGCTGCGCTGCAGCCCCAGGTACTTTTCCGCAGAGGCTGCCAAGGCGGCCCCCTACGACGGCCCAAGAGTCCCCCAAGAGGATTCCCGAGAGCACCTCCGGAAGCAAAAATCGCTCCATTTCTTTCGTAAAGTTTATTTTGTACGATGTTCACCGCTTCGGCGTCGACCGCGTCGAAGACGGCCCCAGGAGCAGACAAAAACGCCCCAAAACGGCCAAAGAGAGCTCCAAGAGGCCTCCAACACAGCTGAAGAAGGGCCCTCGACTGTCCAGGAGGCCCCCAAGACTATCCCAAAAAGCCCCGGTGGGCCTCTGGGGCCCCCCCGAGACAGACCCACACAGCCCCGAAACGCCACCCGAGAGTCCCAGGAGGTCTCCAAACGTCCACGACGGCCCAGAATCCCCAAATCGTCGCTCCAACACGCCGACGATGGCTCCAAGACGGCCTCCGGGAGCTCCCACGACGGCCCAAGAGTCCCCCATCGCACAGCAGAGCCTAGCATTGCATAGCATCGCACAGCACAGCATAGAATAATATGGCGTAGCATAGCATAGCATAGCATAGCATAGCATAGCATAGCAGAGCAGAGCAGAGCAGAGCAGAGCAGAGCAGAGCAGAGCAGAACACATATATATATATATATATATATATATATTTGTCTTTGACTGTTTTGTTCTGTGGCGGCGAGGCGGTCTCAGGCCAAAGGTCCGAGGGGGATTTTTGGGCGTCTCCGTAGTCGCTCTTGGTCCAAGCTCGCATGCACTGGCTTGCAGAGCAGCTCGGCGGGGCGGGCTCCGCCTTCGTCGGCGCGTACCTCGGCGCCTCCACCGCGAGCACCCATTGCTCGTGCCATTTCGAGTCCAGCCCCGTGGACGAGGGGCTCCTGGCAATCCTACGGGCGCAGCTGGACCGCTGCGGGCCCGAGCGGCTGCACGCCGCGGCGGCGCCTGTGTGCGCCCAGCCGGTGGGCGGCTTCTTGGTGGCGGCTGGCCTCGGGCTGCTGCTGGGCGTGAGCCTCACCCTGGGAGCGCAGGCCGCGCTCCGCCCGCGGGCCCCGGCTGCGGCCCAACCTGCGGCCGCCGGCCGTGCCCCGGCGACTCCGCCGGCCCAGCAGGAGGGGGCTGCCTTGACGCCGCCCACGCTGCGGCGACTGCGAGATGGCGACAACACTGGACTCTGATATCATCCAGATCCTGGTGGACTACGTCGACGATCCCAATATATTATGGCATCACAGACTGTTGCTCTTCGAACTGGGGCCGGGGCGGTGGGTATGCGCCACCCCAGATTTTTCACTGCAAGTCATCGACTTGTCTCAGCACCGCGTGCTGCCCCTGGCTCGGGCGGCGCCGTGGCCTGCACAGGTGCGCGGCAATGTGTACGGCTTCGACCCGCTCACGGCCGACCAGCGGGACGACCTCTTCCTGCGGGGCGGCCAGCTCGCCCGCGTGCTGGGCCACCAGCCTGGCAACACGGCGGCCGCCGCCGACCGCCAGTGGCGGGTCTCCGACACGGGCCACGAGAAGTTCAACGAGGTGGTCGCGGACGGGAACATGCTGGGCGATCGCGCGGTCGTGAAGGGCGACACCGGGCTGTACTGCATCGACGAGGGCGCCAGCGAGTGGGTGTCCGTTCAGCGCGTGCGGGTCCGGGACCACGACGCCTGGCTGGAGAAGAAGCGCAGCGGCCCGGGTCGGGACTTGCGCATTCTTCCTGTGCATCGCGACGCGGGTGGCAAGAGAGTGATGCTGCTCCGCGAGTCCATCAACCTCTTCCGCGAGCCGAAGTTCCCCGACTGGCCGTTCGAGGGGCCCTCGGCCGCCAAGGAGGTCTTGGGCGACGTGGCCGCGGCGGGACTGGAGCTCCATCTGTACCCGACGTGGTGGGAGAGCAAGAGCGGGGTGAACCCGACGGGCAGCGTGGCGCGGGAGGTGCGGCTGGCCTTCGACTACCTGAGGATGCTCCAGGCGTACGACCAGACGAACATGGTGTCCTTGGCGGCGGTGGAGCTGATCTGCCGCCGCGTCGTCGTCTGCCAGAAGGCCGTGCGGCGGAACCCGAAGGCGCCGGACTTCACCGGCCTCGAGCGCTTCGTGCTCTCCAACTTCGACGAGTCGGGAGGACTCAAGACGACGGAGTTCGACAAGTACATGGCGGAGCAGCAGAAGGCCAGCGCCGTGGTGCTCAAGAGTATGCGCCAGGACGTCGAGGAGCAGGAGAACGAGAGGAAGAGGCAGGCCGGTCGCCAGCAAGGCGGCGGCAAGACGGGCAACGGCTAGAGAGACGCGGGGGCGGCGACGGGCCCGAGCCGGCATCGCGGGGCTTGGGCGGTTCGGCGGCGCCCCCTTCTTCGAGGCCGCGTGCGGCCTCCACTGACCGCGAGGTTTTGTCATCGCCCTGCGATACGTTCCCCTTGCCGACGGGCTCCGCGTTGGACATGTTCGGCGGGGGTGATCGGGCGGCTTCGCGCCGCCTCCCGACTCGAGCGGGCGACGAGCCCTCAGCAGCAGCCCTCGTGTCAGACGCGGTGGCGGCGCTGAATGGCCTGGCGTCAGCGCGGATCGGCCGACCACTGCAAGTGCGGCGGTCGCGGCCAGCAGAGCGAGAGGTCACGTCGGCTCAGCAGTCGATTCTGGACCGTGTCGCGGAGCGGGTAGACGACCAGTTTCCTGCCCCTCCAGATGCTAGTTTTTCTTCGGCGCTTCCGGACCTCCTGAAGTGCGCGGAGATGTATTTGACGAGCGAGTCCTCCAGCCGGGTCCCCATCCAGCTGGAGCGGCTCAAGATTTTGCAGAACAGTACGATGCCCAAGGAAGCCCTGGATGTGGTCGGCGCGGACGCCCGCAAGCTGCTGGCGGACCCCTGGCGCTACATCGAGCGGCGGGCCAACGACGTGGAGGCGGACGGTCCACCTCCTCGGCCATACACCGACCCCAGACTTCGGTTCAGCCGCAAGCTGATGAAGGAGCTTGTGCTCACCCTCCACCGGGGCAACCTCGTGGTCTTCCGGCCCTCGGTGAAGGCATTCATCGGCCTCTTCACGGTTGTCAAGAAGGACGGCTGGTGGCAGCGGCTTATCGTCGACGCCCGCGTGCCGAACCATTGGCACCGGCGGCCGCCGCACTCGTACCTGGCGACGCCGGGAGCGGCTTCCGCTCTCGACCTGAGCGATGCCGCGCTGGAGCCTGGGGCCGCTGGCTCGCTTGAGCTGTGCGGCGCCGCTGTCGACCTGCAGGACGGGTTCTACCAGCTGAGCTTCAAGGTGATGAGCGACTGGTTCGGCATCGATTGCCGGATGACCGCTGCCGAGGCGGGGATCACGCGGGTCTTCGACGTCGTGGACGGGGTCGGCACCTGGCTGCCCGTCGCGGCCAAGGACCCCGTGTGGCCGTGTTTTTGTGGCGTGCCCATGGGGTGGACCTGGGCGCTCGTCATCTGCCACTCAGCCCTGACTGACGCCATGGTCGAGTCCCTCGTGCGCGTGATGCGCTGCGATCGCGGTCTGGCCGAGGCTCAGCTGCTCCGCGACGGGCAGCCCGCGCCCCGGCTGGCCAAGGGGCGCCCGGTCGCAGCGCCGTACGTGGACAATGGGAACTTGTTGTGCTTCGACCGCGAGGATGCTGCCGTGTTCTACGGCTCGATGGTGGCCGTCCTCAGCGAGCGGGGCTTCACGCTGCGGGACAACGTGGAGTGCGACGCGAACCTCGACATGGTGGGGTTCGAGCTGCAGGGCGCCAAGTTCGTCTGGAGGCAGCGGCGGTCTCGGTTCTGGCGTCTGTGGCACGCGCTGCGGCAGCTGGAGCTCCGAGGCGGCTGCACGGGGGAGGTGATGCGCATCATCCTCGGCCACCTGGTCAACTTCTTCATGCTCTCGCGGCCCGCCCTCAGCGTGTTGTCGCAGTTGTATGTTTTTAGCACTGAGAACCTCGGGCGCTACCGACGGTTTGACGGCCATGTTCGAGGGGAGCTGGTCACCTGCCGCGGCTTGTTAGCCCTCGTTCGCAGTCGGCTGCGGCCGCACCATTACCCAGTCGCTTTTTGCTCGGATGCCTCGACGCGGGGCTACGCGATCCACAGTGGGCAGATCGAACCCCACCTGCTGTACGACGTCTGCCGCTGGCGAGAGCGCTGGCGATTCGCCGTCGCGGAGGAGGGCGAGGGGCCCGGCATCGACGGGGCTCAGACCGGCCTGGACGCCGACTTCCGCGAGCTGGGCGCCGACCTGGACATCGAGGACGGCGACTGGGATCGGAGGGGCGACCGCGCAGTTCCTGTGCGGCGCGCCCCGCGGGTCAGCAGCCTGGTGCCAGCCGAGGCCCTGCGGGCTGCCGAACTCGGCCTCCCGCACCCCAGGGTCACGGGGATCGTGCCCGCGCTGCCGGACACGCTGGTGGCGCCGACGCGCTGGCGGCGGCTTCTGGTTGGCGCTTGGCAGCGCCGCGAGGCGATCCACATGAAGGAGGCGAGGATCGCGCTGGTGGGGCTGTGCCACGCCGTCCGGGACCCTGCCAGCCACGGAGGCGTGGTCTTGTCGCTGGGCGATAACCTCTCGGAGGTACTCGCCACCGAGCGGGGCCGGGCGCGTGACCCCGCCCTCAACTCAGTGTGCCGCCGGGCAGCGGCGGTCGAGCTCGGAGCCGAGGTGCGGTGGGTTCGCCGCTACGTGGAGACGGACCGCAACCCCACGGACTCGGACTCCAGGCTCGCGGAGCAGGGGATCCTGGCGCCGGGCGAGTCGCTGCGCGGGGGCCGCCTTGCCGCCCGGCTGGGGCGCCTGCGCGAGGGCGCGTGCTGCCCCGACCGCGTGCCCGATGGCGCCCCGCGCGCCGCCGCGAGCTCGGCGGCGGCGCCGGCGCCTCCCGCGGGCCCCCAGCGCCGGCCACTGTGGCCTGGCGCACGGGGGCCGTCGCGTCGGCGCGACCGCGCTGGGGTGCTGGAGATCTTCGGCGGGAGCTGCAGGTTCTCTGGCGCGTGCGCGGCGGCTGGCCTCCGCATCCTGTGCCCTGTCGATGTCTCGGCCGGGCCGCACTTCAACGTTCTTAGCATCGCTGTTCAGCAAAAGATACTGCATTGGATTTCTCACGGATATGTCTGTCATGTACACATCGCTACCCCGTGTACCCGCTGGAGTGTAGCCAACACGACTGGGGCCCCAGACTCGGAAGGTTCGAGAGCAGGCCTTGGGTGCGCTGACTTCACGGTGCGGGTCCTCAAGATGTGCCATCGGTGTGGGGTCTCCGTGTCGCTCGAGAACCCTAGGTCTTCGAGGCTCCTGAAGTACCCGCCCCTCGTTAACATCTTCGAGAAACTGGGCTGCGTGTCGTTCGAGTATCACTGTTGTCGCTATGGGGCTCCTTACCTTAAGCCGACCGTGTTCGTGGCGAACGTCCCGTCCTTGAGTGTCATTGAGAGGGCCTGTGTGTGTACTGTACCCCATGAACGACTAGAAGGTAAGGTAAAGATCCCAGATGAGACAGGCAAACTAGTTTGGAAATGGAAGACCTCGTTGGCTGGCGCCTACCCTCCTGGCCTCTGCCGCGTCGCAGCCCGGGGGCTCAAGGAGGCTCTCGGACCGGGTGCCCTCCGCCGAGATGGCGAGCCGGCGCTCGACCCGCGCTGGGAGCGCGAGCTGGCAGCGGCAGCGGGCTTCCCGCAGCCGAAGCCGCTCGAGGTCCCCTCGTGTCCACGGCGGTTTACTACTGGCTGGGAGCACGCCGTCGGGCACCAGCTCTGTGGCGACAGCGCGGAGCAGCGTCGCGTCGCCCTCCGAGCGCTGGGCCGCGCGGCTCGCGCAGCAGGCGACCCTGACCAGCGGTGGCCGGCCGCCGCAGGGCCTTCTGCTGCCGGACGGGGTCGACAGTCGTCCCCCGACCGGCGACCGGCGGCGGCGCGCCGCCACCAGACAGGCCGTGGCCAAGACGGTGAAGGTGTCCCCCGGCGAGAAGGGCTACTTGAAGCAGAGGTCGGTGGGCGGGGCCACGCTGCGGCTGTACCAGCGGGAGTGCGAGATGCTCGTGGCCTGGTGGAAGGCGCAGCGTCTCTCGACCGTGAGCACCGAGGCTCACGACGAGGCCCTGGAGCGCTACCTCGACAAGCTCTTCTTCGACGGGGAGCCCGCGAGCCGGGCCAACAACGTCGTCCACGCCCTGATGTACCACATCGACGAGGTCTGGGCGAAGACGCCGCACTTCCCCCGGACGCGGCGAGCCCTGCGTGGCTTCCGCAAAGCCTCGCAGACCAGGTCGCGGGATGGGTGCCCGTGGGAGGCAGCGCTGGCCCTTGCCCATTGGATGGGCCGCCAGCGAACGCCGTTCATGGCGAACTCGGCGGCGCTCACCCTCGTGCTCTTCGACGGCTACCTGCGAGCCTCGGAGGGCCTCGGGCTGGGGCGGGACCAGCTCATCCCGCCGCAGGGCGGCCGCGGCGCCCGGAGGTGCTGGGCCGCCATGATCTGCCCGGAAGAGGGCGCCCTACCAAGAGCGGCGACTTCGACGACACGGTCATCTTTGGCGACACCTCGGAGGCTCGGAGGCCGCTGCTCACCAAGATCCTGCAGGTGCTGCATCGGACGACCGAGGCGGGCGCGCTGGTGTTCGACGGCCTTTCCCTGAGCTCGTACGAGCGGGTCTTCCGGCGCGGGGCCCTGGAGCTCGGGCTCGAGAACCTGCGCCTCACCCCGCATTGCCTTCGGCACGGCGGTGCGTCGACAGATGGCCTGGACGACCTCCCGATCGTGCAGATCCAAAAGAGAGGCCGCTGGAAAAGCCTGGCAAGCTGCAAGCGCTACGAGAAAAAGGGCCGCCTCTTGAAGCAGCTCGACCGCCTGAAGGCGGTGCCAGGCGTCGACGGTGAGACTTCTTTGCAGTGGCTCCTCACGCAGTTCCCTCGGATCCTTCAGAACCAGCGCGTGATGAGCTGAGGGCCCAACCCACCCAACCCTGAAGGCCAATCATATGGGGAGCTATGGGAGAGTGGTGGTGCCGGCACCGACGTATTGCTCGGAATGCATGTTGTGCAACCCTTTTGTGATTCGGAGGCTCGTTGAGCCCGGCCTGGAAAATGCTAGCATTGTCGCTCGCCGCTCTCTCATCTCTGTCATTTTCCTGGCGCTCCGCGCTTCACCGCCGCTTAGCATCCTGAACATATTTGTCTTTGACTGTTTTGTTCTGTGGCGGCGAGGCGGTCTCAGGCCAAAGGTCCGAGGGGGATCTTTGGGCGTCTCCGTAGTCGCTCTTGGTCCCCCGCCCTCCCACCCTGTACTATACTCTGGGGAGAGTGGTGGTGCCGGCACCGACGTATTGCTCGGAATGCATGTTGTGCAACCCTTTTGTGATTCGGAGGCTCGTTGAGCCCGGCCTGGAAAATGCTAGCATTGTCGCTCGCCGCTCTCTCATCTCTGTCATTTTCCTGGCGCTCCGCGCTTCACCGCCGCTTAGCATCCTGAACATATATATATATATATATATATATATATATATATATGTACATGTATATATACATATACACACATATATATATATATATATATATATCCATAGCATCGCATAACATAGAATATCATATCATAGCATCGCATAGCATCGCATAGCATCGCATCGCATACAATAACATACCATCGCAAAACACAGTATGGCGTAGCATAGCATAGCATAGCATAGCATCGTATCGCATATACAAATAACGGCGCACGGGGCCCGGGGGCCGTGGGCCGGAACCTCGACCGCAAATGTGGGCCCCAGGGCCCGGGCTCGCCTCTGGGAAGCCAAGAATCGCCCCGGGGAGCCCTCAGGCAGCAATCCCGGCGGCCCTAGACGGTCTCGAGACACCCCCAAGACGCCGTGCAGGGGTCTTTGGCGACGCACGATGCGTTTTAAATTGCCCCGGAGGCCCCCAAGACGCCCCAAGAGGCCTTTAAGATGCCGCCCGAGAGCGCCCCGAGAGGACACAATCGTTGATTTTCATTGTTTTTTTTCAGAATGTTTTTTGCATTCTCGCTGTTTCGTGTTTCCGGCGCTAAAGCACCGCCCAAGCGGCTCCCAAAATCGCTCCAAGACGACCCAAGAGGCCCCCAAGAGGGCCCCAAGACGGCCCAAGAGAGCCCCGAGACGGCTCTAGAGCCGCCCAAGACGGCGCAAGAGGGTCCCGAGAAGGCCCCAAGAGGCGCCAAGAGAGGGAGGGCGAACTGAAAAATCAAGCTCTCCGCCCCAAGATGCCCCCAAGAGGCCCCAAGAGGCCCCCAGGAAGTCACCAAGAGGCAGAAGAGACCCCCAAGAGGCCCCAACGGGTCCCCAAGAAGCCCCCAACATGCTCGAAGAGAGCCCCGAGACGGCCCAAGAGCCGCATCGCGCTATCCTTCGCTACGCGCTATCCTTAAAGCTGGCTAGAACTTGAGCGCGCACGAAGCGCGCGATGGTTCGTTATACGGCACCCAATACGGCCTCATCCCTCTTCACAGAACTATGTATCCGCGCCCCCGAGCCCACGACGCCTCGTCTCAAAACACATCTGCGCTTCAGGGCCCACGATCATCTGTAAAGCACTATGGGTCCGCGCTTCCGAAGCCACGATCCCTAACCAAAGAAATAATCAAATATACAACGCCACTGATGCCACGTTTCCGAATAACGAACCATGGATCCGCGCTTTCGAGACCACGAACACTTGTAACAACCTACATGTCCACCACTTCCGCAAGTTCCTGGGAGGCCCAGCGGAGTGACGCCCCTCGGGGACCCGAAAGGGACCTCGCCAGGTCCGCAGATGTCGCCACTTTTGTAAGCTCCTGGGAGGTCCAGCCGAGTGACGTCCCACGCGAGCCCAGAAAAGGGACCTCGCCCTCACTGGGGGCTGCCAACTGCGCAACTGCCCTGCCTGGGTGCTGCCACCTGCGCAGCTGATCGCGACTTTCGTGAGCTCCTGAGAGGCCCAGCGCTGTGACGTCCTACAGAGCCCCACGTGGGACCCCGCCCTGCCTGGGTGCTGCCAACTGCGCAACAGGCGCCACTTTCGTGAACTACTCGGAGCCCCATCGGAGCGACGTCGTAGCAGGACCCAAGTGGGACACCTGCCTGCTTGGGCTCTGCCCACTGCGGAACTGTCACCACTTTCGTCAGCTGCTGGGAGGTCCAGCGGAGCGAAGCCCCACGGGGACCCAAACGAGACCTCGTCATCCCTGAGCGCTGATAACCGCGCAACTGTCACCATTTTCTTGAGCCCCTGGGAGACATGGTCGAGGTACGCCCACGCGGAGGCAAATGAGCCTCGCCTCGGGCCAAAACGATCGCCCCAACACGGCCCAAGAGACCCCCCAGAGGGCGCCACGACGGTCCCAGGACAGTCCCGGAGGCAGCGGAGAAGGCCCGAACGGCCTCCCAAATTCCAGAGTGCTGGAGCCCGGGCCCATGGCCAGCACACCCTCCCGGGTTTCCGCTTCTTTTTTGTTCTCCCTTCTGCCCCCCCCCCTTTCCCCCCATCCGTTCCAGAGCCTCCTGGGCCTCCCCCCGGCCACCCTGGCCGCCCAAGACACTTTCCATGGGGACACGAATAGGTGACGAAAGCGGCGCAATACGGCCCAAGACGCCCCGAGGTGGCTCGAGGTGGCTTCAAGATGGCCGAAGAGATTCCAAGATGCCTCCAAGACGCCCCAGGAAGGCTCTAAGATGCTCCCCAAGAGGGCCCCGGATGGCCAAAACTAACCCATTCCCATGGGAAGGTTTATAGGTTCAGCATATTTGGTTGTCAGGTCATCAACGCGCCCAGGACGGCTCAAGAGGCCACGAAGATCACTCCAAGACAGCTCAAAATGCTTCCAAGAGAGCTCCAAGACGGCCCAAGAGAGCCCCAAGACGGTCGAAGAGGCGCCCAGGACGGCCCAAGATGGCCCCACGAGGGGCCAAAGAAAGGGAACTCCAGCTCACATGTCGAGCCCTCCGGCTTAAATTGACTTCCCAGACCGCCAGCAGCCTCCCAAGAGGCCCGAAAGAGGCTTCAAGTGGCCTCCAAGTAGCCCTCAAGAGGCCCCAATTGGCTCCGAGACTGGCTGCCAGGGGCGCCCGAGAATCATGCCAGGACACCCCAACGTGGCCCAACGGGTATCCAAGAAGCCTCTGACCCACAACCCAGGCACGATGACAGTACGAGTCGCGAGCGGACAGCACGCCACCCTGCAGTCTGGTCGGATTTGCTTCGCCTTCACGGGCGATCAGCGTCGCGCTTGCTTGGGGGGACGAGGACCGAGGAACTTGGTTTTGGCCGGCGGGTCATTTTCATGGCCCGCCCGGCAACGGGGCGGGCCATTCGTAGCCCGCCCCGTCGCCCACGACATTTCGCCCGCGGTCAAGTGGGCCAGGCCTGGGGGCGCTCTGAAGCCTTGGTGTCCCAAGGCGCCCCCCCCGCCGCGAGACGCGGTCAATGTTGGGTCCTGGGGGGGGGTCAATGTTGAAGCCACAGTGTCCCAAGGCGCCCCCGCGCGATCCGTGTGAGGGGCGTGCCGAGATTGGCGGGGCGATGCTATGTGATCCGCGTGGTTGGTATTTTTCACCTCGAGTTCAAAACATGTGTGGGTCATTACTTCAGTCAAGGGCTGCGGCTTGCCAGAGCCTGGGGTGCGCTTCTTATCGCCGCCACCGTCGCGGTGCCTCCGCTGCATCTGTTTCGCCGCGGGCGTCCGGTGCGAGCTTGGTGCCGCGAGCGACAGGCTCCACCCCTGCCAGGCCAACAAGAGGTTTCTTGGAGTCCACTTCGGGACTTCCGTGCGGCACCCTTGACGCCACTCTTGGGGCTGCTCGTGAGCCCTCACGCCTTGCATTTCGGGCTGAGAGGGCGTTGCTTTGGGCCCTCTCGTTCTGACGCCATCGTCTGGCTTTCTTGGAGCGCCTCTTGGGTCCCTCCTGTGCCCCGCTTGAGCCCCCCTTGGAGGCCCTTGGAGCCTCTCTCGGAGAGCTTATTCACTGTTCTTGGGTGCCCTTTGGCCCTGTCTTGGGCTCCCCTTGGGGTGCTCTTGGCTTTTTCGAGGGCGGCTCGTCCCTCGGATACCTGAGTTCCTGGAATAATCTTCGGTCGTCTGCACGATTTTGCATTATGTTGCATTGTGCTCAGTTGGGATGCTTCCCGTTGCATGTGCACTTGAATTGCTGCGTGATCCACATGTCACTGGCGAGCATTGCTCTACGCTGCTTTGCCTTGCCTTGCGTTGCATGTCATTGCATTGCTGCGCATGTGTTCTGATAATTTGTGCTTGTAACGCTTCGGGCCGCATTGGACCCGCATCTGGTTTGATTCCCTGCCAATGCATTGCAATGCGCTGCCGTTTTGGTCACCATTGCTGTCAATGGTGTGCGTATCTTCGCAGTGAATATTCTGGAAATATCCTTGTCGACAATTCTAAACGCTTCGCGTATCCACACCACGTCGGCTCTGCCACCCCCAGCCGGTGGCAGGACTGGCAGGAGTGGAACTCCCGGGGCCACCAGAAAGCCCCGTGGACGGAAACGGACTGGAAAGGAAAAGGTAAGCGTTACTCCCCCAGGGGGGACGATCGATACACGGACAAGCGCGCCCGATGATGGGGAGGACTCGTATGTCCAGGGCTAGCAGGGCCGGGTCAGCCTGACAGCGCACCCCCAGCCCTCCTGGCCAGTAGCCTACGCCTCCCCCCTCAACCTCCCCCCCCCGCTCCCCGTTGGGGAATGTTTCACCTCGCAGCGCCCGGCCTCGGCCGTAATACCCCGGGGCAACTCCCGCTGGGGCGGGGGCCACCCCACATCTCACCCAAGGCGCTGCATAGCTAGACAGCCCGCACTGGAGACGTGGACCCTCTCCTGGGCATATCACCCCCCTTCGCAGCTGGGGACTAGCCCGCAGGGCTGACCGGTCCCTGGACCACCCACTTTGCTGT
Source organism: Prorocentrum cordatum (assembly GCA_963575745.1). Lineage (NCBI taxonomy): Eukaryota > Dinophyceae > Prorocentrales > Prorocentraceae > Prorocentrum > Prorocentrum cordatum. Next base: position 26,519 of record CAUYUJ010017741.1, read on the forward strand.
CCCATGTCGACAGCCACTCTCCCTCTGGTGACAAGGGGGCGGCGGCAGAAGCAACCTCCCCCTGCGCACCATCCACGTTTGCTGTCCAGCCGCGACAGCCACCCAACTCTCGGTGGCAGGGGGAAGTCGGCAAGCACCCCCCCCCCTGCACGCCGCCTGGCCTGTTGTCCCAGGCCCCAGTTTTGACAGCTTCAGCTCTGGTGCGTATAGTTGCGACACCTCAGGACCCCCCCATGAGGCGCATCCCGCTGCTGGCTCACTCCAGCAGGGACCTCAGCGGCGAGTTACTGCGACCCCCACGATGTAAATGGTACTTCGTGGCGGTCAGCTGCACCCCCCTCTCTCCGCGCAGGTGCTCTCGGCGAGTAGCAGCTAACGATGTTAATGGTTTCTTGCGGCGGTCAGCTGCACCCCCTCCCCTCAGCGAAGGTGCTCTCGGCGAGTAGCAGCTACCCCTGGGCACACCAGGTGACTGGCCACGCCCCCCGGCTCGGCTGCTGGCTCTGGCCGCGATGCGTAACGTTGCGTCCCTCGCCGCTCCCCTCTGGCCCGGTGGGTGTCCCCCACCCGTGCCCTCGGGGCTCGCCCGTGGCGGCCTGTGGCCCTCTCTTCCCGCTCGCCCCGCGGGTCGCGCCCTGGTCTTCTTGATCATTCCAGCGTCAGTTACCACTGCGTGGGAAGAATCTGGTGTGGGACCACGCTTGAACTCACGGGCAGCGCCACGCGGCAGTCTGGGGTGGCTGGCCACATCAGCCTCGCTTCAGAAGGACCCTCCCTGGCAGGCAGCGCTGACGTCTCCACCACCATGTGCCGACCCTCACCAAATGTCGGCGGTGCTGCATGCCGTCGGACCTCGCGGCAGGACCCGGTGGCACAGTTGCGCCTTGGGCTGTCGCTGGCTCCCATCGGCATTGTGAGTTGGGCTCCAGAGGGCCTGGTTCTGAGTGGTTCACCCCCTTGTACAGCCTGTGGTTTCCCCCGCGCACCGTCTCGGCCGCCAGCGGGCCTATCCGCTTCAGGTGCTGGGCTCGGTGCGCCTTGGGTTGCCGCTGGCCCCCCCGGTTGGGTGGAGGATTCTGAGGACAGAGCGCTAAGTGGTTCAGCCTTCCGCCCTCGCGCAGCCTCGTGTCTCCCACCGCGCTCTGCCTGGTTTCACCATACAGTAGTTCGGCGTGGGCAGGTGGCCTGGAGTCTGGCGCCGAACCGGCGACTCACTCCGCTGTCTTCGCACACGTTGCAGTTCGTTTACTTCGGTTCACGCTGCTGCGCCTATGTGCGTTTGCTTGTGAATTTAGTTCATTTTGTTCTGTGCGAGTGCAGCTGCGAGCTTGCTTTGCAGGTGCGAACTGGCTTGCCGACGTTGGCGGCTGTGTTCGCAAATTCGCACCGTGCCGCATCCCGGACGCCGCTTCCGCTCCCTGACCGTTGCCTTGGAGCCGCCGACCAAAAAGGTATCCCCACCAGCCCGTCCAGAAATAAGTCCCAGGGGAGTGGAGGTGATGAGGGAAGCGGGGGAGCATGCAGAATAACAAAGGGCGGGGTAAGCCGCCATATGCCCCAGCAGGAGGAGGAGCAGGAGGAGGAGGGGGAGGAGGAGGATGAGGAAGATGAGGAGGAGGAGATGGAGGAGGGCGACGACGTGGAGGACGAGAAGGATGAGAAGGAAAAGGAGGAGGAGGAGGTGGAGGAGGAGGAAGAGGAGAAGGAGGGGGAGGAGGGAGGAGGAAGAAAAAAAGGAGGACGAAGACAATGGCGAGCTTGGGTGCCTCTTGGGCCGTCTTTGGGGCCTCTTGGCGGTCCCGGGGGCCTCTTGCGTATCTCGGGGAGCCTCTTGGGGCCTCTTGGGGGTCTCTTGGGAGCCTCTTGGAGGCCTCTTGGGCGCCTCTTCGGGCCTCTTGGGGCCCTCTTGGGGCGCTCTCGGGGCGCTCTTGGGAGCCTTCGGGGCGCTCTTGGGGCGATGTTGGAGGAGATCTATCAAAAAAGGGGGGGGGGCCAATTAGCGTTGCCCCTCTAGACTACCTCGAATCGCCTTTTGGGCCCCCAAAGAGGCCAACATCCTTCCAAAACCTAGGGAAGTCAATGTTTTTTTGCTTTCTCGCCTTTTCGCTCTTGGAGCCGTCGTGTGCCATCTTGGACGCCCCAACGACCCGCGGAACCCCCCGTCCAGGTCCAGGGGAGGTGGTAGGGGGAGGGGTGAACCCCTGCCCGAAAGGGAAAAGGGGGTTGGAAGAGGAAACTCTGTAGACCACCGACGCCCAGAGGGCTAGTGGGATTCGTATCTGTTCTGCCCGCGTTATAGATGCGGTGCCCCATGATCCACCCATGTATGGGTAACTACGTTAGTGGCAATGTGAACTTGCCAAGGGCTGGGGCTGACTAGAACCTAAGCGCGCGCGAAGCGCGCGCGTGATTATAGCATGCATAGGTGTATGTATATGTACATGTACATGTATATGTATATGTTTATGTATATGTTTAAGTTTATGTATATGTTCAGATATATGTATACGTATGTGTAAATGTGTGTATAGGTCTACGTACGTGTATGTGTCTAGGTACATGCATATGTCTATGTGTATGTTTATGTATATGCATGTGCCGCTACACATGTACATGCATGTATATATATATGTATATAATATATATATATATATATATATATATATATATAATATTATATGTATATATGTACATATATATATATATATATGTTTACATGTAATATGTTTATGTATATGTATATGTATATGTATGTGTATATGTATGGTAGTTTTCACAACTGAGGGCTGAGCAGAGGCAACAGGTCGGACGTACTCATGTCTGGCTCGAAGTTTTTAGGGGGCGCGCCTCTTCGCCCCTTTCCCCGCCGCATGTGCTCGGCGCTGTCCGCCTCACCGCGCCGTGGCCGGGGCAGATCGGCGCCGCCTGGCTGGTGCGGCCACGGGAGTGCCCACCCTGCCCGGCCTGCCCAGCGGTCGACGCCCGCGGCGAGCCGCTCACCCGCCTCGGCAGAGTGCCGGGGCCTCGCAGGCGGGTTCGCCCTTGGCCTGCTCGCCGGCGCGCGGCTGGCGGCGGAGGCGGCGGTGGTCCTGCAGGCGCTGCGGCGGCTCGCGGGCTACGCGGGCGTGTGGCTGCGCCCTGGGCACGACCTCGAGATCGACGATCTGGGTGCCGCAGCCCGCGCACAGGTGACGGTGCTGCGCCAGCGGCTTCTCGCTGCCCAGTGATGGCGGCGGCTGGTCCTCGTGCCCTCTGCTCGCTCGCCGCGGCGGGCGTCGCCGTCGGGAGCTTCCTCGGCATCCAGCATAGGGGTGGAGGGAGGGAGCTCGTGCATGAGCGCGTAGTGGTCGCCCTGAACCCAGGCACTCCTGGCACTGCCGCGGTCGTCGCGGTCGACGGCGAGGAGTACGACGAGCTGGTGGCCGGCGACGCGGACACGCTCCACTGGGACCTGCTGCCTGGAGGGGCAATCGGCGGGGTCTTCCTGTGGTCGCCAGCGGCACGGTACTTCCATCTCGGGGCGGTCCCCACAGCCACGGCGCCCACCGCTGCCGCTGGCCGCGCCCGCGTCCGCCCGGGCCCCGCGGCGCCTGTCGGCCCCGTGGTGCCCAACGTCGCGGGGCGGGGCTCCCTTGCGGCCGCCCCTGGGGCGGCGCCCGCGGGTGCCCTAGCGCTGCATGCTGGCGGTGCGCCAGGCCCAGAGGGCGGCGGAGTGGCCGCGCTCGGGACTGCGCTCGGAGGTCCAGCAGGCGACGCTGTCGGAGGCGTACTCGCACCGGCGCCGGCGCCAGTGGCGTCGGCGGTCGCGCTGGCGGCTCCCGTCGCAGGGGGGGCCCCAGCGCCGTCCGCTGGGCTCGGCGTGCTGGCCCCTCGGCCAGCCGGGCTCGCCGGTGTCGCCGCCCCCGGCGGGGCGGTGCCTGCCGCAGTGCCTGTGCCCACGGGCGGGCCAGCTGGCGGCGGCCCGGCCAGCCCCTGCGGCTACGCGCGCATCTTCGCCGTCGTGGGGAACTTGCAAGGAGTGCGGCGTGCCGACCTCGGGAGCATGGTCACCCATGTGGTCGAGTTCCTGTGGCATGACTGGCCAGCGCACGGGATGCGCACGCTGCTGTGGATGCCGCAGTGCCTGTCTCAGAAGTCGGGGACTCCGACGGCCCACCGCCACCGGTGGCTAGCGGAGACTGAGCACGTCCCCGAGTCGCCGGGCGTGGTCATCCACCAGATGGGCGGCATGGTGCTGAGGTCGGCAGTGACTTACGATCTGGAGTTCGACGGGTTGACGTGCGTCTGCCCGGCCCTTCGCGGCTACCTCGCGCAGGAGTTGCAGCGGGATATGGCGGTGGCGAAAGAGAGGCGCAAGACGCGAGAGGAGCTCGCCCTCGCCGGGGGCGTGCCCGTCCAGCCTGGCGCAGGGCGCGGGAGGGGGAGGCGCGGCGGCGGCCGCGGCGGCCGTGGCGGCGGGCCCAACGCCGCAGGGGGCGATGGCTGATTCGCCCCGGGGCGGAGGGCCTGGCCAGCCGCCGCCCCTGCCCCCCTCGGCCCCCGCGGAGCCCGCCAACAGCGCGGGCTTCCCCCCTGGCGGCGCGGGGCGCCGGCTGCAGGACGATGACCGGCAGCGGGGCATCTTTCCGCTCCCGCCGCTGGCTGCTGCTGACGTGGCGCCCCGCGCGTCCGGGGCTCGGCGGCGTGTTCGGGCCGGCCATGCTTTCACGCACGCGCTGGGCCGCGCCAGTGCCGCGGTGCATGCCTTGAATGACCTCTACGGCGACCAGTCCTCGCCCGCGCCGACGCCGTCTGCCGGGCAGCGCTGTGCCGCCGCTCACATTTGGGACTCTGTCGCTGCTCTGGGCCCTGAACCCCCTGAGTATCGTGGCGACGTCTCCGACGACGACGGGGCCCTGAGGGAGCTCCTTGCTGGGTCCGCGCTGTGCCCTGACGGCGGTGGGCCCGCCACTCCCTACGGACCCCGCCCCCGCAGTGCGGCGCTAGCGAAAGCGCGGCCTGCTGCAGGGCCGCGGGACGTGCCAGCCGCGAAGCGGTAGAGGCGGGCCCTCAGGAGACGACGATGGCGATGGCGGCAGCGGCGCAGCCCCCCCCCCTCATTTTGCTGCTGCGCTGGCCGCGTGCTCCTCCCGCCGGCGTTGACACGCCGGGCGGGCCCCTCCTTCCGCCGCGCGAAGCGGGCCTCGCCGCGGCGCCGTTAGACACCAAGGCAAAGCCCAGGGAGGGCGGGCAAAAGAGGGCCCATTCGGGCCCTGGGAGGGCTTTGAGCCCCGAAGGCTTGAGCGGGAGAGACTTTCCAGTGCTCAGCGGAATTTAAAATTCCATTGCCCCACGTGCTGACGACGAGCGCGCATATTAATTTCTAGCTACGTAAAAATTAATTAATATATAGAAAAAATTAATGCGGGCGCACGAGTGCTCGGCGCGCTGTGCGATCGTTGCATTATTATTATGAAGTTGCGTTGGGCCTCGCAATCACGCGTGGACTTTTCTATTGTGGGCAGTGCAGAACTCCCCAACATCCGTCGGCCTCCTTAAAGGGCCACATAAATTTCAAATTCAATTTTTGGAATCACATGTCGACTTTTCTATTGTGGACAATACAGAACTCCCCGACATCCGTCGGCCTCCTTAAAGGGCCGCAGAAATGTCAAAATCAGTTTTTGGAATCACATGTCGACTCTTCTATTGTGGACAATACAGAACTCCGCAACATCCGTCGGCCTCCTTAAAGGGCCACAGAAATTTCAAATTCAGTTTTTGGAATCACATGTCGACTTTCCTATTGTGGACAATGCAGAAATCCCACGCGCGCGCGCGTCGGAGTTCTGAATTGTCCACAATACAGAGGGTGACCCGCGCGGGGTCGGGTCACCCGAAATCCTGTCGGTCACCTTAAGGTGACCGACGGGATTTGGGGTGACCCGACCCCGCGCGGGTCACCCTCTGTATTGTCCACAATAGAAGAGTCGACATGTGATTCCAAAAACTGAATTTGGATTTGTTTTGGAGTTTTGTATTGTCCACAATAGAAAAATCGACATGTGATTCCGAAAACTGAATTTGAAATTTCTGTGGCCCTTTAAAGAGGCCGACGGAAGTTGGGGAGTTCTGTATTGTCCACAATAGAAAAGTCGACATGTGATTCCAAAAACTGAATCGAACATGTCTGTGGCTAAGGAGGCCGACGGACGGACGGGGAATCGTTCGCGCCCGCGAGGGCACACATCATCATCATCATCATCAGCATCATCATCATCATCGCCATCATCATCAGGGTCAGTATTCATCATCATTCAGGTGGGCCGAAGGCTATTAGATGATCAAACAGAAGCGTCAAGAATTCGACAGTATGTGCTCGTCCTCGGGGGGGGCAGGGACAGAGAGAAAGAACACGACGCGACGACGATGGAGCGGCGACGGCGGCGGCGGCGGCTGTTTCGGCCGCGCTCCCCTGCTGGTCGTTTCGGCCGGCGGCGGCGGCGGCGGTGGCGGCGGCGAGACGTCGACGGCAACGGCGACGGCGGTGCACTTGGGCGGCGCGCGCGGAAGGGAGGGCGCTCCTCCTGTCCTTGTCCTCCGCCCATTCCTTTTTTTTTTTTTTTTTTTTTTTTTTTTTTTTTTTTTTTTTTTTTTTTTTTTTTTTTTTTTTTTTTTTTTTTTTTTTTTTTTTTTTTTTTTTCTCCTGGCCCCCTCCTCCCCGTCGTCGTCGTCCTCATCATCCCCCTCCTCTTCTTCCTCCTCCCCCCTCCCGAACAACTTCACCATGATGTCTCCTTCCTCCCTCCGCCATCGTCCTGATTCCATTCATCGGCATTCGTGCCTCCGCCACTTCCGTCTGCGCCTCCCCCGCTTTCTCCTCGCCGTCGTCCGAAGATGCCCGCTCTGACGTCCGAGGATGCCCGCTTCTTCTGCGCCTCCCCCGCTCTGACGTCCGAGGATGCCTTCCTACATTTCTCTGACGTTTCCAGGCCTCCAGAGGCCTTTGCTGCCGGGGGCCTCCAGGGACATCCAGGGACATCCGGCGACCTCCAGGGACCTCCAGGGACCTCCAGCTGCGCGGGGAATATATATATATATATATATATATATATATATATATATATATCAACAGCGCCCTTCTTCAGCCAGCGCGGCGGCGCTCGAGCCTCGGCCCTGGCGGATCGAGATTTTGGGAGTTCTGGCTTTCGGAGGGGGGCCTCCTCGTCGTCGCCCCAGCTGGACGCAGCCCGAAACGACGGTCATGGGGGGGCACGGCCGAAACAGCTTTTAAGCTCACGAACGGCGGGGGAGAGCCAGCAACCCCCCAGGGGGAAGAAGAAAAGGGGGAAAGAGGGCGGGCAGCACGTTGCACCGTAACAAACAGCCATTTTGGCTGAGTGCTGGGAGCGGGCTCCGCTCCTGTCCTCTCCCCACACAGCAGCGGCCCGCATCGGCCGCCGACCGCCGCCGCCGCTGCCATGCCCGTGCTGGGCGTCGACGCGGGGGGCGTCGCGTCTGGGGAGGGCGACGACGGCCAGGGTGGTCGTCTGGAAGGTTCTGCCAGGTGTGCAAGCGCATGGCGCACTCGGAGGCGGCGCCGCGGCGGCCTGGCGGTGGCGCCCAGCCCGCCGCCAGATTCGCCGCGGCGCCTCCGCGGGGCGCGCCATGAGCCTGCGCGCCCCCAAAGGCGATGACATCTATATGGCTGTGGAGCACGGGTTCTGGCCTTTTGCGGTTCTCTATGCGGCTGAGTTCGGCCTGCGTGACTTCCACTTCATCAGTCGCACTAACCGTGGCACGTGGCATTCTCGCCATCATAGGTTGGGCCAGGTGGAGGCTTGGGTCGTGCGGCTGATCAGGAGCACAGGTCTGTTCGAGATGGGGCTAAGGCAGATGAACGTCCACCTGACCAAGCAGAAGAGCGGGCCTGATGGGAAAGGCGCTAAGTGCGCTGACGACCGCGTGGTCTTGACGCACATGATCGACAACGACCTCGAGTGCCTGTGGAGCGTCATCCACGAGGCTGGCCAGCAGCAGGCCAACACCATCAACGCCGTCATCCAGTACACGGGCGTCAGGGCCGCTGGGTCTAAGTGGGACCCCGACGACGACGACTTGCTGCTCGCGATGAGCACGTTCTGGGAGGTGGCTGGCGCATTATTGTTATTGGAGGGGGCGTCAGGGTGGGTATGTGTTTTGTAGCTCGGTGATCTTCATCGTCGTCGTCGTCGTCGTCGTCGTCGTCGTCTGTCGTTGTCGTTCGTTTGTCGTTCTTCGTCGTTGTCGGGGATTCCCCTCTTCTTTTTTGGAGCGCCCTCCCCACTGAGGCTCGCAACTAATAATAATAACAATCCGCTAGCCCATGGAAGGTCGCGGACTACTTCGGCCTGCCGAACATGGACATCTGGGACCAGCTGGCGCAGCTCGGGCCGCCTCATCGCCCCGCGCCGACCGACAAGACGCCAGAGCAGTTGATCGAGCAGTGCCGGCGCCGCTCCAGCAGGGTGCGCCGTCGCCCGCCGACGGAGGAGCTCGACGACGACGGCGACATCATCGACGGCGACGACGACAATCGCCCAGATGGTGCTGGCGGTCGTCGCCCCCGAGGAGGCGGAGGAGGCGGGCGGCCCGTGACGCCGCCGAGGTCGGCGGCGTCCACTCCACCGCCGAAGAAGGCAGCGCCGAAGCTGCTGGTGGCCAAGAAGGCGGCGTCGCCGCCGTTGGTGCCGCCGCCGACCCACCTCGCCGCCGCGCCGCCCGCCAGGGGGTCGGTGGCCGCCGCCTCGGCTGCATCGGCCCAGACTGCGAAGGCGGCGGCGGCGACGGCGATCCCGCTGCAGCCTCAGCAGCCGAAGGTGCCTCCTCCTCCTGGGCGCTACGCCATGGCGACGACGCCGCCGACGCCAGGGCGCCCGTCGTCGTCGTCTGCGGGCGCAGCAGCGCCGGCAGCGACGATGACGCAGCAGGAGCTCCAGCATCAGGTCGAGATGCTGCAGGCGCAAATGAACACCCTGATCGCCTTGCAGATGTCGCCCGGGGCTGCTTCTTCGGCGTCGTCGTCAGGAGCTGCTGCAGCGGCAGCCGCGTCTCCTCCTCCTCCTGAGCCTGGGGCTGCATCGGCCGGGGGGGAGGAGTGGCAGGGCTGGCAATCGGCCACGCAGCATTCGAGGGCCTGGAATCTGAAGAAGTTAGCTCGAGCACGGGCCTTCGGAGCTGGCGCGAGGCCTGCAGGAGTCCGCACGGCGCCTGCGATGACCATGTGCGCCCATTGCAACAGCAATCAGCCTGGCGCATACTGCGTTAGGTTTGCGTGCAGGGTGTGCTGCCAGAGGTTGCAGGAGTCGAACCCAGACACTATTTGCGAGCAGCACCGTGCTTGAAACAAGCACTGCCGCGTCGTGTGCTCGACCAGCGAGCGCCCCTGTAGTTTTGCGACCTGGGCGCGCGTCAACAACGTGACGACTGCGCGGTCGCCGTATAGTCAGGGGGTTGCACGCTACTCTTCGCTATAAGTGCGCAAGTTACGAGACGAATGCTGAGATCGGCGCTCGACCCGTCCGTGGAAAAATCATCGTCGCCATCATCAGACATCAGAGGGCGATGAATGAATGAGGATGGCGAATGAGGAGGAGGAGGAGGAGGAGGAGGCGGAGGAGGAGGAGGAGGAGGAAGAGGAGGAGGATGAGGAGGAGGAGGAGGAGGGAGAGGCAACAGCAGCAGGAGGAGGGAGGGCCGCGACGAGGAGGGATAGCGAGGAGAGAAGGGTTGGAGGGTGGAGAAGGGGGAGGAGAGAAGGGTTGGAGGGTGGAGAAGTGGGGGGAGAGGAGAAGGGGGGGCCACCCGCCAGCAACAGCGGCCTCCTAGCCAGCAGCGCCCCCTGCAGCGGCGGGGACATATGCCCCCACCCATCCGTTCAACTACGTCAGCTGCGCCTCCACGAGAGCTCCATGGGTTATTGGCCACGCCCATCTTCTTTGTCTGCATGTGATTTGCGTCAGCTGCGCCTCCAAGAGAGCTTTCTGAGTTCTTAGTTACTTCGGGATGGGCCTGAACATCTGGGCCACGTCAGATTCTGCCTCTGGAACGCTTTCGGGACAACAAGTGGCCCATGTGGGTTGGGCATGTCGATTGGTCCGCGCACTCCTTCCATGGTCGGTCTGCTCTGGAACTTGGAACCCTGCCCCGTCTCAATTTCTACCACTTTGGCTGTTTCGGCCGAAGGCCAGGCCGGCTGCGTCGGCCGGATCCTGACGGCCGTTTCGGCCAACTCTCTCTTTCTTGCCGTCGTCGCGTTCGTCGTCGTCTGTCGCCGCCGCCGTCGACCCTCGCTCGCCGCCGCCCTGCGCCTTCTTCTTTCGTCGTCGTCGTCGTCAGCGCTGCTGCTGATCTGCCCGTCGATCGATCGTCGACCCCCCGCTACCCTCCCGCCTGCGGCTCGCCTCCTCCTCCTCCCCCCTCCTCCGCTTCCTCCAATTCCATTTCCATCTCCGCAACCGTTTTGGTTCAGTGTGTACCGACGCGGGCTGTTGCGGCCCTTCAGAACGAACATAACGTGTGGACTCGTCGACTGGCAGTGGGAGTTACGCCAGTCATGCCCGCTAAGGCGGCCAAGCGTGAGCAGAAGGGGGCTGCCTCGGCCCCCCCGCCCATGAAAAGGGCAAAGGCGAAGGCTAAGCAGCCGGAGTCTGACCCTGCTGGTTCGGCAGGAGGTGCGCAGCCGGAGGCGCCGCCGGAGACCAACCAAGTCGTGGGCCCGACGCTGGACATCATCACCGATGCTTTGAACGCCATCAAGGGGTCGCCATTCTTCGCCGACCTCGAGAAGAAAATGCCGCTGACCATCGCCCAGGGCGGTCGCCAGGCGCCGTTCGTGAAGGAGGATTGTTCTGATGCCCTCAGCCGCGGATCCCCCTACTCATGTGGGTGCAACCTCTTCTGGCAGAACTTCTTCTGGAGCTCCAGCTACCGCGCCCCTGTGAACATGGGGCAGGTCAGGGAGATCGTGAACTACCACCTTAAGAGCCCGCCAAATGTCTTCCCCATGAACACCGTCTTCGCGGTGGACAGCTCGGACATGGACGTCACTAAGCACCTGGGCAGTTTGCAGCGCCTCTCACCAATCGAGCCGCAGCTGGCCTTGCTCATGGCCATCGCTGACGCGGTAAAGCAGCAGGCGGAGGACTCCATCCTGTCAAAGTGGATGCAGGTCGTGCTTTCGGCGCCAGTGACGTTCGAGGTGGTGTTGCCAGGTGACCTGCGGTATTGGCGCGCCCAGAACATTCGGCAGGAGTGGATCGAGCATGGGGAGACAGCCCAACTCACCGTGAGGCAATGGGTGTACGACATCGTCGGGTTCAAGGCGGCGAAGGAAAAAGAGCTGGAGAAAACGTTGGGCGCCAAGGACGTCAGCGAGCTCTACGAGAAGAAGATGAAGTATGCGCGGTCTACTGAAAAAGTGAAACAAACCTTCGTGGATAACGCAATCACAGTCCACAAGCGGTTGCTGTCCCTGGAGGCGTCCAATCGGTGCCTTGTCTGGGCGGACGAGAACCTGATGAACAAGTCCCCGTGGAATAGCCTCTACGCGATGCACGCTGTGGTCGAGCGCGCGTCGACCCCCAACAAGATCGATTGGGCGATGATGGGCCTCACGGATCATTACCGCATGGCGCCCCGGGGGTTGTTCTGAACACCCATCGCTGCTCGCGCCAGCCCGTCGACGACGCGTCGTCGTCGTCGGCGGGACGGCGCGAATCAGCGTTGGGGAGGGGTCAGAACCACCAGGACTTCATCAACTTAGGCGAGTTCGGTGTCAGCAAGCTCAGGGACTACAGGCAGAGCTACGTTGAAATCTTGAACATGAAATACGACGTGAAGAACGAGCTCTTGTTCAAGTGGCTTCCGCGCACTGGCATCCCAACCGAACACGTCACATTGATGCAAGAGTAGATGAATACCTTCGACGCGGTGCGGACGTACGTCAGTTCCTACCCAGGGGGGGTAGTCGATACCACGTGGCAGGCTCTGATTAGTGTTGGTGGCAAGCAGTCGGCTGTTTCGGCTGTCACGCTCATCGAGGAGTTGGTGTACACAACCGAGTTCGACTCTCGCTACAGGAACGCCGTCCAGTCGAAGCTCGAGGTGGCGGATTTTCTCGCCTACGAATCGATCTCCACGCGCGTGAACGAAGTCATCGAGATGGTGCGGAGGGAGAACAATGGGGGGCATGGTACTACTGACACGCCGGCCGCGGCTGGAAGTGGCACGGGCACCCCTGCAGCTGCCGGGGCCGACAACCCTGCGGGGCAGATGACCGCAGTGGCGGGCGACAGGCCCGCGGAGTTGAAAAACTTCGACAAGCTGCCAGAGATGGACAAAACGAGTTGGAACAAATTCATCGACAAGCTCATTCGCACGTACGTTCAGATCGTGCCCGACCAGAAAACGGCGGCCGAGCTGGAGACCATGCTCCGGGACTCCGCGCTCGCCACCATCAAGGGTGACCCCACGGGGCTGGTGCTGTACCACTTCGACGTGAAGCAGTTCGGCGAGCCGCTCACCAGGCCTGAGCTGCGCATTGCGCCCCTCAGGGATGGCCCGTACCACCGCCTCGTGCGGACGATGCTGAACGCGAGGGCGCCTCAGGGGCAACTAGCCCATCTCCGCAATGGGGAGGTCGCAGTGATTTTGGACGGCGGGCGGAGGGGCAACGCGACCAAGTTGCTCGGGCCGTGGAAGGAGAACACCATCGAGACGAAGAAGGATACACCGCCGAGCAAGGGGCGCGGCTGCGATGAGCCCGACGATGACGATGATAAGGAGGATGACGACAACAGCGACGCTGAGAAGAAGGCCGGCTTCAAAGCTTCGATCATCCAGCTCGCGTACACGGAGGAGAGCCTCAAGAAGCGCCGCAACAGGGTTCACGGAGGCACGGGGAGCTTGCAGCAGGTAGAGTGGGTGCACATGTTGGCGCACTCGCGCATTTCGGTCCCTGAGCGGCGCCGCAAGCACTTCGAGGGCAGCACCGCGGGGGATCTGATCAACGGCATCGAGCTCCCAGAGTTGAGCAAGGAATGGCACGTGACGTGGAAAGACAAAAAGGCAATATACGGGAAGCGCAATCTGATTGCGGTGGGGGGCAAAACAGAGGGCATTCAAGGCGAGGCCGAGCGGAAAACCGACTCTACCGTTGTCCCCATTTCCTACCACGGCATGCCGCTTCTCTTCTACAAAGAGCTGCTGCACATGTTCTTTGTCAAATGCGTCCTCGACATGACCCCGCTCAACGCGAAATTCGCGTGGGCTTGTCTCGAGGAGAGGGTCGCATACGTCGGGGTGGCCTTCACGAAAGAACACATGGAGAAAATCTACCTCCACCTGGCGGAGCTCGTGAAGAGCGCGATGGCGGATCCTGGGTCCAAGCTGTTCAACAAGGAGTACGCGAAAGCTGTCGGCAAGGAGGTGGCGCCGACGCCGAAGGTACAGCCAGGGCCGAAGCGCCGCAGCCGCCGCAACACCGGCGCCGCCGCGGCAGCGGAGGCCGACGCCGGCGCGGGGGAGGGCGGCGGCGGCGATGGTGGTGACCAGCAGGAGGGCGGCGGCGGCGGTGGCGGTGGTTGCCAGAGCGGCGGCTTTGCCGGAGGAGATGATGGGTTCGACGACGATCCCGCGGCAGAAGGGCTGCCTGGCGCTGACGAGGAGCTCTGGGACCCTTTGCAGGAGGATTAGAGCTGAGGTGCAGTCAACCTGCGAGGACGAGTCATGCGATCATGATGATTGAGAGCAGCCATTACCGTAGTAGTCATCGGCCCAATCAGATGTCCCTGTTTGAAGTTCAGAACCCCATCCCCCGCAATGATGATGAGGATTATGATGATGATGCGTGAGTTTATCGGTTTACCCAAGCTTTGGGACGATGGCATTTTTGTAGCTGCGTGCGTTGCGTTTGTTGTAGAATAATACCGTCTAAGCTGACATAGGTTTCTGGCAGCATTTGCGCGCGTTTTTTAGCATCGCTGATTCGGCGGGCACGCCGGGCAGGCTGTTTCGGCTAGCCCCAGGCCCCTTCTGTCCTCACCAGCGCATCCCACCATGACGGATGGCATTGCAAAAAAACATGCATGGCTTCCGCCGCCCGCCTTGGCTCACTCATGCCCTCGAGCTTCCATGTATTGTGCTTTTCCAATCGGAATGTTCGCGCGGCTTTGGACGTGATTGGAGTTGGACTCGGCGCTGGATTTGAAAGAGGCACTTAAAGCACACAGGATAGCCGTGACAACCTCCTCCTCATCATCCTCTTCCTCCTCCTCCTCCTCCTCACTATCCCCTCCTCCCCCCCCCCTCCTTATAGCTTCGAAAACGCCCGAACACTTTACTGCAACAGATGATGCTCGCAAACACGCCCAGACACTTTACTGCAACAGATGGCGCTCACTATGCGTAGAGGTTCTGTTTCGAGTATTGGTCAAGGCCTTTGGGCTCCGCCGCCTGCGCCACCGCCACCGCAGCTCGCTGCCGACCTCGAGCTGCGGTAGGAGAGGTCTGTCGGGCAATTCGCCGACGGCAGCGAGCTGCGGCAGGGGCTGGCGGCCCCTGCCGCAGCTCACTGCCGACCTCGAGCTGCGGTAGGAGAGGTCTGTCGGGCAATTCGCCGACGGCAGCGAGCTGCGGTAGGGGCCCGCGGCCCCTACCAGAGCTCACTGCCGACCTCGAGCTGCGGTAGGAGAGGTCTGTCGGGCAAGTCGCCGAGGGCACCGCCGCAGCTCACTGCCGACCTCGAGCTGCGGTAGGAGAGGTCTGTCGTCGCGCGAGTCGCCGACGGCAGCGAGCTGCGGTAGGGGCCGGCGGCCCCTACCGCAGCTCACTGCCGACCTCGAGCTGCGGTAGGAGAACTCTGAGAAGCCCCCTGTCGCGCGAGTCGCCGATGATGATGGGGGGTGGGGGGGGGGGGGGGGGGAGGAGGGGGTGCGAATGAATGGCGGGCCCGTCGTCGCTCGCGGCCGACGCTCGCGTTCGTTGCCGCGGGAGCTGCGCAAGGAGCTTACTAACAGTCGTCTCTGATCGCAGCTCCCTGTCGCCAGGGAGCTGCGGTAACCAATGTTCGGGAGCATGTTGCGAGACGTCTGTTCGGGGGCCCCCGAACAGACGTCTCGCAACATGCTCCCGAACATTGGTTACCGCAGCTCCCTGGCGACAGGGAGCTGCGATTAGAGACGACTGTTAGTAAGCTCCTTGCGCAGCTCCCGCGGCAACGAACGCGCGCGTCGGCCGCGAGCGACGACGGGCCCGCCATTCATTCGCACCCCCTCCTCTTCCCCCCCCCCCCCCCCCCCCACCCCCCATCATCATCGGCGACTCGCGCGACAGGGGGCGTCTCAGTCAGAGTTATCCTACCGCAGCTCGAGGTCGGCAGTGAGCAGCGGTAGTAGGGGCCGCCGGCCCCTACCGCAGCTCGCTGCCGTCGGCGAATTGCCCGACGGACCTCTCCTACCGCAGCTCGAGGTCGGCAGTGAGCTGCGGTGCCCTCGGCGACTTGCCCGACAGACCTCTCCTACCGCAGCTCGAGGTCGGCAGTGAGCTGCGGTGGCGGTGGTGCAGACGGACCACCCCCGCTACCGCAGCTCGCTGCCGTCGGCGAATTGCCCGACAGACCTCTCCCACCGCAGCTCGAGGTCGGCAGCGAGCTGTGGCGGTGGCTACCGCAGCTCGCTGCCGTCGGCGAATTGCGCGACAGACCTCTCCTACCGCAGCTCGAGGTCGGCAGTGAGCTGCGGCGGCGGTGGTGCAGGCGGCGGCGACAGTGGCGGGGTGCCAGCGGATGCGTTCGGGCGCGGCGTTGGTAGTGGGAGGGGGGCCTTCATCATCACTGGGTGCTTGGCAGGTGGGCTGGGGGGGGGAGGGGCCGAATGCATTCGCAAGGCCCCCAGCAACGAGGCCGCGTGTTCTGGACTTCTGATGTGGTTATCGGGCCCCCCAGCGGGGCCGCATCAGAGGGCTCATCCAAGACATATAGGATGGATTGGCGTTCCGCCATCTGCCGTGTCACGCCTGCAGTTCGCGTGGGGGCCGCGTTGTTGGGGGGCGACGGCGGGGGGATCATAAGTTACGGCGTTCCGAAATCTACCGCGTTGGTTCCCCCTCAGTGGAGTTGACAAATTGCACAGCGAGCCGCGTGGCTCGTTCCTCAGGGGCTTTCGTTCTACAAGGGGCTCTGGTGGTCTGACTGGCGGTCCCGACGGCGCTTGCGACGCCGAAGAGGAAGCAGATGCGTTCTTACTTACTACAGACATGTCATTCCAATGTGCTCTGGAAACGTTGTTCCGGAGCACTTTAAAGTGACCCCCCCCAGCAGAGGGCGACGAACTAAGGTTTGATTCATCTGCAGCTGTTTCGGCCAGAACCAATAATACTACATACACAATCGTGTCTTCTCTTCCTGCCCGCCTGTTCCCCCCGCGCGATTCCCCGCGTCGCCGACATGGGGAAGACGACAGTCAATGCTGGGGTGAAGAATACTGCTGGCGGGCAGCCGAGGCAGCCGCGGCGCCCGAAGGTCCTGAAGTTGGGATCTGATTTCTCGGGCGTCGAGACGGCGTCCGTGGCCATGAAGCGCATGGGCATCAGTCATTCCCTCGAGTTCGTGAGCGAGTCTGATTCGGCGTGCATGTCAGTCATCAAGAAGAACCACCAGCCGGCGCACGCGTTCTCGAACATACTGGAGCGTACGGCCGCGGAGGAGACTTACGCCGACGTGTACGTGTGGACCCCTCCTTGCCAAGACTTCTCTGCTGGCGGCAAACAGGAGGGCGTCAGCGGCGAGCGCCGCACGGGGGACCTGATCAAGAAGAGCATGCAGTTCATAAAGAACAAACGGCCCCGCCTGACCATCTTCGAGAACGTCCCGACCCTCATGACCAAAAAGTTCGCCCGCATCCTCAAGGGCATCGAGGAAGCGCAGAAGAAGCTTGGCTACGTCGTTCACGTGAAGAAGCTGAACAGCAAGGACTTTGGAGTTCCCCAGTCGAGGGAGCGCGTCTATGTTGTCGGCGTGCGGCAGGACAGCGAGATGCATCCGTTCACGTGGCCGCAGAAGCAGGCGACGCCTCCAGCGACTTCCATCCTGGAGCCCAAGCGTGCGACCGACGTGGCAGGTCGGCTCCCCAGCAGCAAGCGCAGCCGGGACCTGTGCAAGGCCGCCTACAAGAAAGTCTGCAAGAAGAAGACGGGGGTGGACCCGCGCGTGACCCCAGTGATGGTCGACGTCGACTGCTCCGAGAGGTTCGCCACGCACGGGATCAACATCGCCAGGACCCTCACCAAAACCCGTGGCCAGAACGGAGGTCCGTGGGTCTCCAGCCGCGGGCGGCGGGTGACGCTGCATGAGATGATGCGGCTTCAGGGTTTCGCCAAGAAGGACATTCCACAGGCTGAGCTCAACCTGTCGGACCACCAGATCGGCGGCATGGTCGGCAACGCAGTCAGCGTGCATACCATGGGCGCCATTTTGTCGGAGGGGCTCCACAGCGCCGGGCTGACGAAGACGAAGGTGCCATTTCCCTTGCACTATGAGTGGTGAGTGCAACTTGATTGTACCGCATGTGGTTTTGCGATATCGGCCCAGGCTGTTCCGGCCCATCGGCTGCATTTCCTTCTGTCGCTCTTAGGTCAAGGAGTTCCAGCACCTGGCCCCAAGGAAAATGACCGCTAACATAAATAAGGCCCTAGTGGGGCCTGTTGTGTTTTGGCGTCTCTGATGCGGTTTGTTGATGGGTAGGCTCGCCACCCATGGTACATGTTTGTTGATGGGCCAGCTTGCTGGCCATGCCATTTCTTACTGTCACGCGCCTTATCCCATCTCTCGTAACCATTTTTGCTCAAGTCTCATGTGTCTGCACGGCCGACAACGATTATTGCTACCGCCAGCCACCCCGATGTAGCTATGGTGGCGAAGCAAAGCAGCAAGTCATCCGACAGCAGATTCGCCGCGGCGACTCTTTGGAAAAGACTCTACCCTAAGTGGTCCAAGCGGTTCCTGGTGGATCCTGGCCGCCCTCACCTTGGTTCATGGTTGAGTAGCAAGTGGAAGGACGGTAAAGGAGTTGGTTGCGCGTGCTGCCATTGGGCAGGCATCAACAGCCCGTTCAGCAATTTTCAGGCTATGTCTGTGCCTGCGCTCCAGGCTGCCAACTTCGCCAAGCACGATCGGAACCCAACTCACAGGGCTGCTGCTGCGGCTTATGCGCAGATGCAGGCTCAGCAGCGTTTGGCTCCGTCTCATTCGCAGATGCAGGCTCAGCAGAGTTCGGCTGCATCGGCTGAGTTTCTGCAATGCCCCAGCGAGTCTGACTTCCTGGACGTCGTGAAGCTGGTAGGCAATGGGTGCGGCCTCGAGAACAGAAAGCACCGTAGAATATTGTGGTGCTTGCAGCAGGCCCTGAAGCAACGCGACATGAACATCAAATCAAGTGCAGCAATTTCCCTTTTCCGTGACGAACGGAAGGGGCGGCTACTCGTCCGATTCAGATGCGTCGGGCACGACCTGTCTGAGTTCTCAGGGACATTGGGGCAAGCTCGTGGCTTTGGGACTGGAGCCGCGGCAATCACCAACGCTACAGAGCAAATTATGGTCAGAGCGTGCACTGAGCTGCACGGACCCCCGCAGGGAGCGAAGTGCACCCCCGCTCTCAAGCAGGAGATTTTGGAACATCTGAAAGCGCGGGTGTTGTGTCTCACGGTTGATTCTGCGAGCGATGAGCTTCTCAGCGCTGAGATGATGCGATCGGCTGCCTTGAGTGCCGCTGCCCAAGCCTTGACCCCGGGGCTCCGCTTCGTCATCAGAGACAAAGCGCATTCAGCCAGGAGGGTTGTGAGCAGGCCGTGGGCCGCTGACCCGTTCATCAAGGAGACAACTATGATCTTCGCTCGTGGCCGAGGCTCCATAGCACGCATGATTCACAATAGCTTGCACATTCGACGAATCTTCGTGAACTATACCAGGACATGCCGTAGCAAGGCCATCAATTCGAACATCACGAACCTACGGGCAGCAGCCCACCGATTTGAATCATTTCAAAAACCTCTCGGTCGCACCTGCATCTTCCTGCACGCGTGCATCCGGACGGCGCTGCACATTTCTCGTCGACAGCACGACGATATGGCAAAGATGGCAAAGACGTGGCTCAAGTCAGTCACCACAGAACGATGCTTGATGTTGGCAATGATGGCCGACGCAAGTGACCAAGCAATGCAACTCACTCGGATCTTAGATGACGAGACGGCCGATCCAGCCGTTCTCAATCGCGAGGTGTTGGCGTTCAGCTTGTCTATCACTGCTTTATTTGGCAGCTCACGCAGATGTTTGTCAACGTTTGGCTACACGAGCATGATGCTGAAATTGTTGAAGATTCCGATTGTTTGGCAGCTTGATGGGGGCAGTTATCATATCGGGGACGAGGCCGGTGTCCAGGCAGATATCATTGACAATTGCATCGCCAGGATGCGCTCCTACATCGTTCTTTCGCGAGCGGCTCTGAAGGCCGAGTTCCCCACTTTCGAACTGGCCCAGGACAGCTGTGTGATCAAAGATTCGTGGAAGTTCGCCCCCCCCAATCCCCGAATTCATTGTCGCTGTTGACCGATTTGATCATTGGAACAGGAGGGTGCCCCGCCGTTCGTTCGTTCGTCGTCCACCCTTCCCCGCGCTTCTCGGCGAAGGGGAAGTAGATTTATGTATCCCCCCAGGCCTGGCGCGTGTTCGATTTGAAGAGCCCCCCCAACAAGCCCGAGCAGGATTTGCAAAGGATCGCACAGTCACTTGATTATCAGACTTTGTCGCTCTCACCGCCGCCCCCCGCGCGAGCGGCCCTGTTCCTGGCTTGCCCATCTGGGATCGGAATCATTGGGTCAAGAACGGACGGTTCCCCCTGCTCCTCGCCGCGGGCCCCGTCCGGCGGGGGGGGCGGATCTTGATCCGTTGAGGCTTAGGGCTCAGTGGTGCGACCTCTATCCTCGCGCGCGCCAGATGTTCAGCACCAGCAACAAGGATGCGTGGCGCGCCGCGGTGAGCAGAGCAGGCGCTCGCCATCTCGCGGCCAGCCACCCGTCCGACGTGCTGAACCAAGCTCTTGTCGCGTTCATCGCTTTTGGTTTGAGCTCATCTGGAGTGGAACAACAGTTCAGTCAGACTGCGCTGAAATTTACTGACCGCATGGGCTCTTCCACGGCGGATCACGAGGAAGGCTTCATCAAAGTGGCTATGGATTTCACTGAATCCGACCAGTTAGAGAGCATCAGGATGGCGCAGCGAGTGTGGCGCACGTCGCTCGGCCCGCCCAGGGCGTCGCCACTGCATCCTCGGATCGACAAGGGCGTGAAGCGCGTGGCGGCGCCCAGTGATTTCACGGAGGCAGGCTTCATCGCGAAACGGCGGAAGGCCGCCCAGAGCGCAGCCGCGTCCGTGCCGAGCGAGGAGAGGGCGCTGGCAATCCAGAACGATCTAGTCGGCTTCCGAGCAGGCGCTGCATGGGGGGAGACCCACGAGAAGGAGCTAGCATTTCTCAACGCCAAGTTGCGGGACAAGTCCTTGGTAGCACTTGCCGAGAAGAGCCTCTTCCAACATGAATCGAGCCCGGCTCTTTGCGCTGAGGCAGCTCAGAAGGCAGCGAAACAGCTCGCAGACCTGAGAGCGCGCCAGCGCAGGCAAGCGCGCGACGTGGACTTCATGCGCGGTGCAAGTCGCGCAGAGATGATGTCAGCGATCAGGGGTAAAATTGCCTTTGTGGATGTCAGTTGCCGGGGGAGGGCAGGTCTGGAGCGTGCGCTCAGGGAGGCCACCCTGAGGATCGGCCGATCTTTCGAGGCTGATGTGTTCGTTGTCCCCACGCCAGGAACAACTGAACCATTTATCACGCTTGCTTCCGCAATGAGAGGCGGTTTCCAAGTGTCGCCTGGATTCCTGATTTCGGGGCGCGGCCCCGCTTTGAAGTATTCGCAAGTGTGCCACCTAAAGAAGACATTATACATGTCGCCGCGCTGCAATACCACATGCGGTGAATCCCTGAAGCTACTTTTCTCCCGGGTCCCCAACTGCAAGTGGGCACTTGATGGGGATAGTAGCTGGGCCGCCTTGAAGGCCGCGTTCACAGGCGCCAAGAAGAGCGCTCTTTTGGCGCTCGTGTTGCCTGGTGAGTTGAGCCAAGACGCATATAAGGACTTTAAGAATTCATTTGCATTCAGGGGATTGGTCCAGAGTCTTGCGTCCGTGGACACTGCGCGCTCTTGCTTGGGGTTTCAGTGATAGCTCAGCTGCCTCGGCTGGGCAAGTAAGTGCTCAGCTGCTTCGGCTGGGTAGAAAAACACAAACATGTGTAAATCCTTCATTGCATTCCTCTTCTGTGTCTCATCCCTTCCCCCACCGCCATCCTGGCCCCTCCTCCCTCCTCCGCCCAGCGATCCTGCCCGATCAATCTCTTGTTGCTGCTCTTCGCTGCCGCCGCCGCCGCCATCGTCGTCGTCGGCTGCTACAGTCGCAAAACTGCTACCGCTCTGATGTTTTCCCCCTGTCGTCGGGCAGCGAGTCCTTGCCGCAAGTGCATCCCGAGGGGGGCGCGAGCGAGCAAGCTAGCAGCAACGTCGATGACGACGCGATCGAGTGCATTGCTGGCCGAGGCAGCCAGTCAGGTCCCGCGAGGCCGGATCAGCCCC
The DNA here is from genome assembly GCA_963575745.1 of Prorocentrum cordatum. Taxonomy (NCBI): domain Eukaryota; class Dinophyceae; order Prorocentrales; family Prorocentraceae; genus Prorocentrum; species Prorocentrum cordatum. The sequence continues at coordinate 48,206 of CAUYUJ010017741.1, forward strand.
GATTGCTTGGCTTCACGGCCGTATCAGCCCCTGGCCAAGTCAACAGCTGAAGTGGGCAACGAGGTGGAGGAGGAGGCGCGCCTCTCTTCATCGCAATCCTTTTCACTCCCTTCCTCTTCTGCTTCTGCGCCATTCATCCCATCGTTCGTCGTCGCGTCCCCATCCTTCGTCCCCGCTGCTCAGTGCCCCGCCCCCTGCTCCTCATCGCTTCTCGCTTCTCCTGGCCCCTCGCACCTCGCTGCTCCTCCCCATCATTCATCGCTCCTCTCATCCTCCATCTTCTTCTCATCCTCCTTCTCATCCTCCTTCCCCTCGCGTTTGCTCCTCGTCGTTATCCTCCCCCTCCTCCTCCTCCTCCTCCTCCTCCTCCTCCCTCCTCCTCCCCCCCCCCCCCTCATCCTCATCGTCGTTTCTCCTTGCACCTCGCTCTTCTTCTTGCTACCCGCTACCTCGGCATTGTTCTGCTGAGTCCATAATTTAATGGGTCCGAATCCGCTCGAGATGGGCCCCAGGGCCCCTCGCCAGGGCCCAGACGCACCAGTTCCTCGAGCCGCGCCCGGCCGTGGCGACGACGAACGAGGAGGGCCTCCAGAGGCCAGAAAGCCTGGGACTGCTGCCTGGAGGAGGGGGGAGGAAGCATGACGAAGCAAGCAGCTGCTATGCAAGCGGCCAAGGGCCATCTAAAACCCCTGAAGTTGAAATGTTGCAACGTTCAGCCTGCGCCAACTACTATGCCCATTGTATGTGCCCGTCGTCGGCGCGCAGCCGCATTGCATTCGGAGGCAGGCTGGGAGGGGCGAGAAGAAGAGCAGAGGGTGGATGGAGTGAATAACACGAATAATCATATATACATATATAAATACATATGGAAATATATAGATTACGAGAGAGAGAGAGAGAGAGAGAGAGAGAGAGAGAGAGAGAGGAAAGCGCAGCGGCCATACTTACACGGGCCGATGCAGCCCCATAGTGGCCATCAGATCCGGCTCGGCGCCGATCATGCAGAGGAGGGGCTGCTGGATGCAAACGCCCGCGGATTCACGCGGAAAGTATCCCAGCAGTTGATGCACATGAACGTCTCCCACGTGGACTGGGGGGTGGTGTAGTCAATGCCCTCAGGGATCTTAGGCGACAGGTAGCCCTCTTTGCCAGTGCGGCATTGCTTGCCGCAACCTTCGCATAGATGCTGCGTGCATTCGAACGCGCTACTCCACGTGGTCTTCGCTTCCTCGGGACTGAGCTTAAGCCGAAAATTGACGGTTGTCACGGTCTTCACCTGCAAGACGTCCGGGACGATCACGCGAGGAGCAGGGCCCTCCAAGCGAGGCCGCTTCCGACGGAGCGCAGAGACGCGAGGGGGTGGGCCCCGATGGTCTGGCGGGGCGTGGGTGTCCTGCCAGCTGGCCCTCCACCACATTGTCTGCTGCTGCTGCGGCGGCTGGCTGCTGCTGCCGGCTGCCGCGGCCGGCTGCTGCGGCTGCAGCTGCTGCTGCTGCTGCAGCGGCGGCTGCCGCTGCTGCGGCGAGGCAGGAGACCTGCCGCGCACCAACAGGCGGCTATCCTCATACTTCTGCCGCTCCTTGTGGACGAAGAGCTCGAACTGGCTGAGAGCGGGCACGGATGCGTGGTCGCTCTGAGAGATCGGGGCTTTGACCTGCATCTTGAACTCGTTGGTGACCGCCTGACTCATCGCCTGCTTCCAAGTTTTGCCCTCGGCGATGAGGCCATCCACCATCCGCCTGACCAATGCGGGGTACCGCTTGCACGCCCTGGCGTCTCTCCCCTTCTCCACCATGTAGTCTCTGAACTTGGAGAAGATCTTGTCCAAGATCTCGGGCGGGCTGAGGGCTGGCGAACGCGGGGCCGCCATGCCCGCTGGAGAGGATGGAGCCGCCACCATGCCCGGAGAGGATGGAGCCGCCATGCTTGCCTGGAGAGGCTGAGGGTGAGCAGCAGCCTGGGCCGATGCAGCCAAGGCCGATGGAAAGTATGAGAAGGAGGTAGAGGAGGCCGATGCAGCCACGCGCGCGGCAGGCGCGCGGTCGAAGCCAAAACGGCTGCGGGGGATGGATGGGGTGGGCGAGGAAAGGATGCGGAGGTGGATGGGCGGACAATGAAGGAGGCAAATGATGAGGAGGGTAAGGCTCCCAAAAACTGCCCCAAGGCCCAAGGCCGCCCGAGCGTGCTTCCACGCGGCCCGCGATGCGCCTAAGACGGCCCAAGACTTTAAGAGGATCCCAAGCAGATATATCCGAGAAGAGGGGCTCACAAGGGGGGAACAAGAAAATGGTCATCAGAAATCCCCGAGAGGCCCGCCATAATAAGGACCCCCCGAAGGTCCCCAACAAACCCAATACCTGGGGGGGGGGGGCGCTGCAGGAGGAAAAACAACAAGAGGCTTGGGTTTCCCAGAGGCTTCAGACCTGACTCCCAAGAATCGCCCCCCATGCAGGCATATTATTCCTCTTCCCCTGGGTTAATCAGTGCAGCGGTGGTCATATGATCATATATATATACCTGTGTGTATTGTATATACGCGCAACCACATGCACACTTGCATGTATACACGCGCATACATATTCATGTATATGCATTCTTACACATTGACGCACATATCATAGCAACCAACGAGCGATTGATTTAATCATTCGAATGCTTTGTTTATGCTTCAACGTGCCCCGCGAGTGGGCGCCGACGGCTCTCGATTGACATTCTTTCACAATTGCCTCCAACGCGCCCTGGGCGAGAGGCCTCCCACGACGATATCCCAAAGACGTTGAGCATCGCCAGTTCATGTCAGTTCCCAGGCCAACCTGGCGACTTTTAATCAGTTGTGGGCAAGGCAGAGTTCTCCGCGCGCGCGCCGCAGCGCGCGCGCGGGGGCGTCCAGTAATAATGGGTATCCAACAACAATATAGTAATACTGAGTATCCAACAATAATCATGGGTATCCAACAATAATATTGGGTATCCAACAACAATAATGCGTATACAAGTGGTAAGATTATCCAACAATAATATCTGTGTTTGCCATTGTTTGAATGGCGGCATTAATTATATGTCCCCCGCTCGTGCGCGCGACCCCCATTGCTCGTAGGCGCCCTTGCCGCGAGGGCAGTGATTAATATTAGCCCCGAACGCCGCGTGGAATTTAAAAATTCCACTGAGCATTGGAAAGGAGAGGGAGAAAGAAGGGCTGGCAGAGGCAGGAGCAGGGAGAGGAGAAAACCCAAGCCGACTGGGGAGGGCGGGGTCCAACCGTTTAGGACAAACAACTAAGACCCCGCCCCCGCAGTACGGCGCCAGCGAAAGCGCGGCCTGCTGCAAGGCCGCGGGACGTGCCAGCCGCGAAGCGGTAGAGGCGGGCCCTCAGGAGACGACGATGACGATGGCGGCAGCGGCGCAGCCCCCCCCCATTTTGCTGCTGCGCTGGCCGCATGCTCCTCCCGCCGGCGTTGACGCGCCGGGCGGGCCCTTCCTTCCGCCACGCGAAGCGGGCCTCGCCGCCTTTGTTCTAATGATACTGGTGCTGCTGCCAGTGACCCTGCACACTGGCCGCCTGGCGGATTCTACGCGCAGGCGTGCTGTGTGGGCGCCCTGATGGGCGTCGCCAACATTGGGTGCCAGGCTCTGTGCTGCCGGCACCGTCTATGCTCTGATTCGCGCACCGCCTGGCGCGTGCGCCGGCGTGCGCGTGGGGCCCCACTGGCCCTCCTGTCTGCCGACTGCCGCCAGGCAACTGATGCCGGCGCGCGCGGCTGTCCTCCGCGAGGTTAGGCCTTGGGCTCGCGCCGGTGCCTTGATTGCCGGCGGAGCCTGACCTCGGGCCGAGGCCCGAAGATGCCATCGCTGGCGCTCGGCACAGGCCGGCGCTTGGCACCCCCATCCGCGCCGCGGCCTCCAGATCTCCCGGCTCCCCGCCCCTCCACGGGTGCACGGGGCGGGCAGGGTCCGGCCCCTGACAGAGGGGGTTCCCCGGGCCGGCGCTGGGGCGCGGGCCTGTGCCTGCGCATGAATTCTGGTGCTGCGGCCACACTGGGCCGTCAGATTGCCAGCTACTGTGTCTTAAGCTGACGTCAGTGTGCCCGGCGCGACCAGGCTTGGCATAGAGAGCCGGCGTGCCAGGCAGGCTCCAGCATGGCCTTTGTCCAGCGGCTGCAAGGGGACCCACAGTATCCCAGGCGCTGGTGGGGCCCCGACGGACAAGCCTGTGCGCGTGCGTCCGCGCTGAGGCATTGGCCAGTGCCGAAGGCACGGGTGGGTGCCCTCTGCGACCGCGCGGCTGATCCGCCGGCGGCGCAGGTGGCTGGCACTGCACTCAAGCTCGCACGGCGGGCAGGCCGGCGGCTTGGGTTGGGCGCGCGCCAGGTGTGCAAGCACCGGCGGCGCCCGCTGCGGCCCCCTCATGGGCTCTCACGCCTGGCGCTCTCAGCGCCGGCGGCAGCTCTGCTGGGGGCGCTGTCCTTCGCCGGGTTGGTCAGCGAGGAGGTGTCTCTGGCCATCTTGCCGGAGTGCCCTTCATTGGCTCGTGCGACTCCCACAGGTAGCCGTGGAACGCGTCCGACTGCCAGCGCCCGAATCGGCGCACCCGGGAGAGGTCCTCGGTCACGTGGTGCATTGCAGTTGCCCCGCCGATCCTCAGGGAATGGCTGCCGATTTCCTCCCTAGAGAGGCCGGCGGCCAGCCCCGCGACCGTCAGGAAGTGCTGCGCCTCTGCCCTGCGAATCGGAGTACCTGACGCCCAGCGGAAAAGGGGCAGCCGTTCCTCGGTGCCCTTTATCCGCTGGGGATGGTGGGCCTGGAGCCGCTCCATCGCCGCGATCGGGCAGAGCGTCGTGCCGGCGCGGTAGTGGCTCCTCACCGTCCCGACGTTGAGCTGGTCCGTCTTGCTGCCCTTGATGTAGATCACCATCTCGTCGGCGTCCTGGAAGCTGGCCACTCGCTTCCCGTCCTTCTTGGGCTCTACATCCCCCCCGTGCAGCACGCGCTCGAAGGACCGCGAGCGCCCGTCCTGGAGGAGGTGCTCTGAAGCCCTCAGGAGGAAGAAGAACGCCGTCACAATGGCCGCCCAGATGACCACCGCATCCTCCTCGGAGAGCTTGGCGCCCTGCTGGATGAAGCCGCGGAGCCACTCGAGCATGGCTGGCGTGACGGGCTTTTTCCGCTTGGTCTCGGGCCCCTGCCAACGTTTTAGCCCTGCCAGGGTGCTCCAGAGGCGGCCCCTATGGAGCAATGGATCCGAGTAGCCGGCCACCAGGTGGGCGCAGCGCACCGCGAAGAGCTTCTGCTTGATGGCCCCCTCGGTCCTCCCGATGACCCGCGCTAGGAGGACGGCGAAGTTGATGCGCGCCTCCTCGTCGATCAGGCGCTCCTCGCGATCGCGTCCTGGGAGCCGAGGGCTAAGCCCCTGCGCCTGGCGCACGGCTACCCAGAGCCGCCATCCTCCCTCGTAGCCTGCCCTCGTGCCTTCGCTGAGTTTCTGCAGCATGGCCTCCATCTTCTGCTGCGCGAACCAGCTGGCGTAGTTGGCCCCGCCAGGCTCATCACGGCCGGCGGGGGCGAGCTCCCTCCCGGGGTAGTTGTTCTTCCGCGCTACGCCCAGCGCCTGCGGCCTCACCAGGTTGGTCGCTGGCATCTCTTTGGCACGTCGGGGGCTCTTTTTAAGAGGGCTCTTCGAGCGAGTCACACTCTTGTCCAGCTGAATCTTCTCTGCGGCCGGAGCCTCGGGGTCCGATGAGCGTGTCCTCATCGATCATCTTGAAGCGGACTGCCTGGGCACGCCGGCGATTTTTGTGCATCTCGTCAGTGAGCGCCCCTCCTGCCCTCGCCTCATCCTCCGCTGCCAGCGCTGGTGCGGGCTGATCTGGTGCCTGTGCCCAAGCGCGGAACCAGCGCTTGGTAGCATCCCACGCGGCCTGCTCCTCTGGATCATGGCACACTCCGGCGCGCTGCGTACTGGTGCTGTCGAGTGCTTCCGCCACCGCGGCCAGCACCGCCTCCGCGGTCCTCGGTGGGAGCGCCCTGGCTGCGCCCTCCAAGAGCTCGTCCTCCGTGGAGCCCTGGGTCCGCAGGTGGGTCCACTCGTCGTTGGTCCCTCCCTGCACTCGCCAAACTTCTTGGGGCGTCAGGGCGCGGACCGTGCCTCCGCCTCCTCCGGTGACACGGAGGAGCGTTGCCCCGGGTCCTTGGGATTCTGCCCCCGGCCAACGGATGGTGCCCACCGGCCCCTCCTCACTGTAGATCAGGTGCTTTACTCCATCCTTCTTGAGGTGCCCGACTGGCTTGAGGAGGAGGGGGTCGCTGGTGGACTGGATGCGGGGGTCCCACGACACTTCGCCCTGCTGGTCGAGCCAGAGGTGGTCCTTTCCCCTGTCCAGGAGCGGCTTGACGCTGGCAGCTCGCGAGCAGGCCGGCGGCATGTTAATGCACGCCAGGCCCACTCCCGCTTTCCGACGCCCGCCCGTGAGCACCTGCCTGGTCCGCGTGGTGGCATCCCCGTGGTGCGTGCAGACCACCTCGAACTTCGAGATCAGGTAGCCCAGCTGCTTGAGTGCCTTCTCGAACCTGGCTGTATCTACCCCGGTCGGGGCGTCTACGATCACCACTTCAGGGCTCTCCTGGGTTGCTGCAACGAGGAAGGCCTCCATCTTTCTGCCCTTGGGGTCCAGAGACAGCGACGCCATGAACCATCCTGCTTTCTGGTTCTCCTCGGGCTCTGAGCCACCGAGGCGCTTGAAGGCCTTCGTGTACGGGTTGATGAGGCCCCCTACTTCTCTGCCCAGTTTTCCGCGGAGCGGGAGAGGCTTCGGCAGCCCATGCCCTCGCTGAAGTGCTCGGTGTCGAAGGGCAGCCTCGGCCACGGGGCCCGTCTCCCCTGGGAGTCTGAGAAGGCGCTCCTTGGCGTCCTCCGGCATCTGGCCCCAGGCTGCGGGGGGCTCGAGGCGCTTCCAGCCTGAAGTGGCCAGCGTGTCGTGAACCTTCTTGACCTCCTCGCGGGTAAGCCAGTCGGCCACTTCGTTGTGGTAGGTCCTAACGAAGAACGAGACGATGCGGCACCCGTGCATGGCTTCGATCCTCTCCTTTAAGCGGATCAGGTGGCGGGCGAGGGCGTTCTTGGGGCTTCTCTTGGTAAGCCATGCCTTCACATTCCGGTTGTCTGTGACGTAGAACACCAGCTCGCCTTCCCACTTCGAGCCCTGCTTCGTGGCCAACGCGACCACCGCCAGCAGCTCGACCACCGCGATGATCCAGTCCTCCTCGCTGCTCTCGCCCCCGACCGCTTGACTCAGGGCCTCGAGCACCGGCGTCCGCGGCCATGTACTCCGGCGTCGGCGCGGCTCCTCTTGCGGTTGCGCTCCCCCAGTCGATGGCGCCAATCGAGGAAGTGGTGGTATCACCACCTGTCCACCGCGTGGTACGTGCTGTTCCCGGCAGTGCGAGGCGTTCGCGCACTGAAAGGGCTTGCGTGAAGCTGGCCTGGAAAGTTGTGCTCCAAGCTTCGGGGACGTCGAAGAGCATCCTCAGAAAACCCACCGACGCGTCCCACTCCTCCCAGGCGAGCTCGACCTCTTCAGGCGTACCCTTCGGCTTTGCCCAGCTCGTCCCGCTGCTCAGGAGCCGGTCCAGGGCAGGTAGCTCGGGGCGGAGGGCAGGCTGTGCTGAAGCCCAAAACTGAGCACAGCCTCGCAGCTCTTGGGCGACCTTCAGGTGGACTCGCCTTGATCCCCTAAGCTCCGGGAGGGCGAGCAAGTACTGGGCCTTGATGCACTTGGGTTCCGGGAGCCTAACCACCTTCGTGTCGAAGTTCATGTGGAGGCCCCAGATCAGCTGCTCTGCGGCAAACTCCCCCTCGACGTCCAGCTTCTCCTCGTTGACTGCGTCCGGGCCCCAGACCCGCTTCGTGGCCCCGTCGAGCTCCTCGGCCGAGAGCCAGGGTCGGAGGCCCACCAGCGGTTCGAGGACGACCCCGTCGTCCATCAGCCACTTGGAGGCGTACTTGACGCTATCGTTGATCCTGGGCGCTGGCGGCTTCCTCCTCTCGTGCTCGCTCTTGGCCGCCCAGGCGAACGCCATGCACTCGCCGGGGCTGCCGGCCCAGCCGAAGACCAGCGCGCCGTGGATCAGGATAACTCGTCCCGGCACCCCGACCTCCTTGCCCGGGAGCGTCGTCCCGAACTCTGGCACGGCAGCTGGTTCCAGGTGGTGCCGCTTGAAGGCCCTGGCCACGTCGCGCTTTGCGACCACCTGCTGGACGCCCGGGTGCCTCGCTTCCCACCAGAGGCTGAGCCGAGCAAGCCCCCTGTGGAGGGGCTGCTTAGCTGGTGGGTGCTGCTCCTTCGGGGAGACGGCGTTGGCCGCACGCATGTCGTGGATCGGCCTGCCCTCCTTTGAGATGGTCCGATCCGGCGACATCTTGGGAACCCTCCCGCTGGGCGACTCGACCAACGCCGAGGCGGCGAGCACATCATCGACCTCGTCCGAGGCCCAGAGGACGACGCCGTAGCGGCTGTTCTTCCAGGCCTTCTCGAACATCTCCAGCGCGTGGTCCACCGCCGAGGAGTGCGACTTGGCCTGCGTGCGCGCCCGCTCCTCCGTGCGCCGCACAGGTACCCCTCCGGTGGCCATTGCCCGGAGGTGGGCTGCATGATGCGGGTCCAAGGACTTCTGCACGTCTTCCTGGAGCACGCCGCCCAACGGGTTCCCGTGGATCTCCTCTCGCGCGTGCTTCAGCAACTCGGCAGCTCTCTCTATGCTGCCGGCGAGACGGAGGAGTGAGTTGCCCCGCTTCACGACTTCTGGCACCTTCTCGGGCTGGAAGGTAGGGTGGTCCGCGCACCACTTGACGTGGGCGCGCGCCTCCTCCTGCGCCTTCCCTCCGCTTGGTGCCGCCGGCGCCTCCCCCAAAGGGGGCCCCCCACAGCGGCCTCCCCGTGGGGGGGGCGGCCAAGGGGGTGGCATCATCGGCGGCATGCCCGGTGGTCTGCAGATCTGTCCTGGGAGGAGTGGGCGCCGCCCCGGCGGCCTCAGCAGTGGCCGGACTGCGTGGTCCAGGGGCGCGAGTGGCCCTGCTGGCTCGTCCTGGTGGGGCCTGGGCTGCGAGGGCTTCCCCTTGGAGGTGGCGCGCAGCTGGGCGCCCAACGATCTTGGCCTGGGCCTGGGCGTGGGCGCCTCCTCGGGCGTTCCTGCGCTGCCGGCGTCTGCCCTCCCAGTGGGCGGGCCTCCGCTGGAGGTCGTCGACCTACCTGCGGCCCGCCTGGCTGCTTCCACGACCGTCTCTGCCGAGCGGCTTCGCCTCGTAGGTGCTGCTTTCTGGGGGATCGTGGTGGGGAGTCTGCTCTTCTGATGCCGGGCTGGGTCTGAGGGGGCCTCCAGGGCCTCGGGCGGCGGTGGTGCGCTCGGCGGGGGCCTGGCGCCCGCGGCGGGGGCAGGGCCTCCGCTGCCGCTCGCCCCAGGGGAGCTCTGAAAGGGCTCCTCCCTGCTCCGCCTGGCTGCTTCTGCTTGCCCAGGCCAGAGGCTCAGAGGATCTGGGTCCTCTGGGATGGGTGGGTCTGGTCCCTCCTTGGTCCTCACGTGCGGCTTCTCCACTACCTCGTCCTCCGAGCTCTCGGTGGTTCCTCCTCCGCCTTTTCGCGCACGATCCTCTGGCGCTTCTTCGCGGGGATGTCGTCCAGCTCCCCTGCCGTCGCCATCTTGCGGGTCAGCCTCTCGAGGATGTCGACGCACTCGCTCGCGATCTCGCCCTGCTCCTCGTACTCGGATGGCCGCGGCGGCTGCTAGGTGGTTAGCGCGGATACTAAGGGGTTAGAGGATTTAGTATGTACGTACCAGTGAGTTGTAAGTAGGTTATAAGTGTTGTAAGTCGGATGTAAGTTGTATAACCAGCTACAACTGGTTAGTATGAGATACTAACCACTTATAGCTGGAGGCTAACCTTGCTAAGTCTCTTGTAGAGGTTAGCTCGCTAAGTCCCCACTCTAGCTACCACTTACTAACCACTTAGTAACCACTTAGCTGCCACTTAGTAACCACCCAGTAACCACTTACTAACCACTTAGTAACCACATAGTAAGTCCGCTAGCTAGCTTACTTACTAAGTGGTTAGCGGACTTACTAAGTGGTTAGCGGACTCTGAGAAGGAGAAGGAGGAGGAAGAGGAGGAGGAGGAGGAGGAGGAAGAGGAGGGGGAGAGAGGAGGAGGAGGAGAAGGAGGATGAGGAGGAGGAGAAGGAGGAGGAGATGTCGAGGAGGAGGAGGAGTAGGAGGAGGACGGGGAGGAGGATGAGGAGGAGGAGGAAAGGGGGAGGCGGCGGCGGAGGCGGCGACGGGCGCGCCTCAGCCCAAGACGGCCGCTCGACGCGGCGGCCCTGCAGGGCCGCCGCGTCGAGCGGCAGCCTGGCGCGGCTGAGCGCGGCGCAGGCGAAGTTCGCCTGCGCCGCGCTCTGCGCCGCCATCTCCAGCGGCCTTGCCGCTGGCGCGGGCGGCGGGGGGGGCCCCGCGCGCCGCTCGGCAGCCAGAGCGGCCCACCGCACGTAGCCGTCGTCCACAACCCAGAGGGTTGGGGGACGACGACGTGCGACGGGCCGATGGCTGCCGAGCCCGTCCCACCCCTCGGGGATGTCGAGGAGGATCCCCGACATCCCCGAGGGGTCCTCCGAGAGGAGACTGCCCCATGGCTCGGGGTCGCCATCGAAAAACATGTCTTGATATGTTTTTCGATGGCGATCCCGAGCCGCGAAGCAAAGGGAAAAGGGAGGGCGCGCTCCCCGCGCGGCCTGTAAGCCGCACGCGCGCGGGCGGCGTCTCCTCCTCCCCCCTCCTTCTATCCTCCTCCTCCTCCTCCTCCTCCCTCTCCTCCTCCTCCTCCTCCTCCTCCTCCTCCTCCTCCTCCTCCTCCTCCTCCTCCTCCTCCTCTCCGCCTCCTCCTCTCGCCCTCCTCCTCTCGTCATCATCATATACTCCTCCCTCGTCCTCCTCCTCCTCATCCTCCTCCTCGTCCTCCTGACCCTCCGCTCCTCCATCGTCCTCCTCCTCCCCCCATCCCCTCCTCATCCTCCTCCTCCTCCTCCTCCTCCTCCTAGCTTCTCTCTCTCTCTCTCTCTCTCTCCTCTCTCTCCTCTCTCTCTCTCTCTCTTCTCTATCTCCTCCTCCTCCTCCTCCTCCCCCTCCTCCTCACTCCTCCTCCCTCCCCTCCTCCTCCTCCTCCTCCTCCTCCTCCTCCTCCCCCTCCTCCTCGTCTCCTCCTCCCCCCCCCCCACCCCTCCCCCCCTCCTCCCGCATCCTCCTCTTCGCTCTGAGCTATCTACGTCGTTTTCCTCCTCCTCATGCTCCTCCTCCTCCTCCTCTCCTCCTCACTCCTCCTCCTCCTCCTCCCCCTCCCCCTTCCCCCCCCCCCCCCCCCCCTCGTCAAGAGAGGGGGGGGGGGGGGAGGAGAAGGGGGAGGGGGGGCAAGATGAGGAGGAGGAGCAGCAGTAGGAGCAGGAGGAGGAGGGGGAGAAGGGGGAGGATGCGGGGAAGGAGGAGTTTGAACGACCGCACCACTGATCAACGACATTAGCGCTGCAGCGCAAGAGGAGGAGGAGGAACGAGGCGGAGGAGAGGAATCGGCGACCATGCACTGTTCAGGTGCTGCAGCACCGAAGTGCCAATGAAAAAGGTGCGCTATGCAGAAGGAATCCACGTTTTCAAGGCGGAGAAGAGGAGTCGTCGACCATGCAACGTTCAGGTGCTGCAGCACCGAAGCATTTAGCAATGTAAAACAGTGCGCTGCAGCGCCAGTAAGGAATCCACGTTTTAGGCTGAAAAAAAACAAAAAAAAAAAAAAAAAAAAAAAAAAAAAAAAAAAAAAAAAAAAAAAAGGAAAAAGAAAGAAAAAAAAAAAAAAAAACGAAAAAAAAAAAAAAAAAAAAAAAAAAAACAGAAAAAAAAAAAAAAGGAACAAAAAAAAAAAAAAAAAAAAAAACAAAAAAAAAAAAAAAAAAAAAAAAAAAAAAAAAAGAAAAAAAAAAAAAAAAAAAAAAAAAAAAAAACAAAAAAAACAAAAAGAAAAAAAAAAAAGAAAAAAAAAAAAAAAGAAAACAGAAAAACAAACAAAGCGGCGCACCACCGCGGCTGCGACCATATCGGGCGCGCCGCTCGGATGCCGCCGCCCTCGCGCGGCGCCCACGCGAGCGAGCACGCGATGCTCGCCGTGTGCGCCCAAAAGGCGTCGGCATCGCCGCCAAGCACGCGCGCGGAGGCGCGCGGGTGCAGCTTCTCCTTGAAGAAGTAGGGCAGGACCAAGCTCAAGCCATAGTAGTGGCCGTTCTTGGTGAAGGAGAGGTGTTTCAACACCTCGGCCGCAATGTGTTCCCCTCCTCCGTCCTCCAACAGCACGACGCCGCCGTATTTGACGTCGTGGTAGCGGCTCCGCGCTGCAGCGGACGTAACAAAGTCCGCAGGCCCGAACTGCTGCAGCAGTTCGCGCGAGATGGCCTTGGACGGCCTGGTGGCGTTAACCAGGCAGTTAACCTTAAAGGTGTCGCCATCCATGAGCTGCCACAGGTGCCGCTCGGTGACGCCCTTCAGGACATTGGCGTCCCAGCCGCTGGAGGCTGCAGCCCCCGCCTGAAGAGCGTTCGCAAAGCGCTTGCTGGTCTTGTGCTTGCGCTCCAAAACCCAGCACGACGGCAGCGCCACATGGCCCCAACGCCTCACGTAGTTGGCGAAGTGGTGCAGGTAATGGAACTTCTGCGCCATCGTTTCCTTGCCAAAGACGCTGCTGTATGTCAGCAAAAACCTGTTAACCGCAGCCTGCAGCTTATCCGCGTCTGCTTGACGCCTGGATACTCGTAGGATTTCTTCCACAACGATCGTGTGCGCCTCGAACACTGCGCAAGCCGATCGGGCTGCAGGCGCTGCAGCGTCGCTAGCCACCTCCCCGAAGAAACACGTCAATCCGCCCGCGCGAACGCATGTCCGAACAAGAGGGGTGCAGTACATATCCTACAGAAATTCACGTGCGCTGCAGCGCATGTATTATTGGTCTGGCGGGGGCGCGAAGCATGCAATGATACTTGCATGGTTGTGAGCCCCTCGCTGGCGGTGCACTTGAAATGCTTGCTGTCAACGTGGGACCTCACGCGCTTCTCGCCGAAGATCGCGTGCGTGTCGGGGGAGATGGAGCGGCACCCGGGAAACGACCAGTCCTGGAAATATGCGTCTGCGCGCGCCCAGTAACCCTTCAACCTTCGAAACATTTGGAACGCCAGAATGTTATATGTACCGTTGACGAAAATACAATGCATCCAATCAAACATGACTGTCTCGAGCGGCTTGAGTTTCCGAACCCGCTCAGGCAAATGGGGGTCCCAGTTCCAGCCAAGTCGGCGCTCCAACTCCTGGAACTCGCCCTTGTTCATGATGTTGACCCCTTCGATCAATCCGTTGCAGATGGCATCGAGCAACGGCGCCGTCATCGGCTGCCGCCGCGACGCATCTGGTTCCGAGTGGTAAACAGCGACACCCGTCGCATCAGAAGCAACTATATCCCGAACTTCGCCCTTCAAGAACACGTTGTGGCACATAAAACATGGTTTGATTCCTGACGAACCTTTCATTCCGATCAAGCGGTGTATTGCATCCTCGTCCGCGATCCGACAGAGCCACTGCAGCGACGCAAGAAGGCGCAATGGATATATACATGCGCACATGTATGCTGACTAATCTTGGGTGCTATGCGGCGACCGCTGCAGCGGCTGAATGTAAATTCCGAGGTCCATCTGGATGAGCTCCGTCGCGCCGTCGGGGCGCAGCCGCAAGCTGATGCCCGCGCTGAAGTTGCGCCCCTGATCAGGCCAGAACTGCGCGAGGATTGCGTCCAGTAGCATCGTCAGTCCGCGCGGCTGGATGTCGTTCGCGGTCTTGGCCCGCATCGTCGCGAGCTGGAACCACGCATCCTGCGAACAAATCGCAGCACAACTGGCGCTGCAGCGCCTCTCTCTCTCTCTCTGTCTCTCTCTCTCTCTCTCTCTCTCTCTCTCTCTCTCTCTCTCTCTCTATCTCTCTCTCTACCCCCCTCCCCCCCCCCCGCATATATCGTTGCTGCAGCAACGCTATCGCGAAAGTCCTCCGACGAAAGCGCCTGCGGGCCGAATTCCGCGATCGTCCAGTAGATGCCCCAGGACTTGCGGTTCTGCACGTGCGCCAGCGCGTTGCCAGCGCCTGTTTCCTTGCCGTAAATGATGATGTGCCACGGGCGTGGCAGCTCCAGCGCCCGCTGCCACAGAGGCTGCATCGCGGGGAGGGCGCTGCAATACCACAGCATTGCTGCTGGACTGCAGATCTCCACCGTGTGCTGCCCGACTACCATGTTCTGGCGGAGCTTGCCGTACGGCGTGTTCTCACCGACCATGAGCTCCCGAGCGTCTCTGATATCCTGGCGTCGGGATCCCAATTCGGGGGTTCCGTCTCGCTTAACGGACGCCAGGAATTGCGCCATCGCATTACAATGCATGAATGGCAGTTCCGCGCGAAGGCGGGACAGCCGCCGCAGCTTCGCTGGGCGGTCGTCCTATGCCGCCATCGCGCGCGTTCCCGAGGCAAGCTTGCCTCCGTCGCTGCGCGCGCGCGGAGGGGCCCCTCCGCAAGGGGCCACGGCGACTACGGATGGAAATGAGGCTGCACCGCGTGGAGAGCAACCAAATGCGCGCCGCAGCGCCAACTGCCAAGCAACAGTCTGGGAGCACATGGCGCTACAGCGCCGCTAACGTTCAATGATGACAATCTGACGCGCTGCAGCGCGAACGTCCTCCTCCTCCTCCTCCATCCTGCTCGCCATCCCCCATCGTCCTCCTCCTCTTCCCCCCCCCTCCTATACCTCCTCCTCCTCCTCTTCCTCCTCCTCCTCCTCCCCCTCCTCCTCCTCCGCCTCATGCGCCCCCTCATCCTCCCCATCCTCCTCCTCAACCTACCCATCCTCCTCATCATCCGTCCCCCGTCCCTTCATCCTCCCCGTCACCATCACCTTCATCGTCAACAGCATCAATATCACTCGCCCTCATCATCCGCCACATCACCATCCAACGAGAAACTGCAGGCGAAACTGCGCTGCAGCGCAACACATTAACACATCGTGATCCGCGCGCAAACTTTCAACCGTGGTCCACGGAGAAGCGCTGCAGCGCAACTCAAACAACACGCTCAACCACGTTCCCTCCAGCCTTTACCAATCAATCGAACCAACATGCTTCAGCAAGCGGTCGCCGAGGCCGACCTCACTCAGGTCACCTTCATCTTCTTGGCGTTCCGCAGCGAGGTCAACGCCTCGTTGAGTTTCTGGTTGGCCACGTCCGAAGCGGCGATGTCCATCTGACCCCGACCCTGCTACTCATACTCCTCATCCTCCCACGTCATCGCCTTCCACCTCCTCCTGATCATCCCCCCCTGTCGTCCTTCTCCCCCGCTGCAGCGGGGGAGTAGCCTGCCGCACTCATGAACCCCACCGTCTTCCTTCTCATCCGCCTCCTCATCCACCTGCAGCTCCGCGGTGCGGATCTGCACCTGCTTCTCCGCTTTCCTGGCGTTCTTCCGCGCCTCCTTCACCTCTGCTGTAGCAGTCGCCGTCGCTCTCGCGCGGGCCTCGCGCAACTCGTCGCGGCGGTCGGCGCGCGCTTGCGCTTCGAACGGCTCGTCGCAGCGGCGCGCCGCCATTGCGAGCCCAGTGAGGAGGCGGAGGAGGTCCGTTGCCAGCACCCGCTGCAGCGAACGATGGCGACTGCGACGCGCGAGCCAAGTGAGGAGGAGGAGGAGGAGGAGGAGGAGGGGGAGGAGGGCATGCCATCGGCAACGCGCAACATGAGCGAATCACAGCGCTGCAGCGCGTGACTTGGCAACAACCCTGCGGGAGACAACGCTCGACATCACGAATGATGGTGCTGCAGCGCGTATCGACGAGGAACGACTGGCACTCAAAAAAAAAAAGAAAAACCCAAAAAATATGTAAACTTCAAGAAGAAAACAAAAAAATAAAAAAGGAACACAATAAAAACAGAAAAAACAAAATCAAAAGAGGAAAAGAAAAGTAGCAAATCCACAAAGATAATGAAAAAGGAACATCAAGAAAAAAACCAAGAGCCGGTGACACAAAAATTACCATCAAGAAAACTACAAAGTCATTAAGAAGTGTGAAAAAAAATAAAAAAAAAAAAAGAGAAATTACTAAAGATAAGGAAAGAAAAGAAGAATATGAAAGAAAAAAAAACAGAAAACAGGAAGAACACTCCAAAGACATAAGAGTAACGAGCACGTCACGCAATACATGGACACCGCGGCTGCAACTGCACACTCACAAACGCGCCAACGCTACAACGGCACCACAAGTCTGACAGGCGCTGCAGCGCTGCATCGGAACACAACAGCGCGCAATATCTACGCCACCACCCAGGAAAGCGGGCGCTGCAGCGCTGCATCGTGATCATGATGGCGATGCAAACGTTGACCACAAAGGCGCCAGCGCTGCAGCGCCCGCATCCAAGAGAACCCGTCAACATATTTGACTTTCATCCTCCTCGTCGCCCGTGCGAGCCGCGCGACCGCCAGGCAAGACCATCGCCACTACCGTTCATATCATCGGCCAGCGTTCCATCCAACCTCGCACTAATCCTCACCATCCTCCTCATTCCTTCTCCTCCACATGCCCATCCTCCTCATCATCCTACCCATCCTCCTCCTCGCCCTCATAATCCTCATCCTCACCTCCATATGCCGACAGTGCCCGTTGCGCGCTCACGGCTTGCCGCGACGGCCAGTGAAGTTCGGGTCGCGGCACGTGCCGCAGCCATTCGGCAGGTAGCGGCATTTGCTGCACCCGAGTGCCATTTGGCCCCGTTTGGCTGCCGCTTTGCCCTTGGGCTTGGCCTTGGCCTTGGCTTTGGCCTTCCCTTTGCCCTTGGCCTTCGGTTTGGCCGTGCCCTTGGCCGCCGTCTTGCCCTTGCCAGCGCCTGTCTTGCTCTTGCCCTTGATCGCGCTCTTGCCCTTGCCCTTCTTGCCCTTGCCCTTGCCCTTGCCCTTGCGAGGCAGCTCGCCTTTCGCGCTGCCCGCAGCCAATGTCTCGATCGCCTGCAGCACAGCATCCTCGTCTCCGTCTGCTGCTGCAGCAGCATCTTCGTTTGGCGGCGTTGGCGCTGCTGCAGCAGCACCTGGCGCCGCCGCTGACAATGCTGGCCCAGCTGGCGAATCACCAATCGCGGGGGGACTCGCGGGGGGGCTCGCCGTGGGCGCCGCAGGGCGGCGCGGGAAGAGCTGCAGCTGCAGCTCGTTGGGCGGCGATGGCGGTGGCGCAAACGCTGCCAGCATTTGCTGCACCACGGCCATCGCGTCCATGGGTTGCATTGGCGCTGCAGGCGGCACGGAGGGTGACCCCGATGGTGTCCATGGCACAATGGCAGTGCTCGGCTGATGCGGTGGGGCGGCAGCCCGCAAGCCCTTGTTGGTCAGCCTGAGAGGCACGCGGGCCTTGATGGCGTTGAGACCCGCAGGCCGCTTCAGCGGCGCACGCGTAGCATGAAACCGATCATGCTCTATGCGAGGTGGACCTAAAGGACCGAGCTCACCGAAGCACCCAAGACATCCAGAACAATCAGCGCTGCAGCGCATGACGGGGTGGCAGCAGCCTCGTAGATGCGATGCCACGTTGGCGAGGTCGCGCGTCACATCGATCGGCGGGTCCGCATCGGTGCACGCCGCGTCGAAGATGTGCTGAGGGAGCTGCCGAGGATCTGCTGGGAAATTCCAAGTCACTGTCGCCGCTTGCCCCGTCGCGCCCCTGCGGCTCGCCAAGAACTGACCCTGTAAAGGGCGACTCGTCGGGAAACCCTAACGCTGACGCGCCGCGTCGCATTGGCTGCAGTCAGTGCGATATGATGCGTCTGCGTCAGGCGTTCCCGCCGAATCCCAAACCTTCATCTCCGTCACGATCCCGTAGAGCTGCCCAGGGTTTGCGTCTGGAAGATGGGCGCATGCCATCAACGCCGCCAACTCTTTCAGCGTGTTCTCGCTCGGAACCGTCAAGCCGATGGCACCGCAACGTTTGATCAACGCGCGCACCTTCGCGACGATGCTCTGGTTGGGGTCGCGAAATAAACCCCAGTCCCGCATGGTAAAGTCCACCAGCCTACGAATCGACGCAGGCATGCTGCAGCATGCTAACATAAGTACATTTGAAAAATGAACATGGTAACATACATAAAGTACAGAACAAACACTTAAACCATACATGTGAATAACACTTCGGCGGTCCGATGTGCAAAGCACGATGGATAGCACCGCCCTGACGCGAGCGTCTGCACGCGCATCTGGAGCGCGGGCGTCGCCGTGCCCACGCGCGCGGCCAGCGCGGCGCTGAGGCGCGCCTAGTGGCTGTCCGCGAAGCCCGACGCGGTGATTCGATTCTGCAGGGTAGCTGCTTGGGCAGCCCCGATCGTCCCCAAGTTGTGAAGCTGCAGCTGCACGCTCATGGACAAGGCGGACTGGCTCTGCGCCATCGCGTCGGCGGCGATGACGCCGATCTGCGATGCGAAGAAGGCGTCGCAGCTGTCCAGGTTATCCGGGATGTGGTTGATGGGTGTGGCCGCAGCCGCGGCAGACATGATGCCCTCCGCGAAGGCGAGGGGGCGCGCGGACGCTCCGAGGGGAAGCGCGAGGGAGGGCCTCCCACACTGCGAGAGCTGAAGCACTCGGCTGCTGAGGTGGAAGAGAGGCCACAACAGTGCAGATGCGCTGCAGCGCAACGATCGCATGCAATTAAGGAACACACGTGAGCGCTGCAGCGCTCAGCAGAAATCATCGTCACAAAGTATCATGAAGCGCTGCAGCGCTATGCATGCGCACCATGATGGAACGCATGGTAGTGGGCAATAGGGAGAGAGATATAGAGTGATGGAAAGGAGAGGAGGGAGATAATGAGGGACACGAGGGGGGGGGGGGGGGCGGGGGGAGATGCGAGGAGACACGGGAGGGAAGGACACGAGCGCGGGCGGGCGGGCGGGCAGGACGCGGGGGGGGGATGCATGATCATTTGAGGAACACGGAAGGGACGGTGCGAAAGACACGGAGGGGTGGGAGGGACATGGGAGAAACACGGGGGGGGGCACGGAAGAGACACGGGAGGGGCACGGGAGTTCGGGGGCGAGCGGGCGGACGGACGCGGGAGCGGTGCGGAGGGGCACGGGCGGGAGCGCACGGAAGGCAGGTGGAGACACGGAAGGGGCACGGGAGAGACGCGGGAGAGACACGGGAGACGGATAGGTACACGCGGGAGCTCGGGAGCGGGCGGGCGGGCAGACACAGGAGGGACACGGAAGGTGTCCGAGGAGGGCGCGGGACGGATTCAGGAGATGCGCGAAGTGTGATCAGGAGCAAATGCCGAAGCGATCTGGGAGCCTCGAAGGCAGCTGGGACATCGACAGAGGCGTGTCTGTTCAATAGAGGGGGCGATTGAACAGACACGGGCGTGGCTGTTCAATAGAGGGGGCTATTGGACATGGCATGTTCAATAGAGGGGGCTATTGAACAGACACGGGCGTGGCTGTTCAATAGAGGGGGCTATTGAACAGACACGCCGCTGTCAGACAGCATCACCTCTGCAGAGGGGCACCGACGCTCTCAGATCGCTTCACCCGAAGCTCCCGCTCGACCTCAGATCAGCCATCCTGATGCCAACATCCAGCACTCCAGCCCACCCCAACGCCCACCCACGCAGTCCCAGAACACTGTCCACACTGCTGATTTCGAGGTGGGTGTGAAACTAAGAGAGGCGCGAAGTACATCACGCGGCGCTGCTGCAGCAGCGTCGCGACGAGGTTGACGATGCCGACACCGCTGTCAACTGCAAAGATTTACGCTCACGGCTCTGCTGCAGCAGCGTCGCGATGGCTCGAGACTGCTGAGGACAAGGCTGATGGGAGCTGGTGAGGCTGCCAGGAGGCCATGGGGGGAGCTACTCGGCGGCGCAACGAACTGTGCTGGAGGGGAGCAGGGAGAGTGGCGAAGGGCGATGCGATGCGAGACTGTTTGCCATCTGAAGTGCCCCAGGACCCCCCCAAGTGCCCCCAAACTTTCCTGGCCAATCCAAGGCCGACCCCTGGCACATCAGCCCATACAAAAAAATGTCAGCGGATCAGGATGTGAACGTCGACGATGGCAGATAGATGTGATGAGGATATCGGAGCGCCTTTCTGGGCGACAGCGCGGGCGCACCACGCGATCTGGCGCACGAAATATAACCTGGCCTAAAACACATGCATGCGTCGGCAGGCTATGCCCGCGAACTGATCCAATCCACCCCCCCATTGCTCCCATTGATCTTACATGTTGGGTTGCTACAGCATGTATCCTATCACTATGCGTTCGTTGTCCCCCTCGCTCACGGGAGAGTGGATACCCGCTGCAGCGGGCATCCTGTCTACCGTCTCTCTCCAATGTGTCTTCACTCCCCCCCCCCCACGCTGCGTCTCCATCGCCCCCCTCGCATTCCCTATGTATATCACGTCTCCCCCCTGTCTACCTCTACTATAGTCCCCCCTCTCCCCCTGTCTACCTCTACTGAGTTACCGTCCCATTCCGTCGCCCATGTAGTGGAATGCTCCGCGGCGCCCCCCCATGCCCCGCGGTGGCGCGCCGCGGCTCTCATGTGGGCGCTGCAGCGCCGAGGGCGTCTCCGCCTCCGCGGCCTCCGCCTCCGCCGCCGAGCGCCTCCGCCTCCGCGGCCTCATCCGCGGCCTCCTCCCTCCTCATGAGGCGCCCCTCGGCGCCTGCGCCTCCTCGGCGGCCTCCTCGCCGACGCCGCCGCCCTGGCCGACCCGGACCTCTGCTGGGCCAGCGTAGTACTCCTCGGCCAGGGCGGCGGCGTCGGCGTACCCGCCCGCCAGCAGCAGCTCGCAGAGCTGCTGCGCCCTGTTGAACCAGCCGCCCCGCCGCCCTTGCCCTTGCCCTTGCCCTTGGACAAGTTTGCCGCCCTTGCTCTTGTCCTTGCCCTTGCCCTTGCAAGGTGGGCCGCCGCCGTCCTTGTCCTTGTCCTTGCCCTTGCCCTTGCAAGGTGGGCACCCGACGTCCTTGTCCTTGTCCTTGCCCTTGCCCTTTCTGCAAGGTGGGCCGCCGACGTCCTTGTCCTTGTCCTTGCCCTTGCCCAAGGCGCAAGGTGGGCCGCCGACGTTGTCCTTGTCCTTGTCCTTGTCCTTGCCCTTGCCCAAGGCGCGGCCGACGCTGCCATGCGGGGCGGCGCGCGACGGCCGCGGCCGCGCCTTGGCCGCGGCCGCGGCCGCGAGCAGCGCGCCTGGCGGCGGCGCCGCAGGCGGCGTCGGCCGCATGCGGCCGACGCCGCCGTCGTCGCTGTCGAACTCCTCGAAGTCCTCGTCGTAGCTGTCGAACTCCTCGAGCGACGCCATCGCTGCAGCGAGGCTGCAGCTCGCCAAGCTGCATGATGGGCTTGGTTTCCACCACCAGTACCATAAGTTGGAGGGAGAGGTCCTCCTCCTCCTCTTCTTTCTCCTCCTCCTCCTTCTCCAACATATGGTATAGTGGTGGTGGAAACCAGTCCCATCACTGCAGCTGAAGCTGCACTCGGGCGCGCGGGCGCGCGACGCTGCAGCGCGCGAAGCTGCAGCTGCAGCTGCGCGGAACAAAAACAGCGGCGGTGCCAACGACGAATACGATGGCGACGACGCTGACGACGATGGACCCCTGCTAACCAGTCGACTGACCCCCCAAAGTAACATCACCCCGCAAAGTAACATCACCCCCAACTGAACCTCCGAAGGCCAACGACTGGATTGACCTCCCCAGGGCTGCCCCCTCAGGATAGGAGGAGGAGGGGGAGGAGGATGAGGGGGAGGAGGAGGATTGGAGGGAGAGGAGGAGGGGGGGGAGGAGGGGGGGCAGGAGAAGGAGGAGGAGGAGGAGGAGGAGGACACGGATGAGGAGGAGAAGAAGGAGAGGGAGGAGGAGGAGAAGGAGGAGGAGAAGGAGGAGTGGGAGAATGAGAGGGAGGATGAGGAGGAGGAGGAGGAGGAGGAGGAGGAGGAGGAGGAGGAGGAGGAGGAGAGGGAGTATGCGGAGGCAGGAATAGGCAGAAGGATCGGGGGGGCGGGGCATGGGTGCCAACTGGTTGTCTTCCTCCTCCTCCTCCTCGTCATACTCCTCGTCCTCGGCCTCCTTCTCCTCCTCCTCCTCCTCATCATCATCATCATCATCCTGCCCCCCCTTCCCCTGCTCCGAGGTGCTGGCAGCGAGCGGTGGGAACCTGTGAAAATGAGGGCGTTCCAGAACGTCGTCCTCAATGTCGTCGTCCTCCTGATCACCCTCCTCCTCCTCATCATCATCCTCCCTCCACCTTCTTCTCCTGCATGCACTGCTCTGAATTACGTCGTCTTAAACGCCGTCGTCGTTGTCTCTGTCGCCGTCGCCGCCGTCGCGATGCTGTATCCGACTGAAACAGTGGTGCTGCAGCACTGACCGCGCGCGCGCCGCGCGCCCGTCACTTCCGCGGCTTCTTCGCGACGTGGTATTGGACTGCCAGCGCAAACGCTGCCTCGCGGTCCCCGCGCTGAAGCGCTTCCCGAATCATGTCGCACACAAGCTTCCACATGCCAACCTTGGTATCAGCATCGCGCTTGCGCGCGGCTGCAGCCGCGCGCGGGGCTGGCACATCACTGGCGGCTGCAGCCGCGGTCCTCGTCGACGTCGGAGGCGGCGGTGGCGGCGGCGGCGGCGGAGGAGGGGGAGTAGCCGCATATGTCGCATCCGATGCAGCGGACTTCGCCTTCGGCGGCGGCACTGGCTCCGAGGGGAGCCGCCATGGCGGCGTCGCTGCACTCATGTTGGCAGCCATTGATGTTCTGATCACAGGTGGCTGCGAACCACATGCAATAACATAAAGCGAACATGCGGGCTGCAAGCGCGATCGAAGCGCTACATCAACACGCCAGACACACAAAATGTAAGTCAGCGCTGCAGCGCGACGCAAAAATCTGATATCGGCACGCCAGACACCCGAACGTAAATCAGCGCTGCAGCACGATGGACTCCAAACACACGAAACGTAAGTCAGCGCTGCAGCGCCGTGAGGTCACACATCGACGGCGGCAACGCGTGAGAAGCACACTTGATCGTAGTGTCGTCGCGCTGCAGCACGCTTGATCATACCGACGATTCGCAATGACACCAACAATAGCGAACATTGGGGGGATCCACCAACAATCCGCAATTATTATCCCAATCCTCCTCTTCCTTCTCCTCCTCGCCCTCGTCCTCGTGCTCGCCCTCCTCGCTGCCATTCTCAATCGCACTGCCGACCGTGATCGCACGCCCCAGCGGTGCGGTCGACCGAGCGCGCCGCAGCTCAGTCCGAGTCGGCCTCCTCCTCCTCCGCATCGCCCTCCGCCTCCGCTTCCATCTCCTGGAGCTCATCCGCTTCGCAATCCTTGAGTTCGGCGGTGCACCACTTCGCCGCGGCCGCTTCAGCGTCATCCTTGCTGCAGCCGCGGTTTGTGCGGAACAAGGCCGTCCTGCTGCAACCGCAGTCTGTGCGGACGGCCCGCCAAGCTTGGAGCCGCTGCACCCAGTAGATGCGGGCGCCGCAAGGAACGTCGGTCTCGTGGCGCCGCGGGCGCTTCAGCACCGTGCTCGCCTCTGCCGCCTCCGCCGCCTCCTGAAGCAATTTGGCCTCGATGTACTCTACGCCCTTCTCGTGCAGCACCACCTGCAGCTTGTCCCCCCCCCCTATGCGGTGGGGGAATGACAATCTGCAGCTCTGTTGCCTCAGTATCGCCAAACGGCGGCAGCTGCACTGTCTTGAAGCACTTGTCCACTGGAACCTGGCGACTGGCGCGGCCGGACCGCGTGGTCGGGCGGCGGCCTGGCTCCGCTGCAGCGAAGAGCGTCGTCGGCGCCGTTGGCCCCGACGACGCGGTGCGCTGATTTTTCAGCCACGTTAGGAACATCGTGCCTCGCAAGCCCTGAGCCTTGCCGCACACCCACTTGCTCCAACCTGCGGTGGTCACGGTGATACACTCGCGGTCTCCGATGACCTCGACGGCCGCGACCAGCTCGCGCCCCGTACGGTTGTCGTGCAACACGACGCAGTCGCGCTTGATCGTCGTCATCGCGCGCGCGGCGCGCCGAGGCTGCAGCCCGAGCGCGGTCGCACTTCAGCGCCAAAATTGCTGCGATGGAGTGATGAGGCAACATGTGCGCGGACGAGGTGCTCATGATGAGGTGCGCTGCAGCGCATGTGAAAGATGAAGCGAAGAGCAACGATCACATCGAGCACAACAGTGATGACGAAGCCGCTGCAGCGGCATGTCTGTGGGAAAGGCTGATGTCAGCACCAATATTGTACAGTCGCTGCAGCGACGATGCTGGCGCAACGAATCGTTCCGCGCGCTGCAGCGCCGCGGCAAGTATCGCACTTCGCACCAACCCGCACACTGTTTACACCAATCGGAGGGCCACGCTCGGTGCCGTCATGTGCGCTCGCCGCTCCTTAAGCCCCCTCATCCTCCTCCCTATGCCAAACCTTACCCTGCCTCCTCCTCCTCCTCCTCCGCATCACCCCTCCCTCCTGCCTCATCCTCCCGCGTGGTCCCTCTATATCGCCAGCTCAGGCCGTCCTGAGCTTCTTGGCTGGCCGCGGCTGCAGCCGCGGCCACGGCTTCACCACCAGGAAGTCGCCCGCGGACAGGGCGCAAGTGTTATGCATCTGGGGCACCCCCACCTGCACCTTGTTGACGCCTGTCCCGAACGTCACGGTCTCCTTTCGGAGCTCCATGTTGGGCTCTGAGTCGGACTTTGCCACCACCCAGAAGGGGCTGACAAAGGCGTCGGGGCCCCGCGACCCCTCAGCGGGGGGCCCTGCGAACTGCGGGCCCACGAAGAACTCGTAGAGGCCAACCTTCCCCAACGAGATGCTCTCCGCAACGCAGCCCGTGCTGACCCGCGTGGACGAGGCTGAAATGCGACCACTCCCACCGCGTGGAGCTACATGGCGCGCAGTCGGTAACATCACTGACCTCGTCGCTACGGCCTGACGTGCCCCGAAATCCACGCTACCTCGTGCTCAGCGCAGCGCTGCAGCGCGGCGTCGTCGGAGGGGGGCGCGGACGATTGCGGAAGCACAAGTCTGACGAGCTCACCCACTTTGAACGCTCGCTTGCAGCGCACGGCAGGTGGGTCCTGCAGGATCTCCAAGTGCAAAACGTTCGCCTGGTACTTCAGCGCTTGGAGCCGCAGCGCCATGTTGCATGCCCCCTTGAACGCGTCCATCGCCCAACCCTCGTGGGCTGGCGGCAAATGCTCCTTCGTGAACGGCAACTGCTCCTGCACCCTGGACGTCAACTTGTAATTCTCGAGCAATATGTTTACTTCAATCCGCCCGCTCGGCTAACTGCTCCGTGCGCTGCAGCGCATCGACCAACCCATTGCAACTTAAGTACAGGAAATACAATATCGCAGTTACTACCTCCCCCCCCCCCCCCTCCCTGCTCCCTGCACGGGCGGCGGGGTGGCTGCAGCCACGCAATGGAGATCTCTTCGCCCACCAGGTCGCCGTGCAACTTCTTCTGAGCGGTGATCCCATTCTCCGAGATGGAGAGCACCTCGAAGACGTCATCCACCTCCTTCTTCTGGACGGTGTGCTTCCCCACGTCGAACCCTGCACGCCGCATGCGGAAGACGTTGCTCTTCAACTCAGCGGCCGACGACGCTGCCGCGCGCGGCGCGTCTGCATCGGCGCTCGCTGGGAACTCGGGTGCGCCATCGCCTTGCTTGTCGGTCTGCACCGCCTTGCCGAACTCGATCCCCAAGCTCTTCATCTGCAGCTGGGCTGGCTCCCCGAGCTCATGGAGGAAGACCTCTCTGGAGGGTCGCTGCAGCGACATTGAATGGCGAAAAGCAGGGAGGGAGGGAAACAAGGAGCACACGAAAGGTGGCGTGAGAAGATACCTGTGCTATATCTGCTACGCATCCGAAAGTGCGGTCTCCTGGCGCTCGCTTCTTCACCAGGTACATGGCACAGCGGACATCCAACTTTGTGATGTGCAAGAAGCCCTGCTCCGCTCCGATATCCAACCTCTTCACGAGCGACCTTGCGTCGGCCATGAGGTTGTCGGCCGCAGCCGCGTCCGCCTTGCGGGACGCGACGTGGGCGATCTCGTTTGCCTTGATCCGCCCATCGCTTCAGCGATTGCGTTTGGGAATAAAGCAATGTAACGGTGCGTGTGTGTGTGTGCGCGGGGAGGGGGGAGGGGTGGGTACGCAGTTCTAACAATGCAGCGCAATGCATAGATGCGCTGCAGCGCATCTCACTACAAGGGGGCGCCGACAAGCTTATGGATGGTCCTGCACATGCTACCCACCACGTGCTCGCCTGAATAGTTGGCCTTCACGAGCGCCGCTACGACATGCGGGTGCGACTCCTGGTGCTTCCCCCATTTAATCGAAATCAACTTGCGCCAAAATTCAGAGCCGCACATCAAAGTTTGCCCCGAGACGTCCACATTCGTGAAGGTCTTGAGGGCTTCATCTATTTCACGGAGAAGTTCTCCGTTTTGTGGCCCGAGCTCAACAAACTTGCACAAGTCAGCGATCCACGCCTTGCAAGATGGGTTCGCGTGGCCCGCTTGCTCGGCGACGTCGCGCCAATCGGGCTTGCTGGAACCCTCAGCGAGGCTGTGTGCCAAGAGCATCCGCCCACCTGCCTGCAGCAAGCGCCGAGCCGATCAAGTGCTGCAGCACTGTAAGATATAATGCTCCTGCTCCTCGTTCTCACCTCCTCCCCAACGCGCTCCCACTCATCACCCTCCTCGTGCATCATCCTGGTCCTTACTACATACCGCTATATACTATAGTGGGGATAGGCTGCAGCCTGACCGAATGATCTCGGTCTCGTGAACCGCCTCCCTGACGTCGGCGTTCAAAGCCCTCTGCACGAAGTTCTTGAGGCCCTTCACTTTGGCCACCGCGTGCTTGATGATCAACCACGTCAGGCCCTTTTTGACTGCCGTCGCAAATTGCGGATGCAACGCGCACAGCTTTTCGGAGTCGATGTTGTCCCGAGAGTCTGCCAGCGCCTTCACTGTGGTCGGCGCCTTGGCCAGCACGCAGCGGAGGAAGACGTTCGTGTGGGAGCCGCCCACTGACGTATACCGCAATGAGTCCAGCGGGGGGCACCGACCCCCGCTGAGCCGCGAAAGGCGGTCGTTCGCCATCGCGGTCTCTTCCAACTGCGCCCCCTGCGGGGCCTCGAAGGCAGTGGCTGCAGCCGTCTTGGCCAAGACGAAGCCCTGGGCGCAAATCTTCGCGCCTAAATTGTGAGCCCGCGCAGGGTTCACTAACGAACCGCTGCGGTTCCGAATGTCGATGCCCATCTGGTTCGGTGGGACCTGCTGGTAATACGCTAGCCCCTCCGCCAGCAGGAACTCCTTCAGTTGATCCCACCCCGATGCCAACCTCCCCGAGGAATTGCTTTCCTCGATGTACTGCAAGATCTGCTCCTCCTGACGCGCCTGCAGCGCCATGCCAGCGCTATATATAGCGCCGAATGCAACGTGCGAGCCCGCGGGCGCGACGGCGGATGCGGCGCGCGGCCGCAGCTTGAGACAAGCTGTCGCGCGGCGTGCGCGTGAACATCGACTTGCATGGACATGCAACTTGCGAGCAAAAATGTTGATCTGGGCTGCAGCCCGAGGCCCATGAAGCACGAGCGCGCACGCGCTGCAGCGCGATGCGACATCACGACGACAACCATTTTTTTGCGCTGCAGCGCAAAGTAACATACGTGCTATCAAATTTGGAGCGCTGCAGCGCTCAATGCGACCATTGAAAAACAACGAATACAACAAAACATAATTGACATGTGCATTCAAATTCCTTGCAAACGGAGCTGGGCGAAAATGAAGATCCGAACAACGTGCAACTAGAAAACGTGCATTTAACTCAACATTCAGCGCTGCAGCGCTTCATCTTCAGCGCACGCAGCGCTTCATGTTCATATAAATCCGAAGGCAGCGCTGCAGCGCTTCTCATATTTAAAGCAAAAATCCAGGACACCGACTCCAAATCAAAATGCAAAATTTGTAGCGCTGCAGCGCTCAACGAACAAACTCAGCTCTTTCAAGACGTGGATTTACCTGTTTTCCCTGTGCATGGCCCTTGGATAACAAGTGCAATGTAACCGCTAAGTCACTTATAACCTACTTAGCAAACTAGCTATAAGCGGTTATAAGTGGTTAGCTAAGTGCGCTAAGCACTTAGCTAACTGGTTATAAGTGGATAGCTAAGTACTTACTAAGTCATTACTAAGTGGGCCACTTAGTAATGACTGAGTAAGTACTTAGCTAAGTCCGCTAACTACTTACTAAGTACTTAACTTAGCGTAGTAAGTATGTTAAGTACTTAGCAGCCGCCGCGGCCATCCAAGCAGGCGGCCGGCGGGGGCGGCCGCAGCGGCCGAGGGGCGGCCCGTTGCGGTGGCGGCCGCCGCCGCGAGGCAGCCCGCGGCCGCCGCCGCCGGACACAGGAAGCGGCGCGCGCGGCGCCCGCGGCGCCGGCGGCTCCAGCAGCGCGACGGCGCCCGCGGCGGGGCGCCTCCGGCGGTTTGCGGCGCCAGCGGCGCCCGCGGCGCCCGCAGCTCCAGCGGCCCCGGCGGCGCCTGCGGCGCCGCGGCGCGCGCGCGGCGCCGGCGCGCGCCCCGGCAGCGGTGGCGCCAGCGGCGCGCGAGGCGCCGGCAGGCGCACCAGCGGCGCCCGGCGGCGCGCGGCGCCAGCGGCGCCCGCGGCTCCAGCCGCGCCCGCGGCGCCGGAGGCGCCTGCGGCGCCTGTGGCCCCGCGGCGGCGGCGGCGCCAGCGGCGCGCCCCGGCGCCCGCGGCGCCGGCGGCCCCGGCCACGCGGGGCCCGCCCGGGCCGCCAGCGGCGACGGCCAGCCAAAGGCCGGCGGCCGCCGCGGCCTCCGCAGCGCCCAGGGCCGCGCCGCAGGCGGCCGTGGAGCGGCCAGTCGGCGGCAGCCTCGGCGGCAGGGCGGGGCGGGCCGCGCGGCCACGCTGCCAGCAGGGGCCGCGGCACACCGGCCGCGGCGGCGGCCCCGGCCGAGCGGCGGTCGCCGCGGCGGCCGGCGGCAGCCGAGTGCAGCGGCAGGCCAGGCGGCGGCGCCGCGGCGGCCTCGGCGGCCGCGCCGGCGGTGCCGGCCGGGCACGCGGCCGCCGCCCGCCGCTGCTGCCGCCGGCAAGCCGTGCGCGGCGACATGGCGCGGGCGGGGGGGGGAGGGGGAGGCCAAGACGACGCGCATCTTCCTGGCCCCCACCAGGCGGACCGGAGGACGGGGCACCTCCGGCCCCAGGCGCACAGCCGGCTCGGCTCACCTTGAGCCACGGGGGGGTACGGAAGGTGTTGGGTTACGCGAAGCGTGAAGATTTCGTAGTTTCCCAAGGTTGCCGATAAGCCCAACAGGGAGAGTATGGTAGAGCCCAGCTGTCTTTGGAAAAAGAGAATATCTGCGGCCACCCAGCGCACGAGGCGCCCACGGGCGGGCACAGGCGACACCTCGGCACACCCACCCAGCGCACGAGGCACCCACGGGGGGCCACAGGCGGGCACCAGGCGAAACCTCGGCATACTCGCCCAGCGCAGACAGCGTCAACGAGGAGCCCACGGGCGGCGACGTGGCGAGACCTAGTAGGCACACCCATCCAGCACTCAGGGCGGGGAGCACACGAGGCGCCCACGGGGGCCCACGGGCGGCAATGTGGCGAAATCTCCGCACGCCCATCCAGCCCCCGGGCGGCAACGTGGCGAAACCTCAGCATATCCGCGCGGCGTCCACGGGTGGCACAGGATGGAAACATCGGAACGCCCATGCAGACCACGGGCGACCACAAAGCACTCACGGGCGGCACCGTGGCGAAACCTCAACACATCCGCGAGGCGTCCACGTGTGGCGCAGTGGCGAAACCTCAGGCGCCCACGAGCGGCAACGTGGCGAAGCCTCGGAACAGCCATTCACCTCTTAGTGCAAGCGCCGGTTGGGGAATGCCATTCCCCTCGCAGAAAAGAACAGTAAAGGATGCGAAATCCGTATCAAAGGGCGCGTGACAAGATAAGAATACGATGGGACCTCTCTGGCAAGATCCTAGTCAGACTGCCTCCTCATATGTCTCTGAGGGTTTCTTGTCTCTCTGTCCCTCTGTCTGTCTCTCCCTCTCTCTCTGTCTCTGATGCGCTCCCTCGTTCCCCCCTGGCCCCTTCCCTTTTTCCGCAAAGGCACTCGGACTGCCCAGGCCCTCGTGCGGGCTGGCGCCGATAGAGGAGGAGGCTGCGGGGGCGCTTTGGGGGGTAACAAGCAATGGCAGGCATGCTGGTTGGATGGACCCACGGAGGTCGGGCCCCAAGACAAGTTGCCAAACAACCCGTACTTTGGAGAGGGGGCCGACCATCCGTTGTTTGAGTTTCGCGTGCTCGCTGTTCTAAGCTGAGAGGCCCCCAACAACGTTCCAATACGGCCCCCGAGGCCCACGAGAGGGCCCAAGAGGCCTGGACGACGACGACGGCGACCCCCCGAGGGCCCACGAGAGGGCCCAGGGGCCCACGACGACCCCAATGAGGAAACAGGCCCCCAAGAGGCCCACGAGAGGCCTCGCAAGAGCCCCGGAGATGCTTTCCAAGAGGCTTCGCAGAGGACTCTTGTCTTCGACCCAGGCACAGTTGCAGGGTGGGCCAAGCGCCACGTATGTGATAATGCCCAGTTCGCAAGGATAAACGACCTCGAATGCTGCGACACCTCAACGCAACCAACCAAGGAACGCTTCAGGAGTGCTACGTATATGCAATAAGAAGGCAGGGGTGATCTGTACACATATCGTGAGGCCGTGGTCATGAGAAACCTACACCCCTCGATCGCATGTACCTCAAGACGGTGGACACGCCTCTTCAATGTCGTCCCCTTTGACCCATTCAACGTTGCTCCCTTCAATTCGAAGCAGAACTCAATGCAATCTTGGCGGGTGCGAATCCGAAATTCCACGATGACTGATGTTGGAGAAATGTGCCAACGAATGCCTTGCGCGCAAGACAAGGAAACTCCGTAACGCATGTGTTTGGTTCAGTTTGCCGAGGGTAATATGAGGCCATACCTCGACTTCCGCGGATTTACCTGCGGACCCGAGGAACTAATACAAGCAACATATACATATACGATAACACCACTCCAAGGTCCGCTGATGGTGATGCCACGGAACGCCTCGAGATGCCACGACATCTGAGAAAAGCTCGGCTCTTTCAAGAGTGCGCAGCCAGAGAATTGCTTTCCCCGAGGCGGTTCATGCGGCTTGGTCGATCACGCGAGGTTCTCAGGCGGTTCGTCGCGATCTTTCACCGTCATCATGGTCGTTACGGTCGTCGCCTGGTGTTGCATGTTTGTGAATGGCAGCGTCTTCGTGGTAGTCGCTGTCGTCGTCCTAATCGTCGGTGCCCTCATTATCCTCGTCGTCGTGGTTATCCTCATCGTTGCCGGCATCGTTGTCATCGTCATCGTTGTCGTGGTCGTCCTCTTTGTGGTCGTCTTATTCATCGCCTTGGTCTATTGAGCAACAAGGGTGGGGGATCTGTTCCTGACCTCCCTGAGGGGGGAACCCATCGCACCGCCTACTTATTTCTTTCGAGAGGGATGTCGTAGCCAACAGGTGCTCCAGGGGGGTGAGGGCCTCCAAGGGGCCCCATCTGGGAGGCCTAGAGACGAGGTGAATTGGAGAGGACACGCGAGAGGATACAAAACCCTTCCGAGGGCCACATTGCCATAAGAATGTAGAAGGAATGCGTCGGGAAACACTGGACACAAGGGTACGGTAGGTTCGTGCGGCGTTGACACGCACAAAAGTGTTTAACACTGCGTCGATAGTTAAAACTTGAATCGATCGCGGCCCCGATCGTTCAAGGTTGAATTCCATCGGCGTCTGGTCCAGTGGCGTCGCCGTGCCCAAGGTGCTTCCGCGTCGCAAAATTCAACCTTGAACGCCTTCGCCAGCGTCGCATGAACCTTCCGTACCCTCGACCGCGGGCCCTCGCTCCTGAAGGGAACAAAAACGCTCCGCGCGGATTTCTTGTATCTGAACTGGGCCCCCTCCTTGGTGCGCGGAGCGCGCCAGGGGCGGCGCCGAAGGTGCCGCCAGGGGGCCCCAGCGCAGATCCAAGAGGTCGCCACAAGCGTATGCTTATGCCGTTGTTTGATCTTCGACTTCCGCGAGGCCACCGCTCCGCGCAGGGACCCCCCCCCCGCGGGGACTAACCGGGGATGTGTCGACCCCTGTCCCAGGTTCGTGTTTTGGCATCGGCCAGAAAACTGGGGCCCACCCCCGGGGGTACACTATGGGGGGGGCGTCCATCCTCGATTGGGGTGCGTCCGAACAGCCCCCTTGGAGTGTATCCCGGGGTTTCCCTCCTTTTCTGAGCGGCTTCATTTTGCGTCGGATAGCCGGGGGGGAAAGAAACATCGCCTGCGAGGGTTCGGAACGGATCTGGCCACGGCGGCACAGGGCCGAACGGAGCCCCGAAACAGGACAGAGCCCGTCAAGGCCCGCCTGCGGAGCCCGCGCAGTCCATCGGAGGGCGCACGATGAAAAATACAAAGACCTCACAAGGCCATGTCGCGGCCAGCGAAAGCGGCCAAGGATGGGCCGAAGGGACAAGAGTTGCTCATCCTTACTATGCGGATTGACTGTAGATGACCTTGATCCACAGAGCGACCTCAGCCTGAAAAGGGGCTCTGACCACTGGCCTAGAAGGCGGAGGCGGATGGGCCGGAGGACGGCAGGAGGACGTCAGGAGCAGGAGGGCCAGGGGGAGGGCGGAGGAGGGAAGTGGGAGTGGGGAAGAGGGGGGGAGGGAAGAGGGCTTAGGGGGAGACGCGTCGCCTGAGAAGGACGGGGCCTCAGGCAACCCCCGCAGGCCGGCCCCCCCGAGGCGCGCCCGCGCCAGGCCCCTCTCCGCCGCTGGGCCCGAGACGCCCGCCGCCGGAGCAGGCCTCCCTCCTCCTCCTCCTCCTCGTCCTCGTCCTCGTCCCCCTCCTCCTCCTCCTCGTCCTGGTCCTCCTCCTCCTCTTCCTGTGGGCTGTGGACTTATGTAATTCAAATCCATCCTCCTCCTCCACAATAACACAATCTGAATGCTACTCTCCGCTCTCTCCTGGCGACGTCGGGAAATGTTCGGCCGCCCTCCGCGTACTGGTTACACACGGGTTTTCGCTCAGTTGTTTTTCGGAATGCTGCTCTCGCTAGAGCGCTGGCCTCACCTCCGCGCTCCCGCTCGTTCCGAATCGTGCTCCCGCTGCAGCGCTGGCGTCATCATTTCCAGCGCCATGCCACGGCATGGTTTTCGGTCCTTCCAAATAGGCCCCAAGATCTAGAATGTGCCCCCCCAGATTATCCCGGCAAAGCAACCTAACAGCGATATGTAGAAGCATATCTGAAAGCATTCCCCTTAAGATTCAGATGAAAATCCAGTTGTAGAATTCTGCTGTTCTCGCAGTCGTAGTCGCATTCGCGATGACAGTCGCAGCGGCAACGGCAGTCGCAGTCACAGCCTCAGCCTCAGCCTGCCTCAGCCTCAGCCTCAGCCTGCCTCAGCCTCAGCCTGCCTCAGCCTCAGCCTCAGCCTGCTTCAGCCTCAGCCTCAGTCTGCCTTCAGCCTCGGCCTCAGCCTCAGCCTGCCTCAGCCTCAGCCTGCATCAGCCTCAGCCTCAGCCTCAGCCTGCCTCAGCATCAGCCTGCTTCAGCCTCAGCCTCAGCCTGCCTCAGCCTCAGCCTCAGCCTGCTTCAGCCTCAGCCTCAGTCTGCCTTCAGCCTCGGCCTCAGCCTCAGCCTGCCTCAGCCTCAGCCTGCCTCGGCCGCAGCATCAGCCTGCCTCAGCATTCAAAATGTGGCCCAGGAATGGAGTTCTGGGAACTCGAAGAACACGAAGTGGCCTACAGTTGGCTCCGGGCATTCAAAATCATGCCCAGGAATGGAGTTCTGGGAACTTGAAGAGCACGAAGTGGCCTACAGTTGGCTCCGGGCATCCAAAATGTGGCCCGGGAATGGAGTTCTGGGAAATCGAAGAGCACGAAGTGGCCTACAGTTGGCTCCGGGCATCCAAAATGTGGCCCGGGAATGGAGTTCTGGGAAGTCGAAGAGCACGAAGTGGCCTACAGTTGGCTCCGGGCATCCAAAATGTGGCCCGGGAATGGAGTTCTGGGAACACCAAGAGCGATTTTGCGAGGATGTCCGAAACGATTTCGGCTTCGGCGGCAGCCTCCCCGGGTCCCGCCCAGACCCCCCTGAGGAGTCATCTGCTGCTCTCTTTTGAGTCCACTAGAAACCTATCAGCAAAAACTGTTAGGTAAAAAACCATATGAAGAGATTACACATTCGGTGTCGATTCGTTGTTTGTTTGGGCCGCAGAAGACCTCCCCCCACTTTGGGGCGTCGCCACGTCATGCTATGTCAGGCCACGCGTCCTCCGAACCGTGCTTTCGCTGCAACGCTGGCCTCACCTCCGCGCTTCTGCTCGTTCCGAATCGTGCTCCCGCTGCAGCGCTGCGTCATTATTTCCAGCGCCACGCCACGGCATGGTGTTCGGTCCTTCCAAATAGGCCCCAAAATCTAGAATGTGGCCCCTCCGGAAAAACCATCGGAAGTGATTACACATTGTTCAGTGTCGCTTCGTTGATTTTTTGGGCCGCAGAAAACCTACCCCCACTTTGGGGCGTCGCCACGCCATGCTATGTCAGGCTACTTGTTGATCTTCAACACCGTGCTGTGCCATGTAATGCTATGCCCTGCTACGACATCCGAGTGTGCGAATAGAACTGAGAACTACGTCATGGTAAGGGATGGGAGGGAGGGGTAGGACGTCAGATATGACGCGAGCGCACCTAGCTTGTCCTCCTCCTCCTCCTCCTCCTCCTCCTCCTCCTCCTCCTCCCTCCTCCTCCTTATTAGAATATACTCCTACTCCCCCCTCAGGCCGGCAGATAGCGGGCGCATCCGGGTGGTCCCATCCTAACATGTTAAAAAACAATACAAAATCAACATTTTTCTTGTTTTTTTCCTCTCGACATGGACGTCCTGTCGTCCACGGCGATAATCCATTGCAAAAAATACCACAAAGAGCACACGCGCGCGTTCATGTCAGAATCCTACCGAACACCGTGTGTTTGCAAGCATTTCAACATAAAAACATCAAAAACCCAATGCTTTTTCACAAAAAATTGTACAAATTTCCCGCCCGGGCTCTCTTGCTGAAATCATAGGAAAACCATAGGAATCTTAAGAATTCGGTCAAATCCAGCGATTTCACGTCATCGCGCGGTGCACTCGCGATGCTCTGTCATGCACCCAGGCCGCGAATCCTGTGCAAAAAATACCACAAAGAGCACACTCGCGCGTTCATGTCAGAATCCTACCGAACACCGTGTGTTTGCAAGCATTTCAACATAAAAACATCAAAAACCCAATGCTTTTTCACAAAAATGCTTTGGGGTGTCCTGTCAGACCGTCGGGCTTCCTCCGGCCACCTCTGGCTTCCTGCGGTGTACCGGGCCATTCTCGACTCGTCTGGCAATGCGTGCGCGGCATTCAACACGCGCTCGCCAGTTCCCGTCGGCAACCGCCATCGCGGCCGCATCAGCTGTACCAAACCGGCTGGCCGGTGTGACTTCGGCCCCCAGTTGTGCCAGCTTTGCTTCTTATGTTGTGGGAGGGCGGGTGGGACTGGGCATGCCATGCTTGACTCGCTCGAGCTGGCTAGCTTGACTCCTACTCCTACTCCTCCTCCCACTCCTCCTTCTCCTCCTCCTCCTCCTCCTAGTCCCCCGCCCTTCGCTTCCTCCTTCTCCTCCCCTCTTCTCCACCTCCACTCCTCATCTCCTCCAGGGCCCCCCCAGCAGCCGCCGGAGCAGGGCAAGTTGCCCTGATATTGGGTTGCCCAAATTTCCTGGTCGCGACCGACGGGATCGGTCGCTACCGATTTTGCTTCAAATTCCGGCATCGATCCCCACACCATTTGCTTCAAAATCGGTCGCGACCAAGTCTTGGAATCGGTCGCCATCGGTCACGAATGGTTCGGAGTGCCGATCGGCCGCTACCGATCGCGACCGAACAAGTTCGGTATCCAATAATCTGGGTGAGACGACGGCATCTCAAAATAGGTTCCTGGATTACTCTGGGGGTCCCAACGCACCAGTTCCCCAAACTGTGTGCAGTCGTGACGGCGAGGGGGCCCCGAAGGCCAACTACCGTTGACTCAACTCGCCCTCCTCTGGAATGACAACGGGCGGGGCGGGAGCGATCCGTCTCCGCGCCCACTGCGCGGATGATCCTCAGAACGTCTGCTAGCGCCAACGTGTGCTTGTCCACCGACGCCCTGAAGTGCCGATGGCCTTCAGAACGTCTGTCAGCGCCAACGTGTGCCTGCCGACTGTGCGCAACGCGACGCAAGCGATCTTACTATGGCCGACGCAGTCGACTCGCTATATCGGCGGAACTGAACGGGGCAAATGCACATGGGGCGCTCTCACACACACACACACACACATACACACACACACACACTGGACGGACGCACGAGATGGAAACGGGAAAATGGGTACGATGTCCAACATCAAGTGCTGTCCAAAATCGACAGCGGCCGCTGTCGGGCAGACGAACTTGTGTCACACGGACAACGGCCGCGGCGACGCTGGCAGCGAATCCCGTTCAGAATGAACGAGACTGAGAACTGCTAGTTTCTGTACGCGTTGTTGTTTCACCCATTTCGGTCCCCCCCTACACACGTCCTGAGGATCACGGGCGCCCCCGTTGAGAGAAGGGCACCCGCAAACATGGATCCCAAGGCGCGCGGTGCGACCTCTCCGCGCCCGCGCGGGGCCTGAGGCTCCTTCTTGGCCCCGCCCGACGCCTTCGGTGGCCCTCTCGGGGGTGGGAGGCACTGCCTGGGAGCGTCGGGGATCCACCGACCCTGGTCAATCCAGGCCCGGGTCAGTCGGGCTTTGCAGCCTTGCAGGATCTCACAAGATCCTGCCAGATCCTGCGCGCAAACCTGGGTCAATGCACCGCTGGCCCTGCAGGACACCCGTTTGCATTGACCCCCGTCTCTTGAGCCCCAAGAGAGGGCCCCTTCAGGGGCGCTCCCAGGCCGAGGCCTCCTGGGCCATCTTGGGGCGGGGCTTCCACCCCGCGGCGGCGATGCCCCCGCGGCCGCCGCACCCGGGGCGGCGGCGGCCCCGCCTGGTTCTCCTTGTCCGCGCCGGCCGCTCCGCGGCCGCGGCCGCGCCCCCGGCCGCGGCCGCCGCCTCGCCCTCGGCCCGCATCCTCGCGGGGTCGGCCCGCTCCTCCCTGCCCCTCCTCCCTCCCTCCATTCTCATCCTCCTGCTCTTCCTCCTCCTGCTCTTCTGCTGCCTCCTCCTCCTCCTCCTCCTCCTCCTCCTCCTCCTCCTCCTCCTCCTCCTCCTCCTCCTCCTCCCCGTGCCAATGCTGTTCCATACTCCTCTGGGGGAGTCGGCTGGGGACGCACGGGGCGCCACTAAGGGCGTGGATTCCCCACGCCCGACGAGCACCCCAGCAGAGCCCCCAGGGGAGTGAACAGCGGGGCGACAGTGGCAAGAGGCACGTTCAAGTGCCCTCCCAGCACAAGGAGTAACCGCCTGAGAGGGTTAGGGAAGGGCTAGAATCAGAGCGTGGGCTGGGGCGAATGCCAGTCCCCAGCCACGCCAGGGGGGTAGAGAAGCAACGGAGACCGTATGCATCATGTAGGGTTCACACTTGTAGGGGGCAGAAGGGCCCAGAACCCTCGGACTAAGGGGCTGGGAGCGTGACCCCCTTGGCACCCCAATTTAACGCAGCACCCTTCATAGACTGGGAATCTGCTAGTGAAGAGCCAACAGGATTACTTAGTGGACGTGGGGTGGGGGAAGATTAAGGAGCCCGGCGAGCCGGGACAACAAGCTTCGCCTTGCATTGTTCATATTAGTCTTGGGGCGGCCCTGAGGCTTCACAGTCGTGGGGCGGCCGTGGGGCCTGGGCTGGCGCTTTAGGGGGCTTCACAGTCGTGGGGCAGGCCATCGCCCACCAGAGAGGCGGCCACGGCGCAGTCCGGGTTAGTGGTGCCCCACATTCGTGGGGACCTTCTTGTAGCAGTAGGTGTCGAATTTTAGTATTGGAAGGTTCGCCCCCGCGGCCGCTCCCATAATAGGTGGGTAGGTTTCAAGGGGATAGCCGTGCTTCACAGTCGTGGGGCAGCCTGTCAAAGGGTAGTAGGGGAGGGGTTTGCCGAGTAGGTATTGCTATCTAGTCGCGGGGTTACACGCGACCGTAAAGGTAAAGGGATAAGCGAGGGGCAATGTTAGGGCTTCACAGTCGTGGGGCGGCCCTCCTGTTGAGGGAGGATGAGAGTGGGGTTGTTAAAAGGGCACAGTCGTGGGGCGTTGCTCGCCTGCCTCTCATTGTGAGAGGGGGGTGGGTAAGCTTCAAAGTCTGGGGGGAAGGGACGAATTGCCACTTAGTGGTGGGGGGACAAGTGACAGCGAAGGGCACAGGTACGAGTTTGGCGATAATAAGGCTTCACAGTCGTGGGGCGGCCCTCCTGTTGAGGGAGGACGAGAGTAGGGTAGTTAAGCGGGCTTCACAGTCGTGGAGCGGCCCCCCTCCAGAAGGAGGACGGTGGCGCATTCCATATAACGGGTTTCACACTCGTGGGCCGTGTCTCGCCTGGTAAGCATCCGTAGGTAGATTGCATAGTATCCGAGTAATAGCGGTCGGGGTACGGCATAGTAGTAGTTCCAATTTGACACAGAGGGGAGTAGTAATGTAGGCGCAGTAGTTGCCATGTTGTTCGTGCGGAAGCCATAATTGATACCAAAGCACAATGCGATGCGGTTGCGATGTGATGCTATGCGACCCGCACTCCAGCCTTCCAGCCCTTATGCCCCATGGCCTATGGCCGATGGGGCGGTCCTCCCAGAGGGCAGGCGCATGGCACACGCAGTCCCAGCTATGGGCTATGGGACACGCAGCCCTGATTAATTAAATGGGACGCGCAGTAGCGATTATGGGACACACAGTCCTGGCAAATGGGACGCGCAGTCCCTGTCATGGGACACGCAGTCCTGGCAAATGGGACGCGCAGTCCCTGCTATGGGACACACATTGCTGGCAAATGGGACGCGCAGTCTCGATTATGGGACACGCAGTCCTGGCAAATGGGACGCGCAGTCCCTGCTATGGGACACGCAGTCCTGGAACGCGCAGTCCCCGCTATGGGGCACACATTCCTGGCGAACGGGACGCGCAGTAGCGATTATGGGACACACAGTCCTGGCAAATGGGACG
Source organism: Prorocentrum cordatum (assembly GCA_963575745.1). Lineage (NCBI taxonomy): Eukaryota > Dinophyceae > Prorocentrales > Prorocentraceae > Prorocentrum > Prorocentrum cordatum. The sequence goes on from CAUYUJ010017741.1 coordinate 87,583, forward strand.
CACAGTCCCTGTCATGGGACACGCAGTCCTGGCAAATTGGGCGCGCAGTCCCTGCTATGGGACACACATTCCTGGCAAATGGGACGCGCAGTCTCGATTATGGGGCACACAGTCCTGGCACACGGGGCGCACAGCCCCTGTTATGGGACACGCAGTCCTGGCAAATGGGACGCGCAGCCCCTGCTATGGGACACGCATTCCTGGCAAATGGGGCGCGCAGTCTCGATTATGGGACACTCAGTCCTGGCAAATGGGACGCGCAACCCCTGTTATGGGACACGCAGCCCTGGCAAATGGGACGCGCAGTCCCTGCTAGGGGACACACATTCCTTGTCATTTGGACGCGCAGTCTCGATTATGGGACACACATTCCTGGCAAATGGGACCTGTTATGGGACACGCAGTCCTGGCAAATGGGGCGCGCAGTCCCTGCTGTGGGACGCACATTCCTGGCAAATGGGACGCGCAGTCTCGATTATGGGACACACAGTCCTGGAAAATGGGACGCGCAGTCCCTGTTATGGGACACGCAATCCTAGCAAATGGGACGCGCAGCCCCTGCTATGGGACACACGTTCCTGGCCAATGGGACGCGCAGCCCCTGCTATGGGACACGCAGCCCTGGCAAATGGGACACGCAGTCCCTGTTATTATGGGACACGCAGTCCTGGCAAATGGGACGCGCAGTCCCTGTTATGGGAAACGCAGTCCTGGTAACTGGGGCGCACAGTCTCGATTATGTGACACACAGCCCCGGCAAATGGGACGCACAGCCTTTGTTATGGGACACGCAGTCCCCGCGCATTGGAGGATGCCCCATGTAAATCGGAGGTGAGGGGGAGAGATCGAAGTGGAACGGATAGGTGGCAGTGTCAGGCATGGGGGTGGGGGGCTTACCAGCCACCGTGCAAAGGGCCCGCGTGTAGGCCATGGGCGGTCATATGCCGCGCAGTGGAGGGCATTGGCGCGAGTGTTGCACAGCATAGGCGTGGTAGTAGCCGCATCTTCACAAGTGTTGCATCCAGAACATGTCGTGCCACCATTGTTAGGGCACGAAGCGGTAAAACATTACCCGTGCCTTAAACGACAGCCGTGACAATCCTCCTCCTCCTCCTCCTCCTCCTCCTCCTCCTCCCCATCGTCCGTGGCCATTTTGGCTCAAGTCCGTAATGGTTCGCCCAGGACTTGAAATTCTGGCGTGGGGGAGGCGCGGCCCCCGACCGCTCTCGCGTCTCCGGAATGGCCTGCCCAAGCCTGGAGGCGCTGCTGCATGCCGTGTACTGTGCGCGGGCTTCCCGCCCGTGCACAACACGATGTGTTTCGCTCTCGAATACGGAAGGCCCATGGCGCCCTCTCATGTTTGAAGGCGGTGCGCCGCCCTCAGGTCACAAGCAGAGACGCCAGGCGTGGGCCAAGCCATGGTATTGCAAGCGCTGCTGGTCGCATCAGACTGGCGATAGGTGGTGGGACAGAGCGGACTTTGACCACTGATCGCTACGCAAGCAGCCCAAGGCGTCAGCATTTGCAGGGATCAAGCAGCCAGCCACTCCCTCTGTGTCGGAGCTCAAGGCCCCAGCGCAGCCCGACCCCAAGCTCACTGCCGAGCTCAAGAGGCTGCACGATGAAGTTACACAGCTACGGACGAAGGAGGTCGCAACAAAGCCCGACGGCGACGCCATGGATGTCGACGAGGGCATGGACAGCGACGCAGACTTACGCAAGGAGCTCGGGGCAGTCACCGAGAAGCTGCAGAAGGTTGCAGATGTGGAAGGCCCAGAGTCCGATGAGTCGCGGGAGAAGTTGCGAGCGCGTCAGACCACCTTGCGAGGTCACATCACTCGCGGCAAGTCTCTGGACACGCGGCTCAAAGCGATGTCCTTTCAGCACACGAAGTTGGTCCAAAAGCGGGAGCGCCAGACCGAGGTGGTCGAGGAGCTCAAGCAGGTGGTGGCAGAAGCGCAGAAGGCAGTGGAGAACGCGGCCAGGGCGCTTCAGGCCACGCTCGCGGAAATCACGGAGTTGGAGGCCGAGCGGCGCCAATTGGTGGCTGGCGCGCCACGGGCCCCTGAGAAGCCCACTGACGACGGCGCGCAGGGTTTGCCCCAGGGCAGTGGTGGCAAGCCCGCTTTGGCGCAGAAATTGCACGAGTGCTTGGCCGAGGCGAAGGCGGCGGAGGAACTGCACTGTGCTCAGCGGCGCCGCGCCGCCGAGGAGGCGAGGCAGCGGCAGCGGCAGCAGCGGCAGCAGCAGGAGGCCGAGCAGGCCGCTCAGGCCGCTGCAGCTGCTACGGCTGAGCACTGGCAGCGCTGGGAGCAAGCCACCCCGTCGGAGGCGGGCGATCCAGATGTGCTGCGAGAGTTCCACCGCTCGGTCGAGCAGCAGGCGCATGATGAAGTTGAATTGCGTGAAGCAGCCAAGAGAACAAGCGCCATGTTGTCGTCGTTCGCGAAGCGGCACAAGGCGGCGTAGGCGGCAGTTGGCGTTGATTGGTTTGTTTGTTTGCTTGTTCTCTTTTGTCGGCATCATGACGCGCATTGCTACTGTCAACACTGCGCCGTGCAAACCGCTTGCTGAGATGTCCGAGGCCGATGCTCCTGTGCTAGGAGATGACCAGCCTACCAAGTGCGTGCAAGAGCATCACACCACGGCTGCGAAGATGGGATCATTGCAAGGACGCATGAGTGCGGTCGACTACCACAGTTTGTGGGCCCCAGCCAAAGAGACTGGCCACGGGCATGGCGCCAGCGGTGGCGTGGCGCGATTGCGCCGAAGAAGGTGCAGGTGACGGCTGGGCCGCTGCTGGCAGACACCAAAGGTGTGCTGCTGGACGAGAGAATTGTTGAGGCGCTAGTGCACACTTGGTTCAAAGGAGGCTTCGTGGCAGTGTCAGCTTATCTCCACGTCAGCGAAGATATGGGACAGAGGAATACGACAGTGCTCACGATGTTGGCTCAGTATCTGCTCAGCGTGCGAGCGCTTGGGCATGAATGGATCGTTGCAGCTGACTACAACATGGGCGCGCCCTGATGCAGCAATGGGCGACTTCTATAGGATGCGTTATGGTGGCGCCGTCTGCGCCCACATGTATTCAGAGTACACCAGGTACGACGATTGATTACTTCGTCATGTCTGAGAGGTTCGCTATCCGCTCTGGAATGATGGAAGTGGTGGGCGCAGCGACGATCTGGCCACATAGGCCTGTGCTGATGCAAGTTCACGCCAAAGACACAGCCTTGTGGTGCCGAGTTGCTGATCGACCAAAAATTATTCCTGCGCTGGCCAAGCCAAATTGCGGGCGGTTTCCACGTGATTGGAAACCGTTTCATGATGATATTCAAAATGCCACGACAGCCGGTCAGTTGGCAGGTTTCTGAGATTTAACGGCTCAGGGTATCGAGGCTGAATTTCTGGACCGACATGATGTTGTTGGACCCCGTCGCCACGGTCACGAAGGCAGGGCTGGAGAGCACCGAGCTCGGTGGAAGAAGCTGCGCGCAGTCCCACAGCATCGACTGCCTCGACCCTCGTGCGAGTTTGCAGCGTGGAGTGCAGCGGCCAGGTGGGCCAGGCATCTGCGTAGTGTGCACATAGCGCTGGAGTCGTAGATCCCCAACCTCGACGCGGATTTGGACGAGCAGCCGAGGAGGTTGAAGCGCGTTGCCAGGGTTCTGATCGACGCCGAGGCCTTCCTCGGCAGGATCCAGAGGCTCGACTGGGTGTCTGTCCACCTTGACGAGCTGACGGCAAAGTTTTTCAAGTCTGGAGTGGATGTGATAGGTGATCCGTCTACGCCCGATTTGATTGAGCGAGATTTGTCCCGGACCCAGGAAAAGGAGGCCGTGTTTTTAGCAGGCAAAGAGAAAGCCTGGAAGCCCTGGACCGGGGGGGATTCCTGGACGGGGCCAAAGCTGCCCGTCGCTTTACCAGGGCGCGTGGAATCCAAGGTGCCCATCGAGGAGCATCGGACCCAACCTGTCGAGCTTGCCGACGATACGCGCCGCGAATGACCCAATATTTGGACCACGCATTCTTGCGACGATTTGAAGTTGCCGAGCGATTCAAAGGAGCGGGCGAGCCTGCCGCCGCTCGGGGCCGACGAATTGAGGAGAGCGGTTGCGCGATGTTCCCCGGAGACGGCGGTCGGCTGTTGCAAGATCCATCCTCGTGCGCTGCAGTGCCGGTTCTGATGCGATGCTAGCCGCACTCGCGTCGCTACTTAAGCAGTGCGAAAAGGCACTCGTCTGGCCAAGCAAGCGCTTGGTGAGCAGGCTTGCCAGGCTGCCAGGCTGCCAAAATCGCGATTCTAGACACGATTCTGCGAGTCCTGGAACGCACTCGGAGTTCTGTTACTGATGAGCGGGAGGCGGGGTGTCGCACTCGGGAATTCTGGGGGTCTGGGAAGGGTAGAAGTGCGTCGGGCTCTGCGTTCAATTTGAACCTTTCGGCCGAGGTAGCCAGGGCCAGAGGCTAGCACTCGGTGGCCCTCTTGCTAGACATGATTAGATGCTACGAAATAATAAAGCTCCCGGCCCTGATTCGGATTGTTTGACAAGTCGGTTTCCCGCTCCGCCTTGGATGGGTGGTCATTCAGACCTATATTGCCTTTCGGAGGATTGATGCTTTCGGCTCGCTTTTGGAGCCGCTCGTTTCTTTCCCAGGGGCCTTGGCTGGCTGCTCGGCGGTTACCTCCATATGATGGCAGCGCTGCTGCAACCACTTAAGTTTGCAATTGAAAGATTTCCAGCCCAGGCGAGAACTTCAACGGGCGATGTCTCTCTGCACTGACCAGGTTCCGACCCTGAGCGAGGTAAGGTGGTCCTTGCTGCGGCTCGGGAGCTCTGTCATGTTGCGCGCCCGATTGGCCTTCTGTTGCAAGCCAATAAGTCGGGGCTTGTGGCCGCCAGCTCGGCCGCTTCCACGCATGTGGCAACGTCGGCCAAGTTGATGGGAATGAGAGGATATGATCACATGCCAAACCTTCGTCATGATTGTTTGGCAGGCGTGCTCTCCGAAAGGTGGGCGCCAAGATGCGAGTTGCGCTGGTTAGGAGGAAGCACAGAATCCAGGTGCTTACGAAGTCTGCGGGCGCCAAGGTTGCTGGCTTGTGGCGCAGAAGCCTCGCGCCCAGCGGAGGCCATGGTGCCTTGGTATCAGGAGTGACCAACGACGCGCTCAGAACCCTCAGGGCCTTCGCTGGGAGCCTTATGGGGGCGGGTGGAGCTTCTTACGTCACTGGTTTGTTGTATACCCACAGGGATTCCAGCTTTGACCCCATAGTCGATGCTACGATCCCGCTAGTGTTCAGATATTGCTGCTGGGCCTGGGATCGGGAAGCGCCCGATTCTGACCTGCGAGTTGCCTGCTCGGCGGCTCAAGCTCGTTTGCGCGATCGCCTTCGCTGAAACCACGTTCGTGGACCTATGGGGGCGGTCATTTTATCGTTGCGGCGATTTGGGTGGGATTTAATTTCTCGCCATCAACTCAGGACGGACCAGGGTGAAACTAGTTCTCGGTTCGCCGTTTGCCCTGGGATGTCAAGCAGCGTTTGCGCGAGCGCATCAGTCGCGCCCGAGTGCGGCTGATTTTGGAAGCGATTCCCGAGGCTTGCGGCGATGAGCCTGTCGTCCAAGAAGCATCAGCATGGCCACGTAGCCAGCCCCCGGCGCGAATTCGGTTGCGATGCTCTCGGCACTTTCGGTCACCAGTGATATGAGTGTAAACGAGTTAGGGAACCCAGTGATGACCCAGCCGAGGCATCACTGTTTCCAGGCGACGTTATTGAGCATGTGAATTGGCTGCGGGACGAAGCGAAAGGCATCCCCCCCGATCTCGACACTCTGGAGTTGGCGCATGGTGCTGCTCTTCCCCCCCCCAGCATTGCTCCTGTCCCGGCCAAGTATTCCCCCCCAGTTCTGGGGTGTCACGAACACGCCGTGGGGCCTTCAACTGTTTCCCAACGGTTCTGGGCTTTCGAACGGTCTACCCGAAGCTTGCCGCTGCGGGTAGGCCGTGGTCGAGCTCATGCCTGGGGGCTGGCCCATTCGGGCGTGTTTTGGGCCCCTTCCAGGGGCCATCCAGACCGCCCCCAGGGCCGAAAGGCATGCGTTACTGCAGGCGGTCCGCCTCGGCCCGACACGAGTTGAGATTATCAGTGATCACCTCTCTGCGGCGCAAGCAAGAAGCAAGAGGCATCGAGCTGGTCTGCCGAGTCGGCGACAGGTTGTCACAACCATGCGTGCGTGGTGCGAGATTTGTTTCAGTTGTGTCCAGCAGGAGCTCCGCCCAGTGAGAGGCCCCGAATCCGCTGGATCCCAGCCCACGGAGACCTCGACTCCCTCTTGTTTGGCCAGTGCGTTTCGAACCTGGATCGAACTGTGGACACTGCAGTTTTCGATTATCTGGGCAACATGTGGGCAAATGTCTTTGCTAAGCTGGGGGCGAAGCACCATGCCATTGCTAACATCGCCACCGCGCCTTTAAAAGCGCAGATGAAGGACGTGAAAAAGACGTGCCGAATTCTGGGTCAAGTCGCTCAATTTGTCACGTCTCAGGCTGATTCCGCTTCCATGTCTGCGGGGCCCTGCCATAACCCCGCGGTGCCTCAACTTTCCCGCCTTGCTCACGGCCTGGAGGTGGCGGAGAGTGGGGGGGTGAGGTGTACGTGGTGCCACTGTTCAGGCAAGACTTCGCTTTCTCGAGCAAAGCTTGAGCAGCCTGGCAATAAATGTGAGCCCACGCCGCTCCACTTGTATCTCGCAGCTGTTAGAGCCGAGCGTCACAATGGCCTCCTCCCTAGGGCAAATAGTGATGCTGTCTTGAACGCCTGTCGTGAGCTGGGGCTCACTTATGACGGCCTGCACGTGCAGGCGCCGGAAACTTTCGAGTATCGGGGCCATTGCGTGCAGGCCTCAGACAAGTTTTTGATGTGCCGCCGCTGCGGCGCCCGTGCCTCCATCGAGGCCCCAGTGTGGAGGGGCCTTTTGGCGGACTGCCGAGGCCCGGCTGAGAGGGCATCAGTGCAGTCCTGGCGCATTGATGCTGCTCTAGCGGGTCGCGAGGTCCGCTAGGTGGTGCAGGCTATGGTGGCAGGCAGCAGCTGGTGCCGTCGTGCTGCTTGCAACCACGGCCGGTGCCCTAGTGGCCCTCGGCCTGTGCGGAGGGCTGCGGGACCGTGACACACCGGAATCCCGCGCCCTCCACCTTTTCCCCTTGCCCGCCAGCCCTCATCCGAATCGGATGTTGTGCTTCGGCCTGATCCCTGATCCCTCCTCCTCCCCCTCCTCCTCCTCCTCCTCCTCCTCCTCGTCCTCCTCCTCCTCCTCCTCCTCCTGCTCCTCCCCCTCCCCTTCCCCTCATCCTCCTCCTCCTTTTCCTCCTCCTCCTCCTCCTCCTCCCCCTCACCCTCCCACTCTTCCTACTCATCTTCCTCCTCCTCCTCCTCCGCCTCCTCCTCCTTCCTCATATTCCTGCTCATCCTCCTGCTAACCGCCACCGCCTCCTACACATCCTCCAAATGTACACGGCTCTCCTTCCTGATTGCGCATGAACGAGATGGTGTCATTTGGGTGGTTCGAGATCTGCAGTGGGGGGGCCACGGCCTCCGTGACGGCCCAGGAAGGCCTCCGAGGCTGCCGACATGGCCAAACATTGCCTCCAGAGGCGCCCAACTGCCCCCAAAGAAGAAAGGCTCCAAGACGCGCCAACGAGAGTCCCAAGAGGCTTCCCAGACACCACAGGAAAGGTCAACAGGCCCTCTGAGAAGGCCAACACCAGTCAAAAACACATATGGAAATCCTGGTATGTTAAGTTATGTTGTGTTTCCCAAGCCTCTAGGCTCAACATGGTCCACAGGGGGCCCAGAACAGGCCCAAGATAACTCCACGACGGCCCAAGAGGGGCCCAGGAAGGCCCACGATGGCCCCAAGAGGCTCCCAAAAGACCCACCAGACGGCTGAGAGAGGCCGAAGACGGCCGAAGACTGCACCCAAGATGGCCCAACATAGCCCCCAAGTCGGCCCAAGAGGGCCTCGAGAAGGCCCCACAGGAGCCCGACACAGCTCCAAGATTCGACGGCACCAGGTAGCCCCCACCAGAACCCTCCAACAATTAGAGACGGGAGATGTGTCACATGTTACGGCTCGGTGGCCGGTGCCCGAAACATCGCCACATAGATGCGGAGCCGGCAAGGAGGCGAGACTTGCGGGAAACAGGAGAGCGTTTGTAATCATCCGCGTTGACGGCCGTTGCCGCCCCCTCCTGGTAACCTCACGTTTCGCGCTACGCAGTCTGGGAATGCCTAGGAATAGCTAAGGACAGCTGGGTTAGCCATGTCGGAAGGGATCAGCCAGGGATAGCAAGGCACAGCATAGGGGATTGCTGAGAGTAGCCAAGAGCAGCGGACGTAGCGCCCATGCGAACCAGTATGCCCGCGGAGGGCGGGATACACCACAATCCCTGTGTACACCACAACGCCTGCCTCCACCACAACGCCTGTTGCGCCCCAGGGCGGGTGGACACCGCGACGCCTGTGTACACAGCAGGGCCTGTGTGCACTACAATGCCTGTGCACACTACACTGCCTGTGTGCACCATGATGCGTGTTTGCACTACGCTGCCTGTTTACACCACAATGATTGTGTACACCACAACGCCTGTGTACGCAAGGATGGCTGCGTACACCAACATGCATGTGCACATGAACGCTGCAGCTGCTGCTGCAGCAGCACATGTGTGCGCCACGACGCCTATGTACACCACAGCTGCTGCTGCTGCTGCTGCTGCAGCAGCAGGCACGCACCACAACAGCTCAATGCGTGTGTACACCGGGGTGCCAGCCAGTGTCCACACTGCCTGTGCACCTCACGAGGGCTCCAGAAGACTCTGGACCATGTCGTCGTCGTCGTCGTCGTCGTCGTCGTCGTCGTCGTCGTCGTCTTCGTCGTCGTCATCGTCGTGATCGTCATCGTCGTCGTCTTCGTCGTCGTAGTCGTCGGCGTCGGCATCGGCGTCGGCGTGGGCGTGGGCGTGGGCGTGGGCGTCGGCGTCGTCAGCGTCAGCGTCAGCGTCGTCGTAGTAGGCCAATCCCAGCCTGGCAATGACCGCTGGAGGATACAAATGAGGTCGAGCTGGCTGAGATCTACCTCTGCGCACAAGCGTCCGGGCTCGGCCGAGACTCCCCCAAAGGGGCTAGAGGCGCCGCGGCGGGGAGGGCAGCTGGGCTCAGCATCCAGGCCCAGGGGCCTGCACTTGGAGCCAAGAAGATCAGGTTTTTGGCCCGGGGTGCTGTGCCTCCAGCGGCCGCGGCAAGAGTGCGGTCGCTCCAAGCCAGCCTCGCTGCAGTTCGTGGGGCAACGAACAGATCGGGTACGTACAAGTTCGAGGATCCCTGAAAGGAGGCGTACCCAGAGGATGTACAGGACGCCGCGGCCAGTTCAGAGAGCTTTGGATCGCTCTGAGACGCTCTGCAACGAGTCATTTTAGCCATTTTCAGTTCTCACGGGGCTGGCCCAACTTGCTCCATAACATGACTGTCCGCGCCTATTGACTCGGTGGCCAAGCGTGCGACGTGACTCTTCCAGCTCTCATCGGGCTGGTGGATCAGATTGTTCTCATCGTACTAACCCCAGGAAGCATTTAAGAACCCCCCCGGCGATATCTTAGCACCGCATTTTTATTCGATATTCCGAGGGGCCGAAATAACCGCACGATAGGTTTAGCACCCGGACACACAACAAATTCGCGGAGGCCTGGCCCCTGGGCTACAATCGAAATTCGAAGTTCGTAGGTGGAGGAGAGGAGGAGGAGGAGGAGGAGGATGAGGAGGAGGAGGAGGAGGGCTCCTGGTGCCAGGTAACGCTTCCAGGGTGCGGAAGGGTTATCGATTTGCCGGAAGGGGGGGGGGTTCTTAAATGCTTCCTGGGGTTACATCCCATAAATAATTTCGAGCACCCAGAGAACCATCTAAACAATGCCTGCCCGACACGCCAGCGAAGTGTCGCCCGAATATCACCCCTCAGGGCCCGACACGTGAAAACCCTCCAGTTTCGGCACTTTCTTGATGCTCGACATTATTTCTGGTGATCGAGGCTCTTGCCATCGCTTGGACACCCAGTCCCCGTGCATAGTTTGATTTCGTGTGTCTACAGTAGGGGCCCAACCACAAGAAAGGTTCCACAAGAAACCCAATCCTGAGACCCCAGGACGTTCACTGATTTTTGGTGTGGGAGCGTCACGCTTTCCATCGCAAAACAATCGAAACCCAAGAAACCGCCCCCCTCTGTATTTTTCCGCAAGGTGATCCAAGATGCACCTCGATGGTCCTCGCCGAAGACATTTCTGTTCTCATGGGGCTGCCCCGGCTCGCTCCGTGGCGTGGCTGCCCGCGCCTGTTGACTCGGTGGCCCCGCGCGCGGCGTTGCCAGCAGCCGGGCGCCCGCGGGGGGCGACAGCCCACCAGGCGCGGGAGGGCGGGGGGGCCCTGACCTTCCAGGAGGACAACAAATGACACCATAACCTTGACACCTGATTTCCTGTGGAGGTTTCATCCAGATTAAGCAAATCAGATAGGTCTCTAGGTCTGGAGGGCCATCCTTTAGCTCTCTGGAAGGTCAAGGGGGCTCCCGGCGGGGGGCGGCCCGTGGCTGCCCGCGCTGGGGGGTAGGCGAGCCGACCTCGCTTTTGACCACCCTCGCTTCCAACCAGGAACCAAACGATACCAAGCGACCCCTGGGGTGGCCCGCAGCGGTCAGGCTGCTTGACGAGGAGGCGCGTGGCGTGAGGTGCTTTGGCCAGGAAGCGAAAGCGGGCAGGCAATTCGTCCTCTGACACACACCCGCGCGGCGTGTGCCCCACCTTGAAGGGGCCCAGGAGCACACGCACATTACAACACAACACAACACAACATAACATAACACAACAAACTGTCCTGCACACCTGCACTCCTGCACTCCTGCACACAGACACATGCACATCAATGTGCACAAATCCTCGGATTCCCGATCTGTTCCCCATTCTGTCTCTGAATTGTCGTCTCCCCCCACTTCCCATACTACCCTATATGTTCCGTGGGATCGACGATGATTTGCGTCTGTCTCAATGTTTCTCTCCTGACGCTTGCCGCCACCACGCACGGAATTTTCTTCCACTTCCCTTGGCGGCGCGCGACCTGCGACGGCACTTCCCTCAGACGTGGATGGGGGAAGGCTTTTCAGAAGCAGGCCGCTGCTACGAAGGCGCTGGCCCTGGTTCCACAAACAAGGCCTGCGCCTTCTGAGTAGCAGGGGTGCTTCCAAGAAGCCTTCCCCCCTCCCCCTGCCCCCTCTGCGCGTGGCCGATTCTCAGTGTTGAGCAGTCTCCGCCGTCGGGGGGAGCCCCACGAGGCTGCCGAAGGGAGACCCCCGAGGTCGCACGGCCGCGGCCGCGCGGTAGTTCTAAGCACACGCCGAGGCGGCAGGAACCCACCTTGGGCCCCCAAAGCCGACTCCTGGTAAGACGAAGCCAGGAGGAGGATAAATTCGGGTGAGGATAAATCGAGAATCTCAGGGATCCGGCGACTCTGGAACATGTATCCGGCGCCGCGGCCTTCTCAGAGTGTTCCGGAACGCTCTGGAACGGATTTATCCACGTCTTAGTCCCGCCCGACCTGGACTTCTCTTGGAGCGCGTCCAGCCGCATGCGGAGCCCGTAGACGCAGAGGGAGTTTCCTGCGCCCTTGTTGTGCTGACGGGCAGCGTGTGTTCTGCTAGGGCTAACGGCAGCCCTACACGATGATCCACGGCCGCCGGCAGCACAAAAAAATGCCCTGGCTTTCGACCGCGCAACTTTTTCGAGTCGCTGGCCTCAGAAGCGCTGGACCCCTTTCCCAAGAACAGCTAATTTCGCGATTCGCGCTGCGCGAAGCGCGAATAATTCCGCGCTCTCGCGCCGCCCCGGGGGGTAAACGAGGAGGGAGGCGAAGGAGGAAGAGGGGAAACGAGGAGGGAAGCAGACCGCGAACCGCGAATAACTTCGCGCCATCGTGGCGGCCCGTGTGTCCCGAGGCTGGACTCTCGTCCCGAGCTGGTTTTGTTGACGGTCGCTCGAGACTGGAGGCGGACTCCAGACGCCGAAAGCTGTGAAGCAGAACGAGTCACCAAGATGTTTGGGCGCGACAACTTGTCATGAGGGAGGGTCTCTCGAGGAAGACCGGCCTCGAACCCTGGGGCTCTTCCCTTGGGCTCGCCATTCACCACGAGTGGTTTTATTGACGGCCCCATCGGCCCTCCCTGAAAACGGCGAAGAACCTCAAGGACCCCTTTCCATCACGTTGATCGAACCTCGGTCCTCATCCATATTCGACCATCGGCGCTGCTCGATCCTCGATGCTCTTCGATCGTAGACCATCCTCGATCCTCGACCCTCTTTGACCCTCGACCCACCTCGATCCTGGACCATTCTCGATGCTCGATCCCCGACTCGTCTCGGTCTTCGACCCTCGACCCCTTCCCTTCCATTCCCTTCCCTTCATGGTGACACGAACGAGCTCGTCCTCGAGGTCCCAAATCGGTGTGGTGACCTCGAAGTCCCGAGAGAGACCCCACCGCACGATCCGTGGCCGCACGGTTTTGGGACCCTGGAGGCCAGCATCGCCCGAGACGCCTTCGGAGAACGGAGTTCCAAAACCGCGCGCTCACCTCGAATACCCACTGACTCACCACGAGGTGGCCACCGCACCGTTTGTGGCACATCGAAGCTCGTCTCGCCCTCCGACAACGCGGAATCCAGAGGACACAGCGGGGCGGGGGGGATTTAGAGAGGGGGGCGTGCCTCGTCCTCGAAGCCGGGGTTGTCGGCGCCAGCGCCCGCGGCCTCCGCCTCGGCGTGGGTGGGGAAACCAAGAGGTACCAGTACCGATACCCCCTGGACCTCTCCTGCGGTGCGTTTCGACCAGAATTTCGAAGCGAATCCAACGGTGGCGACGAAGGCCTCCCAAGAGGCCCGAAAAGACCGAAAAAGGCGAAAGGGTAGCGGGATGTGTACCTTTTCCTCCTCCTCCTCCTCCTCCTTCCTCTTCCCCTCCTCCTTCTCCTCCTCCTCCTCCTCCTCATCCCCATCCTCCTCCTCCTCCTCCTCCTCCTCCCCATCCTCCTCCTCCTCCCCATCCTCCTCGTCCCCATCCTCCTCGTCCCCCTCGTCCTCCTCGTCCCCCTCGTCCTTGTCATCGTCCTCCTCCTCCTCCTTCTCCTCCTCATCCTCCTTTTCCTCCCCCTCCTCCTGCTCCTCCTCCTCCTCCTCCTTCACCATTCAACCATATGAATACTACTCTCTCTACTCCCTTCCCCTGAGTTGTCTGGGAGATGTCGCGCCCCACCGCCTGTTTTTTTTCTTTTTTAAAACATGAAACACGGATGCTTGCACATTGATGTTGCTTGCGTTTTACCATGCAACGGTTTTCGGTGTTTCACAATGCTGCTCCCTCTGCGGCGTGGGTTTCATTTTCGGATCGACGCTTTGCTCCCGTCGTTCAGAAGGGCGCTCTCGCCCCCGCGCGGGCTACTTTTCTGGATCCGAATCTTGCTTCATTGCGGTCGCCCCTCATTTCACATCCTCCGACGTCCCCTGGTCCTCCTGCTCCTCCCGCTCTTTCCACTCCAATCCCTGTTGATGCTCTTCGTCTCGCCCTAGCGCTGGCCGCTTTTTGAATCGGGTCTTTCATCGTTGCCACCCTCTCAAATCCCCTCCTCCGCCTGCCCCTGGTCATCCAATTGCTGCTTTAGTTCATGCTGCTGTTGTTCGTCCTCCTCCTTTCTCTCCCGCTCAATCTCCAGCTCGCCAACCACCTCCTCCTCCTCCTCCTCCTGTTCATCCTCTTCCTCCTCCTCCTGTTCTTCCTCCTCCCCCTCTGCACGCAGCTCCCCTTTTTTTCCGATTGCGCATAACACGAAGTGATGATTCTGTGGGGGTCGCAGGTCGGTTGTGACATGAGTCCGCGGATCGGGAAACATCAGCGCCATGGGCAGGGATGGGAGGGAAGGGCCGGATTGAAGGGCCGGATTCCAGATGAACCGCGAGCGCACCTAGGTTGTCCCTACCTCTCTCCTTCCCCTGCCTACATCCCGCGGGAATTGGGCGGGAGGTGACACGCTGGGCGTGGTGGAGCTGGCTGGCAAGTGCCGTTAGGTAGGCCGCTTCAAAGTGAGGTGGTAGGCCCAACCAAATATAACGCCTTAGGAGTAGTATCCGTCCAACCCTGTTGTATCGTAGTGACGATCGAGCAAGCAACAGGATGACATCTCAAGGGCGTGTTTTCCGTATCTATGTCGGATAGTGCGCCGCAGAGCGGCACAGTCAAATCGGAGGCTGGCCGCTTGAGCCCAGCCGGCCGCGGACAAACGCTCGATACCTCTCGCCTTTTGCATTCCCCTTCAGAATCGGGGGGGGGGACAGAAGACGAAACACGAGTCCGCGCCCGGCCTCATTCGGCAAACCGTTATACTACTCAGGAAATGCAGCAGCCACCGGACTCAAACCCCAGCAGGTTCAACCCTCAGTTTATTCCTTCTCGGGCGGCTCAGATGGTCTCGTCTGTCTGGCCCTGTGGGGAGTATTTCGCTTCAAATCATGCTTGCAGAGTTGTATTATTTCCATAACTTGTAAAAAGCATATTTCGGTCAATGCTGCCATTGGTGTGACAATATGCAGTCATGTCGCGAGTGTCGCACCAGTGCACACTATGCACATTCCCGCGCTCCACCACTTGCCGTATCCAACTGGCGTGGCCCAGGACGGCGCACTCAGTCGGTTTCTTCAGGTCTTTGCTTGACAAGGACTTGAAGACAGACTCCGCATCAGCGGTCAGAGTGACCTTAATGCTGAGGCCACCCATCACAATGATATTATTCAACTGACTGGGCGTCAGCGACCCTGCGTGGAGTTCGTGTAGCGTAACGATCGTGGGATAGCAGTCCTCCAAATTACGGGCTGCCGCTAGCGCTTCAGCCGAATAGCCAGGAGCGGACCTGCAAGCGGTGAGACTTGCAGTGCGCGTCGACGAGATGGGCAACATATTGACCAACATGCGCATGTCCATGCCTCAGCAAGTTTGCCCCGCGAAAACCATAACCTTTGACCTCGTCGTCGGTATGGCCGTTCAGGCGACGATAGCCAGAGTCGCTGCGCAGGCCGCCTGGCCTACCTCGCCCGATGACATCATCGCTGTATAAGCGATCTTCTTTTGACAGGCCTGCGCATTCCTGGCAATCGCGAAGAGTCGCCTCACTTGCATGGTCGATTGCCAGGCACGCTGCAATGGTGCGCCATATACCATTAACCATACTTACGCGATGAGGGTTTAAGGCAGAGCGCGGCCGACAAACATAACAGTGACCATCTTCGACACCTTGGCCTCGGCATCTGCGCCCGTGAGTTCACGGCGCTGGCTAGGACGGACCTGTCGTGTAGTTACATGTGTGCGTATTCGTCTTGGTCAAGAGTAACATTACCGGCGCCATACTTAGCATACCTCGCATCGCAGTTGGCACATGCATGTTTGAGCTTACATTCCCCAAACGTACCCCCACGCACACTTAGCGCGTTTATCAATGGTGTCCCCCGTGCTAGCCATGTATATGTTATCAGCATGCTCGGTGGTGAGAAAGTTGGAGCTCGCCTCAAACTCCTCGTCGTAAGACGCGGGTCTAAGTCCAAAGCCTCTCGTGGACTTCCCGAGTTTAGGTGAGAAGGCTCTTGGTGCATATTTGGTGCTGTGCCTGGTTTAAGGCGCTGTTGATAACGTTTTGACTCGTCATAGTGCTCAAATCCTACGAGGGATCTGAACGCATATGCTGAGCCAGGTGGCAGGGTAAAGCGCGCCGCGCGCCCCTTGTCACCGGTTGCTTCAGCAAGCTCTTGATATGCGAGTCCCTACAAGAAGGCCGCGCTGATGTCAAGGGAAGCAATGCTCCACTGCTTCCTGCGCGCTGCTGCGCTGGCGAGCCATCGCTGGCTTGGCCGCCGCGCCATTCCTGAGGCAGTTTCTACTCCGGAGGCTTCGAGGTCCATGAAGCCCCGAAGTACCGGGCGCAACCTGGTCCTGCGTTCTATTTCGCCCTTTTCATGCCTGGCTAATCCCACCAGCCCTTTGGGCGTGAGTGGTTTAGCGAGCTCTCTGTTCTCGACCCCCCTTCTTCCCCTTCGGGGAGGGGTCTGGGCCTGGAGAGGGGGTTTCGCGGGTGGTTGGAGGGGTCTTTTTCGACTCCTGGGAGGGCTAAAATTCGACACCCCTCACGAGCATCGTGGCCCCGACGGGGGGAGGCAGAAACATGCCCCCCTCTTCTTTGAAACCAAAATCATTGATGTTACAAAGGTTTTGGCCCCATGTTGGCCTTCTAAGGGGGCAGCGCTCATTAAAGCTCCCCTCTTCTTTCAAGCCAAAATCACTGATTTCACTAAGGTGTTGGCCCCATTTTGGCCTTCTGAAGGGGGCAGCGCTAATTAAAGCCCCCCTCTTCTTTGATCGATTTCCTCCAAGATGGCCCCAAGAAGCGCCCAGGAGGCACCAAGACGCCCCAAGATGGCCCCAAGAGGCCCCCAGGAGGCCCCCAAGAGGATCCCAAACGGCCCAAAGAGGCCCCCCCGAGGCACCCAAGACGCCGACAAGCCCATCAGGACGACCCTCTACTCGCCTGGGCGTCGTTTCTGGACGGGCTGGTGGGGATACGCGAAGCGTGATGAATTCTCATGTAAACGTATCTGGAGTTCATGCTGCTACGTTTCAACACTCGTCGTCAAACCATGTCTTGAATCCAATATATAGGGCCTTGGATACCCTGAGTGGATTCGCCTGAATATCTGACTTCTTGAGGAGGTCGTCCTCCCTGACGATCGCAGTCGGCTTCGCTGCAGCGGTCGCGTATACTCGCAACGCGGCAACGCGGCCGACGCCAGGTCGCCTATGTTGTTGGTCGGATAAGACTACCTTCGACATCTCTGCCATAAACCAGAATTCCACATACTGTCCGTGCTCGTCGGAGTCTAATCGAAACTGTCACCGTCGTCCGTGGGACACAACGGTACATGCAATGTCTCTGTTGCGTTGATGGTCCGCGGATTACCCCAAGTTGGCACGTGCCCCTGCTGTTCTTCAGCTCCTGCGACCACCGCGCCATTGTCAGATATCATATGCGTGGTTACAGTATAGAATTATTATACTGGGGTTGCTTCCAGTAGTTCCCTTTCGTCTTGTAGTTCTGTAGGCCGCACTTCCATGATATGTG
Source organism: Prorocentrum cordatum (assembly GCA_963575745.1). NCBI lineage: Eukaryota > Dinophyceae > Prorocentrales > Prorocentraceae > Prorocentrum > Prorocentrum cordatum. Next base: position 104,835 of record CAUYUJ010017741.1, read on the forward strand.
TCTCGAAACCCGCCTCTGTTTCCTCGTGGATTGGGGGAAGCCGGCCGCCCTCCCGCGGCGGTTCGGCACGTGGGGTATCCCTGGCATGCTTGCACTGCTTTGGCATGCAAGCCAGATTCTAGAACTTCGCCATGTCTTGGTCAAAACCCGCTTGTGGTATGGTGAACTTCAGGCAGTGGATGATTCTAGATGGTGCTGATCCGGTTATATATAAGGTATTTAGGGCATCGCCTTCAGATTCATGATTGCGGAAGCCTGGGTTCACGTCGTTGCCACAGCGCACCAGCGCACAGCTGTCAGCATACGTTGCCGGAGGTAACACGTGGATACGCATAGCTAGCCTAACAGAAACAACGTTTTCGATGCGATAGAAGATTCGGATAATAAGATGGAAAACGAATGGTACCTTCGGAGATAATCGGCTCGCGCTGGTCATCTAGAGCATCTCCCTTCCTGGCCCAAACTGGCTGCGCGGGCCAACGCGGTCCGCGAGGCTGTTGCCCGAGCCAATGTCTTGAGTGATCAGAGCTTCAATCTAGAACGAACATATTGCATCGCTGTGCTGCGCTCGTACATCGCGATGCCCAACTCTCACGATAACACGACCCCTCTCGGGATCGTTCCGCACGACCGGGAAAGGACCGTTCGAACCACCCGAGTCGTCTTTAGTGGTTGCGGTGCGAAGGTGATCAACAAAACCAGCATCGTTGTGGTAATGCTGACCAGTGATGGTCGTCTTGGCTCGCAGTGCACGGTTTGTCTTTGCTATTGCTGTGACTTGTGGAATAGCCTCAATGCCTGCGCGACGGATAGTCTGCTATCGGTTGTGATCGGATGTATCCGTCAGTTGTACGCTACCTAGAACAGGCAGGTCGGGGAGCATAGCTGTTTGCCGGCCAAACAATGCGTTATGCGGCGGCACCTCGTTGTAGAAGGTAAACGCTTTGCTGGCAAACAGAACCTCATGCAATCATCGGGCGAACACAAAAGGCATCTCTAACCTATTGAGCTCAGCCTCCATGGCGTGGAGCAGGTGTCGTAACATGCCGCGTCCGGCATCAATGGTCGCAGCGCCTTGCCCACGCGCGCGCGTTCTCAGCTCAGTGCCTTTCGCCTCAAGGACAGCTTTGGCGTCGTCGTTATTGAGGGCACCTTCTCCGCCAGAGCGTAGTACTTCGGCGGGCCCGAATTGCATCCAGCACTGATGGTGCGCATCTACGATGCTGGTAGTAGTCTTGATTGGTGCCTCGGTTCCAGCGCCGCATCGAATGCAACGGTTGATTATGTGAAACACGTTGTGTTCCTGTTTGTCGAACATTAAGTCGCATTCGACTTCATCATTGAATTTGCCAAGAAGGGCGGTATATGACACGATAATCTGCCCAGGCTTGCCCCAAACCCTACAGTCCTGGCATGTATCGCAGACGCCCTCTATCAGGTCCAGCCTCGCACAATCCAGGCCAGCCTGGGTTAAGATGAGTCCCATCTGAGGCTCCTTGGCGAAGAGCCATCGCAGATGTAGTGTTCGTAGCTCGCGTGTTGCCGCGCTTGGGTCGAAGCTGCGCAGGTTCTGTAAACTGATGTGCATGTCAAATCTTGACCAATCTGGAAATCTTGGGCGTGCAGCAGGGGCCCGCAAGTGGCGGTGGAGGTGGATCACCTCCCTGCTACCGCCCACGTCTAGTTATTACCTGTCGTAGTCGTCTGCGGTCGTCCAAGCTGACGGCGCAACTTGGCTCTGCAGCGAGTCTACCTACTGTGATGTCGTGGCTGCTGGCGCAGGTAATCGGTCCAGCTCCGAAGCCAGGCTTCGGAGCCCGCGGCCGCGCACCTTGTTTGGCGGCTGGTGCCTCAGGAGCAGCTGCCACCGCAGGTGGTGGTGCGTCAGAAGGAGCTGCCGCCGCAGGCTGGGGCTGCCAGCTGAGCAGGGGGAGGTGGCCCCTGCCCGCGGTGGTCTGGCAGCTCCCACGGGTAGGCAAACCTGCATTTGCCAGGGGTCAATGAGTGGCCTGGCTTAGTCTTCCCAAAAATATTTCGGCAGTTTCGGCATTCCCAGCAATAATCATCATTGTTATACCAGCTACAGCGCTCACAAATTTTCTACTGCGTGGTGGGGAGTGCACGTTGACATTGTCGGCGCGCGCAGGGCATCCATCCCCCTGATGGTGGTTGCACGAAACGTCCGCCAGGCTGTCTGGAGATCGCTGGGCCACCCAAGTTGAGTCCACGTGCATTGGTGACGAGAACAGATGACGCACGCGGACGATCATGAAAGGGGCCGCGGCTAAGCGCGAACATCTCATGTGCAATCTGAACTGCCTCGACCGAGGGGGATTGCATCTTCGGAGTATATTGCGCTGCCTTTGCCATTGCCCCGTTGGAAACTAAAGCATGTGGGCGGTAGCCAATACACCATTTGTTGTCAGAGGGGGCCAGTAGTGAGCGGTGGTCGGCCACTATTTCACTGGGTTTACGTATTAATACGGCATGGGAATCACGAGGTCCCGTAGAGCATTGGTCCACGTTGACCTTGCGAGTGCCCTCGCGCGTGGCAAGTGTCGCCCATGGCGGTATTTCATCCACCCAAACTACCCACTGGTTGTTCATGTGAATAGAGTCGTCGGAGGTCGTCCTGACGCACGGCGACCCTCCCACATAACTTACTGTGTTGGAAGTATTCGTCGTGAGTTTCATACCGCGTATCGTTGTTGACCCTTGCGTTGAAAGAAGATGTTAGTCAAGTTTCTCTGCAGCTAGATGGTTGGATTACGACCTTCGCAAAACATGCGTCCAAGTCGTGCATTGCTGCATCCTGGACGTCATTGGTTACCAAGGTCAAGGTAAGAATGTTTGTCGAGGTTACCCACTGCAAATAAAACTCGACTGAATGCGAAATGTGACATCCCCCGCTATCTCTGCATCGTTCCAGCATGTCTACCTCGTTTTCGTCCATGACATAAGGTTAGTAGCATGGATACACACGCCGGTATGCGTGTCCGCAGGTAGCCCCGCTGGTACCGCCATGACTCATGAAGATTTCCTTATCTTTATCGCTGTCGGGGTCCAGGGGGGCACCGGTGTTGTATGCTCTACGCCCAAGGGTCTTTATGTCCTCGCAACAATCGCCGTTGCCGTCGTCGAAAAAATTGGGTATCTTCCATGGTTTGATGCCAGCTTCTCTGCCAGCTTTATGTTTTTTGTATCTGGGCAACAGTGGGTAGTGCTGTATGTTGTTGCTCATTGTCAGGCATAGTGGGCGTTTGAACTTATGGAATAGGGGCTGGCGCGCGGCCATGCTCAATCGAGGGGGGGCGAAGTCGAACGTCATCAACTGTCGTAACCAGACTTGGGCGCGGTCGCTGCACCTCATCACTGAGCAGTGCTGGGGCGGGAGGCTCCCAATACAGTCGAGTGCATACGTTAGCCACTCCACTCGGCAATGCAACTATCCAGTCGCATCCGATAGGTTGGTCCAGAACCTTGATATCTTGTAAGATGGTATTATCGTCAAGGTTTGTAACTACCGGGCGTACCACATGGTCCCATTGGAGGAGGCCATTCTCATGAGACTGGACGCACGTCCGAACTCCTTTATCTACATGGGTGTCTACGACGCGATGTACAGGATGTTGATCGTTTCTCTGAATTTTGCGTGTATCAATTTGGTCAAGCAGTCGTGCAGTCATGGAGGCGATTGCATTGTTTCGCCATTTCGCCCTCTGGGCGCCAAGGCCGTGCCAATTAAATTCGTGTTCTACTCGTTCGGCTGGTTTCCCCGCAGCTCGGCATGTGCATTTCCGCGGGTTAGCTGGGATGTGCGCGCGTCGTTGCCACCTGTAAGTGTGAGCCACTTGGCAAACGACTCGAGCGAGCGAGCCTAATGCCGAAATGTCAGCATCGCATTCGCATGCCTGGCAAGCCTAAATCTTCGATGGCGTCGCGCACGGGTCTTAGTTTCCAAAAAGGACCCGGGGGGCCCGCGAACGCGATGAGCGCGCGCAAGGCCCGAGCTTCGACCATGAGATTCTGGACGCGCTAATAGTGCGGCCCCGCTCGCTCAACAGGCAGGCGCACGTGCCAATCGGCGGGCGTCGCCACCCGTAAGAGTGAATGGCCCCCTGACAGTAGGCTACGCAAGAATTGTGCACCCGTGGAGGTCATGACCTCTGCGCGCGTGATGCGACGGCACATGCGCCCATGGGCGCGGAGTCCAGCGCGAGCTGTTCGCATATCCTCGATGGCATGAGCACGATAATGAAAATGATGAGATGATCGAGCTTCCCCCCCAGCTGCCCACGCGGCAAAACGCGCGGGGTCCGCAGCCGCCCCTGGCGCTCGCAGCCAGCGACTGGGAAAGATGAGCAGGTGCCCCCGCGTAGGTAGACAGGACCTCAGGCGTCGGCCTGTCCATGCAAGCGAGCGTTGCCGCGGCGCTCGTCTGCCCCCGTCAATCTCTCTCTAGAGTTGGAGGTCTCCACGTAGCCGCCTGGCTCGGGTCCGTGCCCGGGCTGAGGCCCGCGGAGTCGCCTGGCGAGATCGGCCGCGCACTGCCCGAGGTGAAGATGCCCGATCTCTCGACAGCTGTTGCTTCGCCGCTCCTAGCAGAAGGTTGCCCCGCATTGGCTGGCCGTCCCGCGCCGACCTCAGCCTGGCATCTACTTTGCGCATTCGTTGTAGATGGCCCGGCGCACCTTCGCCTGCAGTGCCCTTAACCCTTAAGGCAAAGTCCCGATCTCAAGGCGTAGGTTTGCATCCCCATAGGGTATTTTTCTGGTACCAGGTTTTCAACGCGTTGTCCACCGTGGGTTTGATCGCAAACATGATAATTTTCTCGTTGATACTGCGCCTGATGCCCCTGGCGTACCGCGTCATCATGCACGCGCGGGCATCCACGGGAGCAGGTTGCCACGCGCTGCTCGACGCAGGTTGCCCCGCAATAGGCTCTGGGTCGACGGTCTCCTCGACGATGCGACGCCAGGGTGTGCCCTCGCATTCGGGCGTGGCCGTGATGGTGAACGCTGTTGCTCCAGCGGGCTCCGTCGCCACGTCGCACTCATCGACCTTGGTCGCTACGCGTCCCGATGGTGTCTTTACCGGGTCAATCACCCGAGCGCCTTTACCGCGGATGGGGCCTGCACACGCCAGTGCCTGGAATGACCAACTTCTCGCTGCCATTCTCTAGGGTCAAGATGGCACGCGTGTTCGACCTGCTCTCCAGGCCCAGGGTTGCGGGCAGGTTCTCGCCGGACCCCTCGGCCACGCTGGCTGAGTTGGTGCCCAGCTTTGCCGCGGCAGGTTGCCCCGCAGGGTTGCCCCTGCACGCGCGGGCGATCTCGCGGTGGCCCGACGCCCTGCGCACTGCAGCTCCAGAACCCACCCTGGTCACGCACAACGGTCTGCTCAAAGTAAACCTCCTTGCGTCGCGACCGCGGGCGCGCGAGACCCGCGCAAACGTCTGCGCAGTCACGAGGCCGATGATGTTGATGTTGCTGCCAATGTCCAGCAATATAGACAACGTAGCATCGATCATAGTCCCGCTGTTCGCCGCTAAGGCTAACCCATGGCGCTCGCCAGAGAAGCCCTGGACTGGGGTCACCGTTGTGCCGTGCATACCCTTCCGGCGCCTCTGATCCCATACCGACTCATCCTCGCGCATGGAAGTGAATGCGCTCACGTAGGCTCGCGTCTCTTCCTCTGTAACTGGATTTTGCTGGAGAATCCAATCGGAAGGGTATTCACCCCACTGGGGCGACTGCTGTGTCAGTGGGATGTCCTGAAAGGTGTCCTCGTCGGCAAGCACCGCGTTCTGGCTATCGGCGTTGACCATCAGTACCGTCTGCAGAAAGTCGCGTTCTGCATGGCGCTGGCGCCGCTGCGCGCGCTGACTGGACTGTCAGCTCGGCGCTGGCGCAGCGGGATACCCCGCATCCTGCTGTAAGGCATGTTGGCCCTTTCCATGCGCCTGAGCCATGCTTCCCTGGCAGGTAGCCCCGTAGTTGTGGTAGCTGACGCGGTCTCTGCAGCTGGCTCAGCTACCAACGGCGTCCACGCGTCTGCGGTTGGCATCGATGCCGGCGGTTCTGGCCACGCGCGCGGCGGGGGCCTGGCCATTGTCAACGGCGCAGCGCGTGCAACAGTTTGCCCCGCAGGTGCCGTAGGCGACCCCGCTGCCGCTGCGGGCCCGGCCAGCTCCTCGCGGAGGTCCCTGAGCTTGTTCGCCCCTCGGAGTATCTCCTCGCGTCGGTGCTCGGCGTCTTGCCGACCCGCAAGGGCGCGTCGAAACTGAGCTGCGATCAGTCCTACGCCGCGGCACACAGCATACAGTGCCTCGTTTGGGGCACCTCAATCTGTCGGTCGACATGTGACTGGGCCACTCTGTCCCAACAGACTGCCTCAAAAATGTGGCCGCACTGGAGCCTCCATACCTTTTCGCGGTACTCGAACTCCTCGAGACAAATCGCACACTTCGTGAAATCATCGTCGTTGATGGTCGGTGGCGTGGCTGTTGGCCTCACGCGCCTCTGCCGCTCGAATGTGGCCTCTGCCTATCCCGCAGCGGCTAGTCGGTGCTGGAAGGCCCATCTGCCTTGAAGCGGGTTGCCCCGCAGCCGCGCACCCAGGAGCAGGTTGCCGCGCGCCACGACTCACCATGAGACGGGCCTGTCGCGCCTGATTGCGCTGTTGTCGCGCGCATTGTGCTGAGAAGCTCGCCCGCTGCGATTCGTGCATGGCGAACATGTCAGGACGAGGCTCTCCCAGCGACGTATGGGGTCGTCAGCCCTGGGCCACGCGGGGTAACATCCTGGTCCATTGAGGGCGCCGGGTGCCCGTGGCGTGGTACTTGTCCATGGATGCCTGACTCGTATGCCGCGCCTTTCGTGAGCTGCGACCTAAAGAAGTCGTCCGCTGTTGCCCAGGCATAGGGGTTATCAGGTTGACCCCCAACCCGCCTTACCCCAGTGGTCTGCGCATAGTAATCAGGGAGCATCGCCGAATCCATCTTCGGAGCCACTGGCCTGTCGGCCGCCGTCGGGTCGTATGTTGGGTGGCTGAAGAACGCAAGAATGTATCCATGTTAGTCCGGATGGTCCGGCGACGGATTTGCATCTGGCACGCACTCCCAGGCCAGAGTCCAGCAAGCACTCAGCAGATAGACCCCATCACGCCTCATATTCTCCATCGCGCCCCGCATCTGGCGATGCATCCACTGCTGCTGCGCCAGCATGCTTCCAGCCTTTTGAGCCGTCTCCGTCGTGGGCTGCATGTTACCATGATGGTCCATGATCACTGGGTGCCACGTTGAAGGCTGCCCATGTGACGGCGCTGCAGCACGTGGGGATGCGAACGGCGACGTGGCCTGTAGGGCTTGATAGAGCTGTGGGTCCATCCGCATGCTCTGAAGTCTCGCCTGTAGGCCATCGAGGCTGCCAGCGCCGCGTGGCGTGCCAAACGGTGTTGCGGGCCCGCTCATATTCGCAACTGCAACAAGTTGCCCCGCAGAAATGAGCAGCTGTTGTGCTTGCGTGCGCCGCGGATCGCCAACAAAAAGCTCATCGTTTGGAGCTGCACCACTGGGGGCGATGCCTGGCGCGTCCGAGCTGTGGGCCAGCACCAGGAGCCGTCAGAGCCGCCCGCAAACTTCCCGCTGGATTCACCTCCAGAATCATGAGCACCGTTGCATGGTGCACTTCCGCTGTGGGTGAAGTCGGCGCGGGCACGCGCAAATTGAACGGTGTCTCTGGGGTGGTCCGTCCCTTCGGCGAAGAAGCGTCATTGTGATCTGTGTCCAACCAGTCGTACGGTACGGATGTAAGCATGTTACCACTCTGACCTTTGGGTTAAATTTCACTGGCCCATGCCTGTCCAAGTCCATTGTGGGCGCGGTCGTTTTCGTCATCCTTGATGCTGATGAGCCGGACAAGGAAGCGCGCCGGGATGCGACCATCCACCCTGGAAGTCATGATGAAATCATTCGCAGGCCGCCACACTTGGATGTTGTCGCGAATCAAGCGCTTGAGGCCCATGAATATCAACACCTCGGCGTCTGCGCGCATGCCCGACTGGGAGCGTTGGCCCTAGGTAAACCTGAATCATCTGCCTGCCTGACTTCCTCTTGGGGTTCTCTGAACCTTGGCATTACACACCGATCTGAGATGTGCTCGGGGTGATCCCCCAACGAGCCCCGTGCACGAAGAAACGCGGTGCCCCTTCCACTGTCAGGTCGGCCACCTGCGAGTACAATGGCTCTGGGCACTTAATGCCTGGACTACTGTGCCCATTGGGCCCATTGTTGGGCCGCAGGTAGTAGGTCAGGCAGGCTTCCCCGCTATGGGTGGCTTTCTTCATCTGGAGTCGGTTCTTCTTCATGCCAGTACTGGGGTCAACCTCTTCGCATATCTTTAAGGCAGCAAGTGCCTGGTACGCCCAATGTTTGGGCTTGAGATGCTGCTCGACGACGTCCAGATACTTTTCCTGGCACCATCTATAATCGCGCGGTGGCCAGCCGGCCAGCAAAACCCCGAGACATACCCAACCGTCGAACTCGTCATGCGAGATAACCGCATCCGTGAACCGTCGTGGGATGTTGCCTCTGTGAAACGGCTTGTGCCGGATGTGGTGAGCCATTCCGAGCAACTGCGCTGCTCGCGAGGGGGTAGCAACCGCGCTGGCATGTGCTCGTTCCTGAGCATCGACGTCAGTGTTTCAGCCTCACCGCTGTATATGAGGACTGGCTCTTGGCGCAGCTGGTCACGAACCCGCCGGCGTTCGGCAGCTATCTCGCTCGCGCACGTTGCCGCGCATTCAACTGGGTACTTGACTACCCTGCTCCGGCGCGTGCCGTCACCTGCTTTTCCATCACGCGCAAGGTAAATTGGCATCTGATGGGGGGCCCCAAGAACTTCCCACGAACGCTTGCTTCTCCCCTACACATCAGGGATGTTAGCAGGTTGCACCGCAAATGCAGATGCAGCAAGTGCCCCGACAGAGGCCGGAACAGCGGCGGGCTCTGCTCGTGACCACGCGCTTCCAGGCAGGTCCCTCTCCTTCTCGCGGATGCCCATGTCCTGTCGCCAGCTCGCCCTTGGAGCTTCTGGCGGGGGGGCCATTGGCGCGGTCTGGAGCGCTTTCCTTTCGCATTCCTCTGCGAGGCATGGCGCATAATTGAACCATCCATCGAGGGTGGCCAGCCAGCGCCGCGGTGGGTTTGGCGAGGAGTAGCACCGCGTAGTGCGACAGGTTCTTTCGGCTTCAACGTGCCACTGCCCTGGAGTGATTCCTGCGGACACGTTGCCCCGCGGGCTTCTCGTCGGATCGCTTCGCTTTGCTTCTCGCAGGACTGGCTTCTCCCGAGCTGGCCGGCTCTTTCGACCTCGTGGCCTTGGCAAGCTTGACGGTGGAGACAGATCTACGTCCTTCGACGAGCGCTTCGGGCCCATATCTGCTCGATCAGCGCGCTTCCCCGCGCCCGCCGATTTAGCAAGTCTCCTCGCGCTCTTCTGCGAAGAGTCATCCGTCTGAGCCCGCTCACGTCGATAGATCCTCACATCTTAGATCTCTGCATTTTCGCGCAATCCAAATCGCGCCCTCCGTCGGGCAACTTGCATTTCACCATCGTAAAAATCCAGCCTCTGCGTCGGCTTCGGCGCCGCACAGCGTCGCCTTCCTCCAAGACAGCTCCCCCCATTACTTGCGCATCGACGTCCGCGTCTGCGTCGGCGGCCTCGGCGGCCTCGCCAGCGCAGGATTCGTATTCATATGCAGACGCGGGCGCGGTGGGATCAACAACTGGTGCGAGGCTGGTTGCCCCGTCTCAGCCTCGGCCGGCGGGTTGCCCTGCTTGTCCTGGCCACGGCCAGCACCTTCGCGAGGAGGTTGCCCCGCGGCGGAGGCCGCCCCCGCATCGCATCGGGCCCGGCGCCCTCGGCGCTCGCGGCATGCCCGATTGCGGCGCTTGAGCCGGCGCTCCGCGACTAGGTCCTGCCGCCCCCCCTCGGCGAGAGCGGCCTGGGTGTCATCTAGCGGCTTGGAGCCCGCCTTGGCCAAGTGCATGCGACCGGGGTGGCGGCCGGGCCCGCCTCGCGGCCCTGGCCGGCCCCGCGCGACCGGACCCGCGGGGTCTTCTCGAAGTTGGGGCTGCGCGAGGGGCGCCCCGTCGGGCAATTCGGCCCGCGGTCCGCGAAATGCTCGCATCCACAGACCACCTCTCGGTATTTCTTCCGGTCCGCATATCTGGATCTGTTGCAGGCCTTCCTCTCCAGCGCGTCGGTCTGCCGGGCGTTGCCGGCTCTGCTTGGGCGGATAAGTATGCCCGCGTCAGGGCCCCGACGCACATGCTGCATTGACCAGTAGTGACGGACTTGGCGGTCGGTCCAGCCTCGCGACCGCCAGCGCTCCATGTTTTTTTTTTTTTTTTTTTTTTTTTTTTTGTTTTTTGTTTTTTTTTTGTTTTTTTTTTTGGGCGGCGCGCCTTGGCGAGCGATGCCGTCATCGTCGTAAACAATTTCCCTGGATCGAGGCCGGCCTGCGGGCCCAGCTGAGCCCTCGTCGTCCTGGCGCAGGTTGCCCCACGATCGTGCGCTCCCTGGCGATCCGTTCGGATCTCGTCTGCGCGGGCGTTGCGCGCCGTTTGAGCGGGCGCGCGAGTGCCTGCAAGAACGACTCCGCCGATGGCGGCATGGCGGGTTGCTCTCAGCTACTCTTTCCCCTATCATCGTTTGCCCGATCTACGCGTCTCCAAGCCTTGCGGCTTGATGGGCGGTCGTGCAGTGCAAAGGTAGAGCGGGGGCCATCACTATCTCCGAATTCGCGATGGATCCGCCCAGGAAGATCACCGGCGTCGCGCAGGTTACCCCGCAAAGTATCATCATCGAAGGTTATCCTGCATGTGAGATTCCCAGCCACCTGCGGTTGGAGCGGCAAATGCAGCTCCTCTTCCGTGGCCAGTATTGCGTCGTCATCAGAACCGTCTGGCTCGCAGCCGTCGGAGCGCGTAGGTGCCCCCGCCACCTCGCGGTCCGAATCGGCGGATGATCGGCGCTCCCCGATGATCTCCGCGTAAGCAGGTTGCCCCGCGATCGGGGTGCCCTGCCAATCTGCGATATTGATCTCGCCACGGCCAACGAACACCTCCTCGTCGAGCTCCTCGGCGCACCTCTCGAGGGACAGGCTGGCGTTCATGTACCTCGCAGTCATGAAGTGGGCAGCTGCAGTGGGGGCATCTTCGGACTCGGGTACAAGCGTTTAAAAGCCGACAAACTGAATGTCAGAATTGGTTTGAGCCAAATGCATCGAATGGACCTCCCCTGCCTCCCCCGCCGCCTCGGGGGCGCTGGCGACGAAAATGCTGAGTGCTATGGCAGAAGTCGTATTCCGTGGCGCTCCCAATCGCATCCTTCGGTTTACCCCGACGTCCCTTACCCTTTTCCCGAGGTGCGTCTGCGGCCTCTACCCTTTCCCATGATGATTTCTTCATGCTGTGACCCCGCAAGGGAAGCCAGGTATGCTAGCATGCCTCTACCGTTCAGCCGTCGTCGCTTACCCCTGCCCCCGCCCTTGCCCCTTGACCTAAGCGCGCGTCCACCACGCGCCGGACCCTTTATAACTGGTTTCTTCATGCAAGCGTCTCCATCGGCGCTGATGTTTCTGCTGGCCCACAACTATGCATAGCGCTTGTTGTCCCATCGGCGAAGTGCGCAAGCATGCCAGAAACTTCTAGGTTCCCAAAGCCTTCATCTGACGAAGCGCCCGCATCTGCGCCTGAGTCGAAACCGGACTCTGCGGGTTGACCCGCCGAGCCCACTAAGGTAGCGGCTCGGGCAGTAGCCGCCGTCGCCGACAGGGGTCTTGCGACCGCGAGGGCTGGCCACCTCGTTGTGGCGGCCTCGTTTGGCCGCGGGCCGCCGATCCAGATTGCGCCAGCAGGTCGCCCCGCGCGAGTGTCACTATGAAAGACATCAGCGCGGCGGCCGCGATTAAACGCGCGACTGATGTTGCCAGGGGTCCGCTCAGCAATGCGGGCGCGAGACCTCGCGTGCTCCAATGGGGGGCCAAATGGCTGCTGAGTCCTTGGCATTTGGTGGTTCCGTGGTTTTAGTTGCTGCTGCGAACGCGAGGCACCAGAGCCTAGGGCCCTGAACAGTGCGACTGTCAGGATTGGGAAACTTGAGGCGTTGAACCCCGCAGCGTCAGCTTCGAAGCGCGCAGTCTCGGAACGCGCCGCCGCCTGGTCGATCCGTTCTCCAGCGCGGACACATAAGTCGATGAGGGCCGCCCCCGAATTCAAATGTTATTTTCATCTTCAATATTCTCGAACTTAGCGCTGCGGAAGAGCATTGCGCAAGTGGCCCCATCGGTGTGGCGCCCGCCAATGTTCACTCCCAAAGTGATTACTGCTGGATGAACTCTCTCAAATGGTCTCTGCGCGCGTCGCTGCAGCAGGAGCGCGTGAACAGGGGACCTCGGCACTCGGCGCCCCGGCGGGCGGCCTCGGCCTAATCGTCGCCTCCGAGACGCGGTTGCCTGCCGGGCCGCGCGCGTGGGGGGCAGCGCTGGCGCGTGCGTGGACGTCGGCCCATCGGCAAGCAGCAACGACGGGGGGGGGCCGCGGGGCGCGAGGGCGAGCCGGGGGTCGCGCAAAGCAGCGACAGGCGATCGGCGCACGCCCCAACATCCGCCAGCGGGAGCAAGGAGCGCACCGCTCACCAACCCGCCGCAAGGAATAGCCTTCCGAAGGGGATCGGAAAAGGCGGGGGGGGCGGAGGAGACAAACGACGGACGACGACGACGAACGAAGAAGACGACGGCAGAAAGGATCGTTATCCGCATCAGCGCAAACAACGAATAATGAAAGTTCACTGCCCGAGCGCGGGCGGGCGGGAGATGCGGCGAGAAAAGGGGCGGAAAGAGAAGCGGTGGCGGGACGCGCTGAGCGTCGCCCCCCCCCCCCCCCCCCAACTCTGCCAGCAAGCCTGGCGCGGTAGCCGCAGCTCCGCCAGCCGAGCGGAGCTTCGCGCGCCTACTCGGGACTGCTTGCGCCGTCGCCCGGCGGACCGCCGCGGACAAGCGCTGGAACATGCTCGCTGCGCCCGCCCCCAGCTCCTCGCCTAGTCTCCGATCACTGGCCCGGGCTAGCCGGCGCAGAATGTCGGCGCCAATTGGGCCCCATCCTCCAGAGGGCTCCGCCGCGGGGGAGATGGGCGCGAGACTTCCAAGGCCACGCTGTAAGGCAGCGGCCTGTTGGGAGGGAGTCGCGGCGCCTGTGGCAGCGTTGATCCAGGCATGTACCTCGCGCGCGAATTCGCGGAAAGATAGGTTGCAGGCAGGGTCCAGGAAAGGGGCTCGTAGTGCGCGCGTCGTCTTGTCGCCTGCGCCATGCGTCCACCAGCACATCCGATGGCGGCACAAAGGAGGCCAAACAAAGTAATGCCAACCCAGTGGCCTCGTAGGTCGGCGTCGGTGTTGGGCGGCTGTTGTTTGTTAGGTGACGTTACCGTCAGTTTGCCAGAAACTGCAGACAGAAACGATGTCATAACGCATGTTGCCATGCATAATATCTTCGAAGAAATTGCCAAATGGCGTTGGTGGGTTGATTTTAAGAATGTAGTCGTGCAAAAATGTAAGGTTTAAGTAGGAGGCTTCTGCGTGAGCAGGGGGTTCTGTGCAAATGTCCTTGCGATGGCCATGGTCTCCTCCGCGTAGAGCCACTGCGCCCTGATGGTCCACCATATCAATAGTCCACCGGATAGCACCCTGGATAGCAAGGATTAAAGCTAGAACTGGCAACCAAGGGCCAGCTCCGCTACCAAGTTTAAAGTGAGGTTGTAGGCCCAACCAAATACTACGCCTTACGAGCAGTATCCGTCCAACCCTGTTGTATCGTGGTAGCGATAGGACAAAAAGGTAGGATATGGCCGCGAAAGCGGCAAGATGACATCTCAAGGGGGTGATGTCCGTATCGATGTCGGATAAGGCGCCGCAGAGCGGCACAGTCAAATCGGCGGCCGGTCGCTTGAGCCCAAGCGGCCGCGGACAAACGCTCGGTACCTCTCGCCTTTCCCTTTCCTCCTTCAGAGTAGGCCTGGCTGCGCGGACGTAGGTGCGACACGCGATGGGCGGGCCAGGGCTCGCCGCATCCGCCCGAGAGCTTGGGTCTCCAGGCAAGATGACGGTCCGCATCCCTGTCGCGCTCGCCCCAAATCACGCGGGCGGAGTGCGCACGTGACGGGATGTTTCTGCGCCCCGATGGCTAACCCCGCCATCGCAGCCGAACGGAATCACAGCCTTTTCCAAATCTTACTTATATTTCCCCCTGATCCAACCAGCCTTTGAGGGCGTGCGTGGTTTGGGGCGTGCCTTCTTCCGAGCCCCTTTCTTCCCCTTCGAAGAAGGGTTTTCTGTCCACTCCATTACCTGCTCCCCCTAAATCTGGAGGGGTCCTTTCACGAGGCCTCACACGGTCTTCTTAGCCTCGGCAAAAAGGCCCCAATCACAGATGTCACTAAGTTTCTGGCCACAGTGTAGCCTCCTGGGGGGCGGGAACCCCACTTGGAACCCCCCCCTTCCTTGAACGACCACCTCCAAGATGGCTCAAGATGGCCCTTGAGGCTCCCAAGGGTGCCCCAAGATATGCCCCGGAGCCCTAAGGGCCCCCCAAGATGCTCCGAAGGGGCCCCACGAAGACCCCAAGAGGCACCCAAGACGCCCCACGGCCGAGACCCCCAAGACGGCAAAGAAACCTTCAAGACTCTCGAAAGACATCCGAAGAGACTCCGCGAGGAATCCAAGACTGTTCGCCATCCTCCTCTTCCTCCTCCTCCTCCTCCGCCTCTTCCTCCTCATCATCACCACCATCACCATCACCATCACCATCGCCATCGCCACCACCACCATCACCACCATCACCACCATCACCACCATCACCACCATCAGCATCAGCATCATCATCATCAGCATCATCAACATCATCATCATCAACATGTTCATCATGATCATAAGTATTGTCATCAACATCATCATCATCATCGTCATCATCAACATCAACAACATCATCACCATCGTCGTCGTCGTCATCACCGTCATCACCACCATCTGCATCATCATCATCATCATTATCATCATCATTATCACAATCACCATCACCACCACCACCATCACCATCCTTATTAGTATCCTCGCCATCATCCTCATCATCATCTTCATCCTCATCCTCATCCTCATCATGATGATCACCGTCATCATCATCATCATCAGCATCATCATCATCCGTCTCCTCCTTCCTCCTCCCCCTTCTCCTCCCCCTCTCCCTACTCCTCCTCTTCCATTTCCTTTTCAATCCTCCCCCTCTTGGGGTATGAGATCGTGCCACACCCTTTAGTCCACTGCGCGCTCCTTCTCATCCCTGACCAGAGCAACTCTTCTAGGCATCGCTGGCGGGGCTGCTGTTTGGTTAGCGGGCGCGCGAAACGGGTCGGACGCCGAGCGCGCTACCCTGGCGGGGTTACTTTTTTGATTGACGGCTCCAAGGACAGATCCAGGAAGCGGGACGGGCTCGGCTGGGGCACAGGGCGAGATAATTGGCTACGACGGCGCATAGACCGACGCAACAAGTGCACGTGCAAAAGGCAAAATGCCCCCCATTAACATGCGGGCGACCCAGGAGCGGGGACGCAGGCGTCAGACTGAAACAGACGGAGGAGAAGTCGCACAGTGGCGCCAGCTCGAACCGTACTGACCAGCGCGTACTGGCGTGAGTCACGCTGCGCTGAGGCAGCACGGGGGGCCCGTGAGGCCGCACCGTCAGACGCGACGAGGAGGCGAGAGAGGAAGGACAGGCGGCGGGCGCGAGAGCACGCGCGGGCAGAAGAGGGGGAGCCGAGGAACGCCTCACTCACTTGGACTCCTGGGCGTGGTCGGACATAAGCGACCGACCTATGCACGGAGACGTCGACCCAGTCACGGAGTCCGCAACCTGCGACTGCCTGACCCAGAAGGTCGGGGGGATGCAGCAGCAGGCATGGTCGAGCACCGCGGACCACCCTGCGGGAGGGGTCCGTAGCCATTTTGGCTCAAGGCCATGGCGCACCCGACGACCGCGAGTCCGTCGGGCGTTCTGGAGCGCGAGGGGCGCTTCGCCAAGAGCCAGAAGCTTCGCCAATTTTGGTTCTCCTCGTTCCTGCAGGGCCGAGAGTTTCGGCCGAGCAGCAGTCAGTCCCACGGTGTGCCGCCATGTCGGAGGTTGCCTCGGGGCTGGCCAGGCGGGCGTACTGGCTGTGTGCTAAGCGTGGCTGCAACGCTTGGAACTGGTGTGACAAGCGTTGGACGTGCAAGGTGTGCGGCACCAGTGCTCCCCCATGGACGAAGGAGTACCGTACCGACAGGGGCCCCCCGAGAGTGGACGCTGACGGGTTCGTTCAGCAACCCAGGGGAAGGGCTGAACAGCGGGCAGCGAGGCGCTCGGCCTCCCAGCGGGCCCTCTCGGGGAGCACCGCGCCCAGCAGCACCCCCAACAGCAGGGCAAGACGGGTGCGGCCTTGGGGAGAGGCCAAGACCCAGTGCGTGGAGCTGCAGGCGCAGCTCGTGGCGGCCAAGGAGCGCGTCGTCAAGCTCCAGGAGGCCCTGGCGCTCGGGCTCTCGGCGGACTTCCAGCGTGAGGTGGAGAGCGCCCTCCAGCTGGGCAAGGACCAGGTCGCCGCCTGTGAGCTGGCCGTCCAGGAAGCCCAGCGGACGGAGCGCCCACCTCACTCGGTGCTCCACATCGAGGCCAACGCCATTCAGAAGGTCGAGCGCCAGCTGGCCGCGGCACGCACCAAGAAGGAGAAGCTCCAGCTGCAGGCGTCCGAGCTGCGCGAGCTCATCGCGGAGAAGCAGGAGCAGCTGTCGGCAGCCGAGTTGGGAGTGGAAAAGGTCGCGGGGCAGATTGCCGAGCTGGAGGAGACCAGAGCCAAGGTCACGCAGCAGGCGATCCAGCGGGCCAACGCGGCCGTCGGAGGTGCTCCGAGCCCGCTTGGGGACGCCGTCCAAGGGCTGCTCACTCAGGTCGGCGCCCTTTCGGATCTCCTCAAGCAGCACGGGTCGGAGCTGCCCCCTCGGTTCTCCGAGATCGTCGGGATCCTCAACACGCAGAAGGAGGCGGTCGCCGAGGCGCTCAGGCCCCGCAGCAGCTCGGCCAGGACGCGTTGGGGCGACAGTGTCGGGGATGATGGCATCGCGTCCGAGGATGACGACATGCCGCTTGACATCGTGGCCTCTGGGGGGCCCGCGGTTGCCCCGCCCGCGGCAGCCCCGCAGACAGGGCCTACCGCGGCTGGGCCGCCAGGCCCGCGGGCCAGGTCAGTGGGCGGGCCCTACGGCCCTGCAGCGGCCCGCGGCCAGCACGGGGCGACCTTGGGCACGTGGCCTCAGGTGGAGCCATGCCTCGCTAAGGCCCTCGCCGAGCAAGGGGCGGCCCTCACGGACAGCGACCCCTTGGTGGCTGCGGCTGCTGTGGTTGCTCCTGCTGCTGGATACGGGCCGCGCCGTGGGTGACGCGAGAACGTCGGAGTGGGCAGTTTCCTCCGCCGACCTCGACGTCTGGGACAGCGGAGCGCCCTTCCCTTGGGACGTGCGAGGTCCCAGCTGCTGGGGCAGGTGGAGGAGGCGCTGTGCTGGCCGCTGGCGCGCCCGCGGCCCTCGCAGGAGGCGGGTGGCGCCGAGCACCCTTGCCCGAAGTAACCAACTGGCGCGGTCGGGAACACCGAGGTGGCCCCCCGACGGCCAGTCAGGGGCCGTGAGCGGTGGGATTCAGCCCCACGACGTCGCAGCTCTCGGCCCCGATGGTGATGGGCAGGGGCACCCCCCGCTGGCAACCGGAGGGGTCGAGGGACGGCCACCTCCTCAGCGGCGGTCACCTCCCGTGCTGGCCAGCCGCCCGCCGACGCCGACGAGGAGCGCTGGAGCGTGGGGCCAGGTCCCCCCTCCAGTCCTGGTGGGGGCGGAGGGTCCCGCGACCAGGGGCGCGGCGTGCCCTGTGTCGGGCGCTGGCCAACGCGCAGTCCGCGTGGCAGCCGTCATCGGCAAAGCGCCGATGGTTGACAGGGCAGGAGGCCAGCAGCTTAGGACTGGCCTCGTCTTGCTCGGCTGCAACTGCCACACGTGGAGCAGGAGTATTGAGGCCATTGAGGCCTTCTTCAAGACGTGCTACTACTGGCCCGACGTGGTGGTGCTCCAGGAGACGAGGCTCCCGCATGAGCGCCTGCCCAGGATGGCGGCTCAAGGCCGCGGCCTGGGAGACGTTGCCTTCCTCCCCGAGGCAGAGCTGTCGGACAAGCAGGGGCCCCAGGCGACCTCAGACGGGGCGGCGATCCTGATGCGAGACGGCTTGCAGGCCGACGAGTCGGCGTCCTCGCTGCCCTCGGCCTTGCGGTACCGCCTCAGCCGTGTGGAGGTGACGGGCTTCTCTGCCGACATCCCGTGGGTCCTCAAAGCCGACTTCAACATGAAGGCTGAGTCCCTTGAGGAGTTGGGATGGCCGTGGCGGTACGGGGACACGCCCTGGGACCCTCGGAGGCGACGTGCCTTGGTGAGGGCTGCGTCCACCTCTACGACTGGCTCGTGGCTTCAGCCCAATGCCCATCTCTGGGAGGGGATCTACGCTTCGCTGGACGTACACACGCTCAAGGTGACCATGGTTGCAGCTCACTGCATCGCCAGAGACGTGCTGGATGGCAAGGTCATGGAAGCCTACCTCCGCGGCAACGGTCATGCCGAACGCTGGGCCAAGGCAGATGCGGAGCTGCACCGCGCCAGCGCTGTGGCCAGGCGCGGGTTCTTCGGCACGATGGAGCTGGTGAGGGAGCTCTCATGCTGGGCGGTAGCCTCCCTCATCTGGCAGGGGATGGCCTTCGCCAAGTGTGGATACGGCGCAGCCGAGCAGGAGCTGATGGCGTGCACCCACTGCGGGGCGACCGCGAGGCTTGGCGGGCGCACAGGCGCGGCGCCCAAGCTCAAGGAGCGATGCCCTGGCTCTGCGGTGGCTCGGCCTGAGCCAGAGCAGCCGAGGCGCAGCGTCGCGCCCAGGCTTGAGCTGCAGGTCGCTGGATGGGCGCGCTACTGGGCCCAGGCTCCCGAGGTCGGCGAGACGATGGAATGCTACAGCGAGTGGATGGACCACTGTGTCGGCTACGTCACGCAGATCCTGTCCCAGCCGCGCTTCGCCACCAGGCTGCGGGCGCGTGGGAGGACGGCCGAAGAGATGGCC
The DNA here is from genome assembly GCA_963575745.1 of Prorocentrum cordatum. Classification (NCBI taxonomy): domain Eukaryota; class Dinophyceae; order Prorocentrales; family Prorocentraceae; genus Prorocentrum; species Prorocentrum cordatum. The sequence continues at coordinate 124,069 of CAUYUJ010017741.1, forward strand.
GAGGAGATCTGCGAGCGGGCCTGGGGGACTGGCATGCCTGCGAGGCGGGCCTACTACAGGTGGCGCCACACGCTGACGCGGTCGCAGAGGATCGTGTCGGACTGCATGCGGCGCTACGACTATGTGTGCCTGCGGACGTGGCTGGCCGAGCTGCAGTGGGAAGGGCAGCCTCCGCCCTTTGGCCCGCTCAGAGCGCTCAGAGCGCCTTCGGTGCCGTGGCATGCGGGACGCAGGAGGCGACGTAGAAGCGGTGAATGGTCAGCCGCGGCTGAGACGGCGAGCGAGGACAGGCGCATGAGACGCCGCCGCGCTGCTGGTGACGAGGGGTAGTGATGCAGCATCATCTTCTCCTCCTGTTGTATCCGCCCCTCGTCATCCTTTTCCTTTCTGTGCGTGAGGCAGCACTTCTGCCCATGGTGCACTTGCAGCTTGGGGGGCTTGTTGGGCGTGCGTGCGCGCCCCTGCCCCTGCTGCCTTCTTGATTTATTTGAAATCTTGCGCTTCGCGCGTTTGGCGCTTCGCGCCCTTCCCTGCTGGGGCTCCTTTGGGGCCCCCAGGGCTGGCCCTTGAGGCCCTGGGGCCAATGGGCTCCGTGGGCCTCGGGCTTCCTGTAGCCTTCATAGGCCCCGCAGCCCACAGCCCACACCCTGCGGGAGGGCTGGAACACTGCCAAAGGATGAACCACTTGGCTCCCGCCGAGAGAAGCGGACCAAGTCATCGGCGAACAACGCGGGCAGCTTATCCATCACGATGGACGGGGGAACAAAGCGGCGAGCGTCAACCGGGGAAGCAGGGGCGGACCAGATGGGAGATCGTCGGCAGTCGAGCAAAGGGTGTACCACTTGTCGGGTCCGCACTCTCCCCAGGTCCGGTCCCAGGTGGTGCCGGGGCGGGGTGGCGCGCCGGGCTGCACCCAGCCGTGGCCCAGGACCAGGCACCGTGCGTCACACCCAGACCACGTGGGCGAACCGCGCCCGCTCAAGGGGCTGGAGTCGCATCGGCGGGGGCGGACTGCAGAAGGCCCGAGTTGTCCGAAACAACACCTGGCAGCCTCGCGGCCCGACCGCACCTCGGAGCTCTGCCAGTGAGCCTCCAGGTGGCAAGTTGTTTTTTTGTCTCCTCCCATTCCAGCTGAGTGGCACACAGAACAGTCCACCGTGCCCTCAAGGGGCCTCTCCAACCACGACCCGACAGAGTCGACGAAACTTACGGGGCTGCAGCATCACTCGCACTCGTCGAGCGTTCCATCTCGACCGGGTGCTCTCCAGCTGGCCACGGCCAGGATCGGGCCCCCAGAACCCCAGGTCCAACAGCAAGCAGCAACGACGGGAGAGAACCAGGGGCGAGCGGGGGCCGAACCAGGCCGTGGCCAAGCGAAAAGCGCGACCCCATGCATCCGCAAGCGGACACACGGAGTTGCACCTTTCCCACTGCCCGCAGCGAGGGGCGGCCCCCGAGGGGGGGAGGAGAGGCCGACGGCCCAGGAGGAGCGGGAAAGGCGAGAGGAGCGGAAAAGACGAAACGACGACGACGACGACGACGAGCGACGAGACGACAGCAGGAGGGACCTTCGGAGGCCAGGGCGAATCGCACTGGCTCTATCCAGCCAGCCTGGGCAACAAAGCCGGGGACTCTCCAGCTCGAGTATGGCGCGCCCGAGGCTCGTCCTGGCACGCACCTGCCAGCACAGGCCAGACAAGTATGGCGCACTCTGGCTTCGCAGTGGCTCTGTCCAACCAGCCTGGACAACATGACCCGGAGACACTCCGGCACGAATGTGACGCGTCCGAGGTTCGTCCTGGCACGCTCCAGCCAGCCTGGCCCTCGGGACGCAGCGACCCCGCGGAGGAGGGAGGAAGGAGGCGAGGAGGCGGAGGACGAGGACGAGGGAGGGGCGACATATCCCCCTCTCAGTGCGCCGGGCGGCCGGGAGGCCTTCTTGAGGCGCCTTGCTCCTGGCGGGGTTACGTGCGCCCTCTCAGTGCGCCCTGGCGGGGTTACGCGAAGCGTCTAGAATTACTCCTCCTGCCCCTTGCTTGCCTCAACTACATCCTCCTCTTCCTCCTCCCTCTCTCCCTCGCTCCCTTTCTCACCCACTCCCCTCCTCCTGCTCCATCCCTGCTCCTGCTCCTCCATCCCTCCTCCTGCTCCTCCTCCTCCTCCTCCCTTTTCCGCCAGCAATTTTCCTCCTCCAACCAAGCCGAGGCCAACGCCTTCCTCTTGCCGCGGCCGCCGCCCTTGCCGCGCCCGCCGGCCAAAGCCTGCCGCCGCGCGTGCCGGCGAGGGAGCAGAACGGAGGGAAGAGCCCACCTGCGCTGTCAGCGAATCGTTCCCGTGCGGTCTGTCATACTCCTCACCGCAGTGTGGAGGAGGAGGAGGAGGAGAAGAGGAGGAGGAGAGGAGGGAAACCAGTGTGAAACCAAGACGCATCAGCGATGCTGCAATAAACCCGCCATCCAGGTTCTCTCTTCATAGGCCCACACAACGATATATAATTTATATATATAATATACATATACTAGAACCATCGCGCGCGCTTAGGTTCTAGCAGGCCCCAGGCCTTGACGAATTCACTGCTCCACTGAAGTAGTGGACCACAGTCCACGCATACCAAACTGCATTCCGAACGGCCTTCGAGGAAAATGGTTGTGTAGGGGGGCGGAGGCCGTATGAATCTGGTTCCAGAAGGCCTTCTGGGAGCATGGGTTTGGGGCGTCTTGGGGAGCCTATTGGGGCGTGCCGTCGTCGTCGTCGTCGTCGTGTTGCTACGACCCATTCCCGAACCTGACCTTGGGGGTGGCCTAACCTGGCGCAGCCCCGATTGGCAACAGACCCGACACGTTCCGTCCAAACTGAACGCCAGGTTCGCACTCGCCCAGCACGAAGGGACGGCAGCTGCGGTCGCCAGTTGTCTCGCGCCGAGTCCGTACGTTTTACTACGGGGACGGGCTGATTTTTGCCTCTTGAAGGCCCTCTTGGGGCCCTCTTCGGCCATCTTGAAGCTATCTCGGGCCCTCTTGGGCCTCGCTGAGGCTGTCCTGGGGCCCTCTAGGGCGTCTTGGGAACCCGGAAATCATGTTCCCGGAGAGGCTTCCGGGAACATGATTTCGATCGAGGCCCTCTTGGGCCTCCCTGAGGCCGTCTTGGGGGCCTCCTGGGCCGGCTTCGGGGCCTCTTGGGCCGTCTCGGGAGGTTCTGTGAGCCCCACAGGCCGACCCTTTTGGGCCGTCTGGGGCCCTCTTGGGTCTCTCTTGGGCTGTCTTGGGGCTCCGCGGGGGCGTCTGGGGCACTGTGAAGACGAAGCCAGCGAGTATGCTGAGAATGTACGTCTTACGGAGGAAATGTGCCGATGTTTGCCTCTTGAAGGCCCTCTCGGGGCCCTCTTCGGCCATCTTCAAGCCATCTTTGGCCCTCTGGGGCCTCGCTGAGGCTGTCTTGTGGGCCTCTTGGGCGTCCTCAGAACCCAGAAGTAATGTTCCCGGAGAGGCTTCCGGGAACATGATTTCGATCGAGGCCCTCTTGGGCCTCCCTGAGGCCGTCTTGGGGGCCTCCTGGGCCGGCTTTGGAGCCTCTCGGGCCGTCTCGGGGGGTTCGGTGAGCCCCACAGGCCGACCCTTTTGGGCCGTCTGGGACCCTCTTGGGTCTCTATTGGGCTGTCTTGGGGCTCCGCGGGGGCGTCTGGGGCACTGTGAAGACGAAGCCAGCGAGTATGCTGAAAATGTACGTCTTACGGAGGAAATGTGCCGATGTTTGCCTCTTGAAGGCCCTCTTGGGGCCCTCAGGGGCCCTCTTGGGGCTCTCTTGGGGCCTTCAAGGGAGCACCTGGGGCCTCTTCGGAAGCTTCTGGAGACTGAGGGATGGAATTTTCGGCGAGGGGGCCACGATCCTCGTGAGTGGTGCCAGAAAATGGCCCGGGGCGGCCCCCATGGAGTCGCCGCGAATCAATGTTAATGTTGCGTCCTGAAGATCCTGAGTCGTGGCAGAACAGAATCCCTGCGACTTCAACACCGCGAATCAACGTCTCTGCTGCGTCGTGAAAACCCCCAAATGCTGAAGTCGGCTGTGCGCGGCGCTAAAGCGAAAACCGCATTCTGAAAACGAGCCGTCCCCCATCAGTTAAACTCTTGCAAACATTCAAATGAATGCGCGCGGCGCTAAGGTAAGAACCACATGCTGGAAGCGGTCCGCATTCCACCTGCGAAATTGTTCTTAATGATAAACTTAAGCGTCACAAGCGAAATAGAAGTCTCAGGCGGAACGCCTGGCCCGCCCTTTCCGATTGGTATCGGGGTGCGGCAGGGAAGGAAGGCATGGCAGAGCCTGACCGACGTCTGCCAGGAAACCGAAATCCAAAAGGTTGGTCGTTGTCCTTGGGAACGGCTTTCCTCCGTCAGACCGGCACACAAAGATGCCGACTGGAAGGGGGTGCGCTGATAAGGCTGGGCCAAGCGCCCGCCTGGGCAAGTGTCGCTGATTGCGTCGAATCAGCTTCCTCTGAAAATTAAGGACTCGTCGCCTCGACGAGGCTGGAAGGTGGGGCGCTCGGGCGACGTCGAAGGATCGGACACGACACCTCTTTGCCTCTTGCTAAAAGCCGCCGACCCCAGAGGCATGTGAGGAAAAGTGCGGGCTAGCCACCAACCTTGCGCCAACCCTACGATTGTTCGCCCAAACCCGACCGATACCCCCGTCCTGGCCCCTGCATCCCCGCCCCACGGAGCTTCTGTTTCTGGGACCTCCCACCGCGCAATCACTCGCCCAAAACCAACTGATACCCCCGTCCTGGTTCCGGCATCCCCGCCCCACGGAACCTCTGCTCTTGGGGTCCCCCACCACGCAATTTCTCATCCAAAACCAATCGATACCCCCCTCCTCGCCCCGGCGTCCCCGCCCCACGGAACCTCTGTTTTTTGGGGGCCCAACCAAACAATTTCTCACCCAAAACCGACCGATGCCCCCCTCCTCGCCCCGGCATCCCCACCCCACGGAACCTCTGTACGAAACGTTGCGCTGGGTTGGCAAAAATGCCAAGTTCGGCTCCCGGAGCGCATGCGGACGGTCCCACTGGGGGTTTCGGTGGAGCTCCCTCTGGGGTCACGAACCACTGTAATGGGAGGGTGAAAGTGCCAAATTTGGTGTTCCGGGACGCACGCGGACGGTCCCACTGGGGGCTTCGGTGGAGCTCCCTATGGGGCCACGAAACGCTGTACTGGGTGGGTGAAAATACCAAGTTAGGTTTCCAGGACGCACGCGGACGGTCCCATTGGAGGTTTCGGTGGAGCTCCTCATGGGACCACGAAGCGCTGTACCGGCTTTTTGTGAAAATGCCCAGTTGGGCTCCTGGGGCGCATGCGGACGGTCCCACTGGGGGCTTCGGTGGAACTGCCTATGCGGCCACGAAGCGCTTTACTGGGTGGGTGAAACGCAGGGAGGAGGGAGGAGGGTGAGGAATGAAGGAGGGAGGAAAAACGCAGGGACGGTCTCTTCAAAACGAGGACCACACACCACAGGATGGTTGGGAAGAAAATGCGGAATAAACAAAAAGTTCGGGGCGGGGGCACAAGGAGGAGGAGGAGGAAGAATATGCATTTGGAAATCAAGGGGATGCGTGGGGAAATCCATGCGATCCCTTAGCACACCGATCGGATTCTTGAAGACATGCAAAAACTTCCGGAGAAACCACATAGACTTCCTTAGGAAGCCCATGGGACTCCTGAGGAACTCCATAGGATCCCTTCGCACTACACACGACTTCTTAAGTCCATGGGATGTCTTCGGACATCCATAGGTTCGGTATCTGTACTGCCAACGAAGGAAATCGCCATGTTGGCTTGGGGACTAAAGTGGACCCCTACTGGTGAACGATTGGGATTTGAAGTTAACATGCGTGCTCCGGATGTTTTTAAACCTAGAATGTCCACATGTTGGCCAGGAAACTGAAGTGAACCCTTGACGGTGACCCATTCGATTTGGGGAATTTAAGTTCGTTATTCAACGTTTTTTTATAAAAAACATGCACGATCTAAAGAATTATCATATGGCTGCCCGAATGATTCCTATGCATGTTCTGACGAACCATATGGCTTGCGAACGAAATCATATGCATTTCCGGGGGACACCTATAGATACCCGCAATACTCTTATAGATGTCCGACGGAATCCGATGGATGTCCTAACGGATCCTATGGATGTCCTTTGTAATCCGATGGGTGTCTTCAAGGATTTTCGTAAATTTCCAAAGGGACCCTTTGGATGTCCTGAGGCATTGGGTGAAGGCCCTAAGGCATCCTGTGGATGTGCTAAGGCATCCTATGGAATTCTAACGACTCCGATGGATTTCCTTGCGATACCCACTTTGGAAATCCATAGGAAATGCGGTCCCTTAGAACTATGGGGCTCCTTAGGAAGGACATCCATGGGAATCCTTCGGACATCCGTAAGATTCACCAGGACATCCATGGGGTCCTTGAAAAAAAAACCATACGACCCCGACGGACATGCGCAGGATTCCTGAAGAAGTCCATAGGATGTCTTAAGACATCCATAAGATTGCTTAGGCCATCCATGGGATTGTTTCGAAAACCAGAAGCTTCCGCAGGAAACGCATAATATTCTTAAGCAATTCCAGGGACTTCCTTAGGAAATCCGTAGGATTCCTTAGGCACCCGCAAGATTCCTTCGGACGTCCATCGGATTCCTCTGGACATCCATATGGATTCCGAACGGAATTCATAGGACCCCTTGTGGAAATCACCATGATTCTTTGGGACATTCTAGAGAATCCTTCGGACATCCATCGGAGCCCTTCGGACATCCATGGGATTCCTTAGGACATCCATGGGATTCCGTAAGAATTCCATCGGACTCCTCTTGGAAATTCGTATGATTTCATTCGGATATCTCTAAGAACCCGTAGGACATCAATCGAATTCCTGTGGAATCCATTGGTTTCCTGTGGACATCCATAAGTCTCCGAAATGCACAAGATTCCTCCGGAAATCCCCAAGATTCCTCAGGACATCCATCGGATCCCTTGGGAAATCCATGTGATTCCTTAGGAAGTCCGTGGGATCCTTTAGGACATCAATAGGAATCCTCAGGAAATCCATCGGATTCCTTAGGACATGGATTGGAATCCTCAGGAGATCCGTGGGAATCCTATTCAACATAAGAAGATATCACCTTCGATTCGCAATTTTCCTCCGCGATAGTTAAGTTCAACCTTGGCGCCCCTCTTCCCTGACCAAATCTGTATTGGCCGGGGATGTTAAACTCTCGCGTGTTGAGGGGGGGGACTAATGATTATCAAGGGGACCCGCTTGTCCCCCCGGGGCCCCGAAGTTCATTATCCCCATGGTGTGGTTACCAGCGGCACAGGGTTACCTGATACTCAGCCCAGCAGCGCCCTCTGCAGAGCAGCATTGGCCCTGGCCACAAACCAACACTCGGCCACGCAACCCTGCTGGGTGTGCTTTCAGGCACGGGGCGATTCCTCCCCCCTCCTACGACCCCCTAACGCCCGACGAGAGGAGGCGGAATGGCGAGGAGGACGAGAGGAGAAAACGGAGGAGGGCCCGAGTAAACCCAAGATGCATCAACGATGTTGCAATACGCACACCCATCTCAAATGCCCTCCTCACAAGCCCCTGCAGGAATTTGCATGTCACTTCGGGATGTGCACCTTTGAAAGAAGAGCGCCACGTGATCCTGCCAGGGGAGCGGCCCGTTTGGAGAGGGGGCCACCACCCATACTTCTAGCTGGCCAGAAACATGTCCAACGAGAACCCTACTCTGAACAAACATCACTCTCGACCCCTGCGCATAAATCGTACCTTAAAAAACGATCGAGCACCCGATGTTGAAAGAAACCGCCCTTGAACCGTATAGCTGCCGCACGCTTCCAGAATTAGGATCACAAGAAGCGGGGAAAGATCAAACGAAGAATATATGTGAGTTTAGCTGTTGACCCTCTCGCAAACGAACTTGCGCAACACTGAAGCGAGAGCCACATCTGAGTAGAAACCACCTTAAACTTGACCTGTCTACCGGATGGAAATGCTGAAAAAGTCGTGTGGGCAAGGGAAGATACGTTGAAAACGGAAGTGCGTTGGCACCATGCCAGCCTGATTCCTGGAAGAAACCGTCGCAACCGAATGGTGAGGGGGAACGACTGGGGGAGAACTGGCTCAGGAGGGGTACAGTGCCTTGGAATCGGCGTCGCATCGCCGATAGATCGGAGATAGACCTCCGACTTCAGAACCGCATGCTCGTGGGTGCGGTAGGGTATCAGCACCGTGTACGCGATGAGTGGGCTGTTGGGAACGACCCTTCCCCCGTGGGACTGTTCCCCCCCTGACGTTGCCGACGGGCCACAGCGGGGGAAGACGTGCTCGGCACCCCCCTGGGAGAAGCCACCGTGTGCCGACGACCCTTCTAGAGAGCTGCCACAACCGATGGGCCCCGCAGGGAGGTAAAAGCACAACAGCTCTCCCAACCCTGAGATCCGCCCCTGCGAAAAAATACGACAGATCGAAAAAGAAGGACTGGAGACCGAGACCCCAGCGTTCTGCGAAATTGTCCGAGCCAGCGGCCCCGGGCCCCAAACAGGGCGAACACGCCCGGCGCGAGAATTTGCAGCGCCCGGATCTCAGAGAATGCTATGGCTGGCCTGCGCTGCCCCTTCAATCGGCCTCCGAGCATCGGCTCGGCGGGAAAAAGACCTGGACTCCCGAAAGGAATATAAAAAACTTGGGCACGATTCCCAACAACAGATGTTGCCCAAAACAGAGAGCGGCCGCTGTTGGGCAGGCGGCCTCCTGTCTCGAATGGACAACGTCCGCGGCGGCGAGTCTTGTTCACAATGAGCAGGGACTGCTGTCGGTCTGTGCACCCGTTCTTTCCGTACCCATTTCGATCGTACCGAACAGGAGGCGCAAGGCAACAACGCCGAGTCTGCTGGAAACGGCGCGACATGCAGCTCGGGGGGCGCAGGGCCCGCAGACGCGCGGCCAAAGCCAGCGAGAAGGACTTGCATCCTCCTCCCCCCCCCCCCTCCCTCTCCCTCCTCCCTCCCTACTCCCTACCTCCTCCTTCCCCTCTTGCCCATAGAGGCAGGCCTCCTAGATGGGATCCGAATGAATGGGGTCGGAAGGTCGCGCCGTATCGCCAATGCGTCGCCGATGCATCGGTGATGCATCGGCGATGCATGATCGCCATCGGCGATGCATTGGCGCCGTCGGCGGGGAGAGAATCGGGCACCACATCGAGCCGCATCGCCGATGCATCGGCGATGCCGCGCGACCCTCCGACCCCATCCACTCCGACCCCATCTGGGAGGCCTGGATCCCCCACCCATCCCAGCTCTTTCCATCCCCTAGCCCGACCAGAGGGCCCTGGGTGCCCCTCGTCAAGCAAATGCGGCGCGAGAGGCCGGCTGGGGCCCCTATCGGCGATCCATGGGCGATTGGGGGTCGATGCACCCCCCCCTGTGCCCATCCCCCGCATCGTTGCCCCTGGAGGATCCGCTGTCAGTCTTTGTGCCCATTCTTTCCGTACCCACTTCGATCGTCCCGACCTGGGGGCCCCTCGTCGAGCAGGGGCGGAGCGAGAGGCCGACGGGGGCGGGACCTTCGCCTCCTCGCCGCCGGCTGCGGGCTCTCCGTCGCCCAACGGCGGCGCATCCTTCGCCTCGCGGGGCCGGCCCGTCTGCCCGGGTGCTGCCAGCAGCGTCCGTGTCGATGATGACGACGAATGTGACGATGACGATGATGACGTTGACTTTGATGATGACGATGATGATGACGATGACGATGCCGATGCCGATGGCGATGGCGATGACGATGACGACGACATCGTCATCTTCATCTTCATCGTCATCGTCATTGTCATCGGCGCGCCCATGGGCGGAGGCGAGCATGGCTTGGCCCGGGTTGGCACCAAATGCAGTAAGGGGGGAAGCGAGCGGGAGCAGGGCTGTTCTCCGAGGGCGGCGGGGCTTCCCAGAAGCCCTCGCGCCCCCTGAAAATGTTCCGCGTCTTCGGGGAGTTCTCGGAAGACTCCTCAGAAAGTCCGAGCCTTCCGAGAAGGCCCGCCCCCTCTGGCTCCCCCCTGCGCTCGCCGCCGACAGTGGCCCAAGCTGTGCCTCCAGCTGCGAGAGCGGGGCCCAGGCACCGCGCCATGTTTGAACTCTCTTCAAGCGCGGAGCCAAGGCGGTACGGCGCTTAGCTTTTCGTCACTCGAGAGGCGAGCAACCGCGCTCCGTACAACTCCTGGGTCGAGGATCGACGACGCCGCGGGAGACGCCGAAGCGGTACGTACGGTGCACACAAGTCGTCCACGGACCAGCCTTTCCAACCACCTCGTGGCTCCTGGAGCCCTCCAGGCCTCGTGAGGAGTGAGGGTGAAAGGGCCCAGGGATAGACACATAAATAAATACGTAGCACCCCGCAATTGCGGATAAGAGTGAGGGGGCGGGCGCGGGCGACGCGGGCGTCGTCGAGCCAGCGGACCTCGTGGCCCCCACCTTCCCTGTCGATGGCGCTCTCCTCCTCCCTCCTCCTCCTCCTCCTCCTCCTCCTCCTCCTCCTCCTCCTCGTCCTCGTCCTCGTCCTCGTCCTCATCGTCATCGCCATCCTCCTCCTCCACCTCGTCCTCCTCCTCCTCCTCTTCTTCCTCGTCCCCCCTCTCCCCCCCCCGTCCTTCCATCATCGTCCTCCCAGTGTCGTCCTCCCGTTGTCGTCCATCATCATCCTCCCCCTCCTCCCCCTCCTCCCCCTCCTCGTCCTCCTCCCCCTCCTCCCCTCCTCCCCCTCCTCGTCCTCCTGCTCCTGCTCCTCCGTCTCCTCCGTCTCCTCCTCCTCCTCCTCCTCTTTCTCCACATTCTCCTTACATCATCTCTTCTTCCGCGTCCTTCTCGTCCCCTGTTTACTCATCCTGCCTCCCCCTCCTTTCCCAAGATGACGGCAACGCAATCCTTTGTCCACTTTATGCTCCCCGACTTCTCTGATCAAGGCAACTCGCCAGGGAACAGTTGCTGGACGGGCTGGTGTGGACGCGCGGGGCTTGAAGAGGTCGTTGCGGGCTCAGACGGCGTGCGGCATTGGTTTGTTCAGTGAACGTGGTTTGGGTCGCGGGTGGGTCGCGGGCTCTCCACCTCCACCTGGACGGAATGCAAAAGCAGCCCGCCGCAGGCGCCGAAAAATTTGGTTTGTACCCTGAACGTGGTCTGGGTCGCGGGTGGGCCGCGGGTCCCCCACCGGAAACGAATGCAAAAAATGCCCGCCGCAGGCGCCGAAAAATGTGGTTTGTACCCTGAACGTGGTCGCGGGTGGGCCGCGGGCTCTCCACATGAAACGAATGCAAAAGATGTCCGCCGCAGGCGCCGAAAAATGTAGTTTGTACCCTGAACGTGGTTTGGGTCGCGGGTTGGTCGCGAGTTGGTCGCGGGCTCTCCACCTGGAAGGAATGCAAAAAAAAAACCCGCCGCAAGCGCCGAAAGTGGTGGTCTGTACCTTGAACGTGGTTTGGGTCAAAGGTGGGTCGCGGGTGGGTCGCGGGGTGGGTCGCGGGGTTGGTCGCGGGGTGGGTCGTGGGGTGGGTCGCGGGTGGGTCGTGGGGTGGGTCGCGGGTGGGTCGCGGGGTGGGTCGCGGGTTGGGTCGCGGGTGGGTCGCGGGGCTGGTTGCGGGTAGGACGACAACAAACAACAACAAACAACAAACAACAAACAACAATAAGAAGAATCCGCACCGCGGAATCCCACTTCAGACACGCACCCAGGGACAGTGAATGACCGTTCGGCCCCGTCTCTCTGACAAATCCCAGGATTCCCCAGATGTTCTATATTTGCTGGGTGTTCGTCTCCCCCTCCACTTCCCACATGTTCCACTTTTTCGTGGGAACGATCATTTGTGTCCGTGTGTTTTGCCCTCCTGAGAGGGAGGGGTCCTCCGAAGACCCCCAAGGTCTCCCAGGACATCATGCGGAGCGCCTAGGGCCAGGGGCATCTGGGGCAACATCCGGACCCTTCTCCTCCTCGTCCCTCCTCGCCCTTCTCTTCCCAACAGCTTGCAAGCATCGCTAACGAATCACTACGCCCATTTTTCGTTGCTCGACTTCGGCCTCTGGGGGCCGCTATCGGGCCCAGGGGGCCATCAGCGAACAATCCGCGGTAAAGGGACGGTCCCAGAGGAAACTGTCGAAAACTCCATGGGTCCGCGCCGTGGAACTAAATACGTCATAAGTGCTTGGGTCCGGGTCCGCATCCCCCTCCGCCCGCCCCGCACATGCCGCTTCCTCTGCCTCTGCCTCCACCTCTGCCTAGGCCCCTGCCTCTGCCTCCTGCTCCCGCTCCCACTGCTCCGGACTCTTCTATACCACATGGCTTGCCCTGGGCAACGTTTGCTTCCGCTGGCCTCCGCGGACCTCCCGCCAGCTCCCACCGAAGGCGAAGAACGTCGACCTTTCGACTCCTGGAGGGCAGGGCCTCTTCTGGAACGCCCCGACGTCCTCCTCCGCCTCCGCCTCCTCCCCCGTGTTCTTGACCAGCCTCGCACTCATACCTGTCCCTAACACTGACAAGCCAAAAAACCGTAGGCATACGCCATCAGAAACTGGTGGATCCATAAGATCGGCATTGAGAAAAGGTGATGACAATCGTACACCCCTCTGGACAAGTAGTACAACTTCTGCACGTCGTGTCGAAGAATCGTCCTGGGGACGCCCCCAGGGGTAATATTACATCATGGGCCCAATTCTGACGGCCCTAGGGCCCAGAAGCGGCCCCCAAAGGACAAACACACACACACACACGCACACACACACAAGCACACACAACACACACACACAACACACACACGTACACTTCTACAATTTACACTACTTATCAATGGCAGCGTAGGGATGGGGATGTCTTCCATAGAGGAAGAACAAAAACGGTATAAACATAAACTTCCGACGGCCCGCGGGGAATTCTTGGATCTGCGCAGGACCCCCCACCCCCTCCCGCGCCAGGGGCGGCGCTGGAGGCGCCGCCAGGGGGCTCCAGCGCATATCCAAGAAATCCGTGCGGAACTCCGAAAATGCATGTTTTGGCCAGTACTTGTCCCTCGGATAGATGCGGTCGGAGGATCGCGCCGCATTGCCGATGCATCGCCAATGCATCGGCGACATCGACGATGCAGCGGCGACGCCCTCGTGAAGAAAGTCCGGCTCCACATCGAGCTGTCTCCCCGATGCCTCGGCGACGCGACGCGATCCACCAGCACCCTCTGCTCGGAACCCCCCTGGGGAGGGCCCAGAACCACCCTCCAGGTCGCCCAGCTCCGCGCGCCGCAACCCGCGGTGCGCGACGCGCGCTCATTGGCGGCGAGCCCGGAGGGAAGCGAGCAGGGGGCGAGCCGTCTCGGAAAGCTCAGAAGGCCTCGGGTCTTCTGAGAAATTTACGAACACCTCCACGAAGACGCAGAAAACTTCTCGCAGTGCCGGAGGGGCCGGAAGGCTTCTGAGAAACCCCGCTGTTTTCTGAGAAGGCCTCCTCCATCTCAATTCCCCCTCCGTGAGGGGCATCAATAGGGGGAACTGGCATAAGGGGGGAACATCGACCTGGAGTCGGCGATACATCGCCGATAGGTCGGCGATAGCACCCCGATCGCGAATCCGCACCTTCTTGGGCAGGTTGGGGCTGTCGGGCCCCTATGGGCGACCAATGGGCGATTGGGGATCGATGCATCCCCCCCTGTGCCTCTCCCCGCTATCGTTGCCCCTGATTCTGAGAAGCCCCGCCGCCTCCTGAGAAGGCCTCCTCCCTCTCGGTTCCCCTGCCAGGCGCCCCGCCGATCTCAGCCCTCGCGCCCTCGGGAGGCCCTGCCTGAAGCGGGCAAACCACTCTGGCCGAGGCCGCGGCGATCGGAGCGCGAGCTCACCTTCGTCGGAGGCCACTCGGTCGGGGCTAAGCGGCGTGGCCCTCCTGGCGCCGCGCAGAGGGGGGTAGGGAGCGGGGGGAAGAAGGCTTCTCAGCAGGAGGCTGCTTCTTAGAAGGCGCCGGCCCTGCACCTACAGACAAGGCCCGCGCCTTTTAAGGAGCAGGGGTGCTTCTAAGAACCTTCCCCCCTCCCCCCACCCACCTCTGCTCGTGGCCGGCCATCGGCCATGCGGCCGCCCGGCGTGCCCGCGAGGGGGTCCGCCTGCCGCGGACCTCCTCGGGAGGGCCAGCCGGAGCCTCGCCCCAGGCGCAGAAAGCGCAGCAGGCGCCCCCACCGCTCGTGGACCAGGCGCCTCGTGCCCTTCTCGGGGTCGAAGAGGGTAGGACAGCAAAGGGTAGGGTAGAGAATCAGCTCACGTAGCTGGTTATCCTGGCGCCTCCTGGCACCCGGAGGCGCCCATGTATCGAGGAATGGGCCCAGCAGCAGATTTCGTAACCCTGCCTTTCCCTATCCGACCTTTTCATGCGGCCCGACCTTCTTCGCGGAGAATCCAGGCGCGCTTTTCGGTGGGCCTCCGCCCAGGACCTTCACGTGAGCGCGCCGATCGATCGGGAATACGTAAGGCTCGGGTTCGAGGGGCTCGGGTTGACCTGACGGGGCCATCGTGAAAATGACGAAAACCAGTATGACAATTGACGCGAGCTCCCATTGCAAACACCCCACGAAAACTGGACCGTCAAACTCCGGGACGCGCTCCTCAAATAGCGCCGGCAAACCCGAGCTCCGGCGCACTCGAATCTTACGCTTCCACGACTAGACGACGACGGAAACAGCACAGACCTAAACGTTCGGAGCTCCGCGCGGAATACCCCCCCTTCTCACTTCCCCTCGTGCTCGCCGCCGGCTATAAGCCTACCACGACGATGAAACCAAGGCAGCATCGGCCAGAAATGTTATATCATGTCGCGCAGACCACAAAAGGATATTTGAGCAATCTCTAGTGGGCCTATAGGCAAGCCAGGACACTTTGCCACTGCCCGAGAATAGACGACGACAGAAGCGGTACAGACCTAAACGTGCAGAGGCTCAGAGCCTGCCTGGAGCACCCCTCCCTGGCGCGCGCACCCCGGAGAGGCGCGGCCAGGGGGCCCGAACGCAGATCAAAATCACACGTCGGTCGGATAAGGTGGGTGAAGACATGAGCAGGAGGCGGCGAAAGTGTATCGGGTTCAGGCCCTCCCAGATAATAGCACAGCGCAGCAGAAGCAGATCGATTCTTGAAGCAGGAAGGCGCCGAAAATAGATTGGGACCTGGGGATCCAGACATATCTACATTCAACGAGCCACGGGTAAGCCCGCACCAAAAACTCCGAACGCCTCTGTTCAAACCGTGCTTCTGCCTTCGAGGACGTGCTCCGAGTCGGTGCCCTCTCGGACGCCACGTCGGCAATGGTGCCGTTGCCGATCTTGGCGGCACGCTCAGGGGGGTAGGGGGAGGGGGAAAGGCTTCTCCGAAGGAAGCTTCTTCTTAGAAGGCGCTGGCCCTACATCTGAAAGTCCCGCGCCTTGCAAAGAGGGCCTCCTTCTAAGACGTCTTCAGCCCTTCCCTGACCAGAGCAAACTGGTGGCGCCGAAGGGCGCCCTCGCGGAATTACTCTGAGGCCGAGAACCCCGCCGTGCAAGAAAAACAACGCACTCGAGGACCGGCGTGGGAAGCAGGCTGCGAGAGGTGAGAAGAGGCGCTCACGGTCACGGCAAAACGGCGGCATGTCGCCTTCGATCCTCAAATCCTGGCGTCGTGCACGGTTTGCACGACTGACGTTCTTGCCCCATGTTCTGGGCCTGTGGCGCTCGCGGATCTCTCCAAATTTCGAAATGACGCAAACGGGTTGGTTGGAAGTTCAGTTCCGATGCGTCACTACCAACTCCACAACATCCTCGCCCACCCCTCCCTCTCTCTTCGCATGAAACGTCCTCACATGTATGACCTTGAAACTCAGAATTCGTAGTAGTTTCACGGATGGAGGGCAGGTTGTTTTCAAAGTGTGGCTCTCGCCTTAGCGCCGCGCGCAGTCGTCTACATAAAAATGCAACAATGTCACGAATCAATGGCGGTACCTCTTCAAAATGTGGCTCTCACCTCAGCGTCGCGCACATTCGTCTCAACAAGTGCTTCCCAGATGGAGAGCGGCACCTTTTCAAAATATGGTGTTCAACTTAGCGCCGCGCACATTCGTCTCAGAAGTTTGCAACAGTTTGAAGGATTATCATGGCTGACCTCCCAGAGTTGACGTTTTGGCACGATGTAGGACTGTCGGCAGTCATGTTAATTTTCGGTGTTGAAGTCCAAAGAACGGCGTTTTGCACTAGTCAAGATCGTCGGGACGCAACAATAACGTTGACTCACGGCGTTGAAGTACCAGGAGTGGTGCTTTGGCACGGTTCTGGATTTTCAGACGGTGGTCTTCCAATGGGGTATTTCACTCAATGAAAATCAAGGGAAATGGAAGGGAGGACGTATATACTGCAACATTGTTGATGGGTCTTGAATCTTGGGCTTGCACTGGTCCTCCTCCTCCTCCTCCTCCTCCTTCTCCTCTCGTCCTATTCTCTTCGTCCATCCCTCTCCTCCTCCTTCTCCTCCCATCTCCTCCTTCCTCGCCCCCCCTCCTCACTCCCCCACTCCCCCCGTCCCTCCCGTCCCGCTTCCCTCCCCCTCGACCCTCGACGTCCTGATTTTTCATAACGTCGACCCCCAGAAGGCTCGACGCATTCCCCTGGACCGGTTTCTCCTCCCGAATCGTTTTTGACGACCCCGAGGCCCCGCAAGAGCCTCCGGAAGCTGAAAACACGGAAAGACCGTCCGTCGCAACTTGTTCATGACTCGAGGGGGTCTGGGCCCCCTCCCTCCTCCCAGCAGAACCTCGGCGTGCCCGCGGCCCAGCCCAACCACCAGCTGCTCGATGGCGTCGATGGCCGCGACGGCGGCAGCGCTGTTGCCCCTGCCGCCTCGCCGCAGCGGGGGGGCCCGGCGGGGCTCGCGCCGAGCGGCACCGCAGCCGACGGCCACGAGCGGCGCGGCGCCACGCGGCACGACGAGGCGCCGCGAACGCCACGAGGAGGCCGAGCGGGCACGAGGCCGAGCGGCACACGAGGAGGCCAAGCGGCACGCAGAAGCCGAGCGTGGCGCAGCGGCCCGAGGCGCCGCTCCGGGAGAGGCTGGGCCGTGCAGCTTCGGGTCGGAAACCCCGAGAAGAGGCACGGCCTGAGGGAGGCGCTGTCCGGGCCCGGAGGCAGCCGAGCAGGCAGCTGGCCGTGCCCCGCAGAAGCTGCCCCGCCCTGGGCTGTGCTCGGGGCCTGGCCCGGCCCGTGTTTGCGTCCCGTTTGTCCGCTGGCCGCCCGCCCTGCGCGCTCGTCATCGTCTGCCTGCTCCACTCCCGCTCCGCTCTTCTCCCCCCCCCCACCGGGCATCACAGCCCGCCAGAGGCCAGGCGTGGACGACTGGAGCGCTTGCAGAGGACAAGAGCCATCGTGCCCCCAAGACGCTCGGCTTCGACGGGGCTGGGTGGTGTCCCTCATCTGGATCGCCCCCTTCCCTGGGTTCGGGCTCCAGGAGGCCCGTGTCGGTTGACGATGATGGGTTTTGCAGAAGTCTCCTCGTCGCAGGTCGACGATCTGCTGATAGCCGCCGACCCTGAATGTGGGGCGTATGGAGGCCTCCCAACTGGGGTCCGAGTAAGTGGGAGGATCGCGTCGCATCGTCGGTGCATCGCCGATGCCAGGAACTTTTCTGGGGAAGCTGATTGGGCTGGATGTGGATTCGGATTCGGTCTGCCTGCCAGCTCCCACGGGAGCGCTCCCCTGCACCGAAACATCTCACGACCCACTTCCCTCGGGACCTCCCCCACTTCTTGGTGCCCAGCGGAGCAGGCGCTCTAGGGGGGGGAACTACCCGTCGGATGCTGTGAGAAGCGGCCTTGGCCCAAGGCGACCACGGCTTTTCCAGAAAGCCCCAACTTGCCTCCAGAGCACCTGCAGAGCACACTGTGGGGGCCCCAGTGGATGCACTTTCGGGCCAGGACCACCGCAAGCAAGCTCCGGCCTCCGTTCCCCGCCGCCGCACAGACATCCGACATCCAGCTTCGCGATTTGCTTCACAGCGCGGCTCCCCAAAGTCTGGGTGAGGGGCATCGATAGGGAGCACTGGCATGGGAGGGGGGGAACATCAACCTGGAATCGACGATACATCGACGATAGGCCCCCGATAGCGAATCCGCACGATCCTGGGCGGGGCGGGGCTATCAGACCCGTATCGGCGATCAATGGGCGATTGGGGGTCGATGCATCCCCCCCTATGCCTATCCCCCTTATCGTTGCCCCTGACTGGGCAGTGTGCATTAAAAAATATGAGGGTGTAAACAAACGCGAGGGTATAAAACCCGAGGGTATTAAACATGTTGTTTAGACCCTCTGGGTGTTTCCCCAATTAGGCTTGCCTGAGGGGTTCTTACTTGGGTAAAGGTTGGTGCCTCGGGGCCTGACTTTGCCTGGTCCATGGAGATCCTTGGGTTCCCTGGGTTTCCCGGGTTCCCCTGATACCCAGCCCCCAGCGTCTCTGCCTACTAATGTTACGTTGCCCCTTGCTCGGAGGTTCCCTGGGTTCCCTGGGCGCCAACCAATGCCAAGCATTGCGCCCATGCAACAAGAAGCTTTCCCCTAATTGGGGTCGCGCTGGCATCATTCGATCTCCCCAAGACCGGCTTGCCATCCCGGACCGTTTCTGTTGGCGGCCCTGGCGGCCCAGCGAGGGCCCCCAGTGAAGGCCGCGCAATGCCAGAAGCCTCCTCCGTGCTGCCGCCCACGGCGCGAGGACGTCGGGTTGCCGGCAGCCGCCGCCGTCCGAACGACACCAGCAAAAACGCGGCCGCCGCCGCCGCCGGCGTCGCCCCGAGGGCCCACCCTGACCCGCCCTTCGGGCAGCGCGCGCCGTGGCCGCGAGGGCGCCGCCGCCGCCGCCGTGGCCGCCGCGGCCGCCCAAGCAGCAGAACCAGAGCCAGAAAGAACAAACTGCAGAAGCAGAAAACTTTTGGAGTTCCGCACGGATTTCCTGCATCGGCCCTGGGCCCACCCTGGCGGCGCCCCGTGCGCGCCAGGGGGATGGGCCCAGCACCGGTCCAGGAAATCAGTGCGGAACTCCCACAAGAACCCCACAGGGTCATCGTTACCACTGAAACTAAAATACAGAATATCGTCAGCACCGCAACATATATATAATTGTTGCCCCCCACATATATATAATTGTTGCCCCCCGTCGACCGCAAGTACTGCCGCGCAGAAGTGTAAGCCATGATGTGCGATGTTTTCCGCCGTCAAACGAAGACACAATCGAAATCCAGTAACGACGGGTGTTAAGGACGCAAGGGTGCTCTCGCACGTTTCGTAGCCCCATCGGGAAGTCTCGTGAAGGCCCATGTGGCTCCGTTAGCATGGCGCCGCTGCGCCAGAGCGCGGTTCTTACTAGACCATGTGACACGATGGCTCCAGGTGGCAATGGGCACCAGAGGAATGCTAAGCAACGGTCTAGTGCCAGGGCGCCAGGCTAACGCTCCAAAGTGCTGAGTGCGGTATCGTGTCGTGATTTTTAGTGACATCTCCTTTGGTCAGGCTGATATAACAGTGTACAAACTACTGAACAACGAAAGTAATGAATGACGCGAATGATCACTCAGGACACTGATTCAATACAACCTTTGTTGCACCAACATGCGTTGGAATAGTCGCACACTTCTGGCCGACGGCCGTTGCCAGCTGTGCCTCCACGTCAGCGGCAACGACTTCCGAATGAAAAGCCGAATGCGCAATTTCGATGAAAACTCTTTTGTGCCCCCTTCATTTCCGGCGCCCATGCATCCCCATCATACGTAACAACCACCACTGCTGCAGCATCCTACGCACCAGCGTAACCACCATCAGAGGAACAACTGTACGGCTGCTCCCATGAAAAGCGATGGCGGCTAGAGCGTCCAAATCCGCATAGATGTTGTCTGCCCTTGGCCTAACACCCAATTGCACACCCTATCCGCCAAAACGCTATATTCTCGCGGTCGCCAATCGCAGCAAGCAAGAAGACCACCCATGTGGTCAAAAAACAGAGAAGACATGTTGAACCAATTTTCACTCATCCTGCCGGTGTCCTGTTCGTAGCGCGGGCGTGTGACGCGGACCGCCACGTTCACAAATTGAGCAAAGATCTGAATGTCCACCACAAACTCAACTTGCTGTTTCGCCGGCCTGTGTGACCACAGTCGGTCCCGCTCAAAACATCTATCTAATCTTGGGCAGCGCCTGGTGGTCGTCAGATTCGATGTGCTTGTCGCGAGGCGCAGCTGCGTGCTCGCAGGCAACGGCGTACCCAGGGTGAGGTTTGGAAAGGCGAAGCCTGTCGCATGCACTCAACACAACACATGTCATATAGGCACGCCACTCCGACTCGTCACGACAAAAATCAAGACGAACACGCCAATGCACATCCCACATACGCGCAGACAAGTACGGAAATTGTAGCTGCGGGCCGCTCTTGTTATGCAGTAGCTACTCTCCTTTCCCTCTGTTAAGTGGGCCACGTTCCCGGCGAATGGAAGAAAACTGCTTGGCGACTGCGCGTTCGTGCCAAGCGTGCCGAACAATCTTTCGACGATTATGATATGCAGTGTTCCCCAATCAGTGCTTGCACTGCAGGGGTCCCAGCGGATATTGAAAGATTTGGCGAAAATTCTGGGCCGATTTCGGTGGGCGGCCGGGTTCCCGGATCTGGGCTCCCCGGTTCCGGGTTTCTGGTTCTGGTTCGGTCGGCGGCGGGGTTCGGTGGGCGGCGGGGTTCCTGGGATTCCAACTTGTGAGTCCCAGGTTCCCAGGTTCCCGGTCGATCTCGCAACCGATGTCATTATCGATCTCACCATCCATCTCATTCAGTCGACCTCATTATCGATCGCTCTACCGACCTAACTTTCGGTATCACCATCGTTCCCACTATCGATAGCACTGTCAATCGCACTTTTCATAGATCCATCGATCTCACAATCGCTCTCACGATCGATCTCACGAACGACCGCACGGTCGACCTCACGATCGCTCTCAATATCGGTCACACGATCGATGTCATCATATCACCATCGATCTCAGTATCGATATTACAATTGATCTCCAAGTTGGCCTCACGATCGGTACCACTCAATCGAAACCACTATCGAACACACAAATGATCTCTCGATCGATTTCACGATCGATCCCACGCAATGGATCTCACGATCCACCTCACGATCGATCTCACTATCGATCCTGGTACCGATCTCACAATCGATCTGATTCAACCGACCTCACTACCAATCTCACGGTCGATCTCAATTTCGATATCACTCAATGGATCACAATACCGAAATCATGATCGATCTCACTACCGCTAGCATGGCAATGCGTCGCATATAACATAGCACGGGGCACCCGCGCGCCACGGGACACCACGGGACACCACGGGACACCATCGGGACACGTTCGGGGCACCAGCGGGACACCACAAGGCCACTGCTGGCAAACACGGGGGACAGCAACGTTTGGATCGGCTTCGCCCTGGCAACGGATAGTCCAATCCTCTCGCCCGCCCACGCACCTTCGCCTCGCCCGCATGCGGTGCACGAACGTGCATCCGACACCAATATACCCGTGGGGGGTCCCCGTTTCAGCGCGATGTCACCCCCCAACCTCCAAGGTGCATAGAGAAAGGGAGAAAGAAAGAGAGAGAGAGAGAACAAAAATAATATTGATGCATAACCAAGCAACGATGGTTGATAACAAGTGAGGGAGGCGGAGTCGAGAGAGAGAGAGGGAGCGAGAGAACAAGACTGAGATGATGTGCGTACAGGTACGTAGAAATGTGTATGTGTGGGTGCGTATTTACATACATGCACTGAAATAAATAGGGGGTAGTGCATATCTATATATACATATATACAAACATAAAGAGAGAGAAAGAGAGAGAGAGAGAGAGAACAAAAAAAAGAAAGGGGGAGATAAAAAGAGAAACCTATAATTCCCCAGTCGGCGTTTGCACTGGAGAGGTCCTAGCGGAGATGAAAGGCTTTGGCAAACGTTCCGCGCCGATTTCGGGCTCCCGGGGTCCAGGTTCCAAATTCCAGGCCGATTTCGGTGGGCGGCGGGGTGCCCAAGTTCCCGGGTTCCTGATCGATCTTCTGATCGACCGGACCCACCATCGATCTCAAAACTCACTTTTTCCCCACATCCTGAGTGGGGTTCTTGTTTTCCCAGAACACCCTCTCCTTCCCACCCACCTCCCGCTCCATCTTTCATACAGCACAATATTATTCCTACCACACACACCATACCATACCATAGTTCCTACCACACATACCATACCATACCATACCATACCATACCATACCACACCATACGTACCATACCGTACCATACCATACCATGGCGTACCATAGCATACCATACCATATCACACCAATGCCACACCGTACCATACCATACCATACCTCCAGTACCATACCATACCATATCATACCATACCGTACCATACCATACCATACCATCCATCCCGAAAACCATACTACTTACATGGTTTCGTGCCCCTCCCACCCCTCCAGGGAGGCCCCGCCTGAGCGAGGAGGGTATCGGAAAACCATACTATTTACATGGTTTCGTGCCCCTCCCACCCCTCCAGGGAGGCCCCGCCTGAGCGAGGAGGGTATCGGAAAACCATACTATTTACATGGTTTCGTGCCCCTCCCACCCCTCCAGGGAGGCCCCGCCTGAGCGAGGAGGGTATCGGAAAACCATACTATTTACATGGTTTCGTGCCCCTCCCACCCCTCCAGGGAGGCCCCGCCTGAGCGAGGAGGGTATCCGAAAACCATACTATTTACATGGTTTCGTGCCCCTCCCACCCCTCCAGGGAGGCCCCGCCTGAGCGAGGAGGGTATCCGAAACCATACTATTTACATGGTTTCGTGCCCCCCCACCCCTCCAGGGAGGCCCCGCCTGAGCGAGGAGGGTATCGGAAAACCATACTATTTACATGGTTTCGTGCCCCTCCCACCCCTCCAGGGAGGCCCCGCCTGAGCGAGGAGGGTATCGGAAAACCATACTATTTACATGGTTTCGTGCCCCTCCCACCCCTCCAGGGAGGCCCCGCCTGAGCGAGGAGGGTATCCGAAAACCATACTATTTACATGGTTTCGTGCCCCTCCCACCCCTCCAGGGAGGCCCCGCCTGAGCGAGGAGGGTATCGGAAAACCATACTATTTACATGGTTTCGTGCCCCTCCCACCCCTCCAGGGAGGCCCCGCCTGAGCGAGGAGGGTATCGGAAAACCATACTATTTACATGGTTTCGTGCCCCTCCCACACCTCCAGGGAGGCCCCGCCTGAGCGAGGGTATGCGAAAACCATACTATTTCCCCACATCCTGAGTGGGGTTCTTGTTCCCCACATCCTGAGTGGGGTTCTTGTTTTCCCAGAACACCCTCTCCTTCCCACCCACCTCCCGCTCCATCTTCCATACAGCACAATATTATGCCTACCACACACACCATACCATACCATAGTTCCTACCACACATACCATACCATACCATACCATACCATACCATACGTACCATACCATACCATACCATACCATGGCGTACCATAGCATACCATACCATATCACACCAATGCCACACCGTACCATACCATACCATACCTCCAGTACCATACCATACCATACATACCATACCGTACCATACCATACCTACCATACCATTCCATACCATTCCATACCGAAAACCATACTACTTACATGGTTTCGTGCCCCTCCCACCCCTCCAGGGAGGCCCCGCCTGAGCGAGGAGGGTATCGGAATACCATACTATTTACATGGTTTCGTGCCCCTCCCACCCCTCCAGGGAGGCCCCGCCTGAGCGAGGAGGGTATCCGAAAACCATACTATTTACATGGTTTCGTGCCCCTCCCACCCCTGCAAGGAGTCCCAGCCTGAGCGAGGAGGGTACCGGAAAACCAAACTATTTAAATGGTTTCGTACCCCTCCCACCCCTCCAGGGAGGCCCCGCCTGAGCGAGGAGGGTATCCGAAAACCATACTATTTACCTGGTTTCGTGCCCCTCCCACCCGCCCAGGGAGGCCCCGCCTGAGCGAGGAGGGTATTGGAAAACCATACTATTTACATGGTTTCGTGCCCCTCCCACACCTCCAAGGAGGCCCAGCCTGAGCGAGGAGGGTATCGGAAAACCATACTATTTACATGGTTTCGTGCTCCTCCCACCTCTCCAGGGAAGCCCCGCCTGAGCGAGGAGGGTATCCGAAAACCATACTATTTACATGGTTTCGTGCCCCTCCCACCCCTCCAGGGAGGCCCCGCCTGAGCGAGGAGGGTATCGGAATACCATACTATTTACATGGTTTCGTGCCCCTCCCACCCCTCCAGGGAGGCCCCGCCTGAGCGAGGAGGGTATCGGAATACCATACTATTTACATGGTTTCGTGCCCCTCCCACCCCTCCAGGGAGGCCCCGCCTGAGCGAGGAGGGTATCGGAATACCATACTATTTACATGGTTTCGTGCCCCTCCCACCCCTCCAGGGAGGCCCCGCCTGAGCGAGGAGGGTATCGGAATACCATACTATTTACATGGTTTCGTGCCCCTCCCACCCCTCCAGGGAGGCCCCGCCTGAGCGAGGAGGGTATCGGAATACCATACTATTTACATGGTTTCGTGCCCCTCCCACCCCTCCAGGGAGGCCCCGCCTGAGCGAGGAGGGTATCGGAATACCATACTATTTACATGGTTTCGTGCCCCTCCCACCCCTCCAGGGAGGCCCCGCCTGAGCGAGGAGGGTATCGGAATACCATACTATTTACATGGTTTCGTGCCCCTCCCACCCCTCCAGGGAGGCCCCGCCTGAGCGAGGAGGGTATCGGAATACCATACTATTTACATGGTTTCGTGCCCCTCCCACCCCTCCAGGGAGGCCCCGCCTGAGCGAGGAGGGTATCGGAATACCATACTATTTACATGGTTTCGTGCCCCTCCCACCCCTCCAGGGAGGCCCCGCCTGAGCGAGGAGGGTATCGGAAAACCATACTATTTACATGGTTTCGTGCCCCTCCCACCCTCCAGGGAGGCCCCGCCTGAGCGAGGAGGGTATCAAAACCGGGTTTCGTGCCCCTCCCACCCCTCCAGGGAGGCCCCGCCTGAGCGAGGAGGGTATCGGAAAACCATACTATTTACATGGTTTCGTGCCCCTCCCACCCCTCCAGAGAGGCCCCGCCTGAGCGAGGAGGGTATCGGAAAACCATACTATTTACACGGTTTCGTGCCCCTCCCACCCCTTCAGGGAGGCCCCGCCTGAGCGAGGAAACCACCAACGCCCAGAGGGCTGGTGGGATTGAAAGTCTGTGTGCCGGAGCTCCTTACATGTCTGCAAGGTCGCTGAGCCTAGTGCACACCAAGGGGTCCTCCAGGGCCTCGGCAAACCCTTTCAACATGAGCGGACAGGTTGATGAGGAGGAGGAGGAGGAGGGGGAGGAGGAAGAGGAGGGGGAGGAGGAGGAGGAGGAGGAGGAGGAGGAGGAGGAGGAGGAGGAGGAGGAGGAGGATTGGGACCAGATAGAAACCCTTCGTGTTGATGTTGTCGTGCCCCATGGGTCCCACGAAACCGTTAATATCTTTATGTGGGGAACTCCGTTAGCATAATCTTTTTTATCAATACCACCATCGATCTAACAAACGATATCACTATTGATGTCACAACCGATTTCACTATCGATCTCCCGAGCGATATCACGATGGAGATCGATCTCATTGAGCCGACCTCATTATCGGTCTCACGATCGACCTCAAAACCATCCTTTTTATCGATTCGGTCCCGCAATCGATTTCAATATCAGTACCACTAATCCCACCAGCCCTTTGGGGGGGAGTGGTTTAGAGAGCCCGCTCTGTTCTCAACCCCCCTTCTTCCCCTTCGGGGAGGGGTTTACCCCTCCCCCTCCCCCCTCCCCCTGGGCCTGGAGAGGTCCCTCCGCGGGTCGCCGGGGGGGTCTTTTTCGACTCCTGGGAGGGCTAAAAAACGACACCCCTCACGAGGATTCTGGCCCCGACGGGGGGAGGGAGAAAAGTGCTCCCCTCTTCTTTGAAGCCAGAATCATTGATTTTACTACGGTTTTGGCTCCATTTTGGCCTTCTGAGGGGGCAGCGCTAATTAAAGCTCCCCTCTTCTTTCAAGCCAAAATCATTGATGTTACGAAGGTTTTGGCCCCATTTTGGCCTTCTGAGGGGGCAGCGCTAATTAAAGCTCCCATCTTCTTGGATCGATTTCCTCCAAGATGGCCCCAAGAAGCGCCCAGGAGGCACCAAGAGGCCCCAAGATGGCCCCAAGAGGCCCCCAGGAGGCCCCCAAGAGGATCCCAAACGGCCCAAAGAGGCCCCCCCGAGGCACCCAAGACGCCGAAAAGCCATCAGGACGACCCTCTACTCGCCTGGGCGTCGTTTCTGGACGGGCAGGAGGAGGGGCCCGAACGACTCACACCAGGACGAGGGGCCCGAACAACTCACACCACGAGAAGCCCGAACGACTCACACCAGGACGAAGAGCCCGAACGACTCACACCACGAAGAGCCCGAACGACTCACACCAGGAAGAAGGGCCCGAACGACTCACACCAGGACGAGAAGCCCGAACGACTCAAACCACGAGGAGCGCTTTCTCTCCCTCCTCCTCCGCCTCGTCCTTCTCCCGCTCCCACCACAAGGAGGATGTACAAGGAGGCGGGAGGAAGGAGGAACAGGGGAGATATGCGGGGGCAGGCGGAAACACGCCTGAAAAACACGACTCTCGGCATGCTTCGCTAGAGTTGCTGTTTTGAGATGGGCTGGTGGGGATACGCGAAGCGTGAAGAATTTTCAAACCATCCAGTGATTGGGTTTCTTCTCTAGTGTAGCTTGCTCTTGCAATTCAACATCCACGTATATAGTGTTCACGCAGTGAGCTTGTAAAACATCATGCGGCTGTGATCCCCAGGAGCTGGTCGAAAAAGGGAGGTTGATCCCAACAACTGTCGCTCCCACCGCAGTGCTTCTAGTAAAGACATCGAACTTCAGCGCATGATTGGGCGCAGAGACGCTGCTCTCGCCCCGGCTACCGATGCGAAGCTCTCCAACTTCAGGCTGCCTGGTGCTTTGGCGCGGAAGCGCTTTCCGTGCAAGCCCAAATCTATGTCCAAACAAACTCTCGACATGACGGTTTACATCGGGAGCGCCACCCGAAGCGTATGCAATGATGCGCAGACAATATAAGTTGAAACTGAAACCTTGCATCGCACCCCCAGTGCGGGGCCGACGAGCGGGGAACGTATAAGCACGACTTCAAAGAATTTGCGTTTCCAAATCCATCTGTAACGATGCCAAATAACGTCGGTGACGCTCCGAGACGTGAAAACGACTTGCTCACACGTGTTCGCAAAAAAAGACCAAGTTGTGAACGAAGTTCACACTCGCAAAGCGCACCCTCAAATCCAAGTAAAACCTGACACCCAGAGAATCCCAGACGCCCTCCAAGTGGTAGCGCGGCCTCGGACATATAATTGAAGATCTGCGGATCTGCGTTGCCCCCAGTCCTGGGCGCCTTCGTCATGGGCATGTCGTCCGTGATGGCAACTCCCGAAATGACCAGCTTGACTTCAACCTCATACATATATCGGGCTGTATTCAAAGAGAATGTCTTGAAACACCTCCCGTGCGGTACGTGTCTATCATGTTTGTGTGCTCTACGAACCGAGCGCTGTCAGAATGTCCAGGGCAGCTAGAATCAACGCGATGTCGCCCCATCGCCTCGCACAGGCAACGACTTCAAACAGTACACCAAACAAATAATCCACCGACGTGCTCTTCTTGTAACCGTAGGTGTACGCCAACACCGGTTTGGCAATGGTGCGGGCGATGTTCATGCAGACAGCGCCTGATAATAGTCTGTACAAATGGTCCAGCATGCCCTGCCATTTGAATTGCTTGAGCGTTGCTGGACTCAATGCATGTTTCACCCCGCGCAGAACGAACTGTTTCCATGTACCCAAATCCTGGTCACTCCAAGACGTGTCGTGCAACCTTTTCAAAATAAGTTCAGACAACCTATATCTCATCCAACGTGGGGCAAACACCCAGGTCTTTTCCCAAGATCTCGTCGCGGCCTGGGGCGGACGTTAACGATAGACGCGAAAGGGTACCGGCAAAATCGGCAATTAAAGACCCCGATAATACGATTGTCTAACATGCTCGCGATAGCCGTGGCCGGGCACTCCTCCGTTATTGCGCTGACATGGATGATGCTGCCGCCGTGCCTGCAAAACTGTGTTTCCCAAGCTGTGTGGGTGTTCCCTTCCACGTGCCTCTATCTGCTGGCTCTTCCTCCTAGATGCTCGACACTACTGGCGGTTGCATGTCCAGAACATTCCTGCGTTGATATATACATGTAAAGATGTGTTTGCTGGTTCCACGCGCGCCATGCTGATCAGCAGATGCCTTGGGCTTCGCCTGGCACGACGGATATGCGTGTTACGTCTCCTTTTCCTGCCACTTACCGTTCGCTCAACGCTTATCTCATCCTCATCCCAGAATGTGGTGTGACTTTCCCCCGCGTTCTTGGCGATGGCACCCTGCACGGAGGAAACACAAACATCAGAAAAGGCTGGTCCTTTCTGTGTCAATGACGCGCTGGCGAAATCAATGTGCGACTTGTTCCTGGCACCCCTCTTCCTCCTCACCCTTGTGCAATACAGATCCCAAAGGAATCTGTGTAAAGGAATTATGCGCAACAAGGTCGTGCGTGACATGCAAGTCCAAAACAATCCGCTGCATGCTAACACAATGAGAAGGCAGGGCCCTCGCACAGGTCTTGCCCGTAACCCCCAGGGGCGGCGGCGGTAGACTGACATTGGCATCCATATCTAAATAAAAAACTCTATCGGACACCACTGCTTACAGAGCACTTTCTCCCTCGCCAGCGTGGTCACGGCTGGAAGCTTGTGCAATGTGAGCCTGTCTGCAAGCCTGTCAGTGCCAGAATCTGGTATGTGTGCTGAAGCAAAGATGTGGTTTCCAACGGCACCAGTGCTGAATCGATCTTCATGCGCCTCCCATATGATAGGAGAAACATCGGCCTTAGGCAAGACAATGTCACAATCCGAAATGCCTATGCACACTAAGCCCCACTGCGGCACTTCTTGTAAAGATGCGACCGCTGAAGGACGGTACCGGCGAGCAAAGCACTTCAAGACAGCGCCAATCCTGTACCGAGATCTTTCTGCGTGTTCCAAATCACAAAGTCGAAGTTCACTAGCTCTGGTGAGGCTGCAGGGGAGTCAACCATGCAGTAGGTAATGCAAAAAAGACAAAATAAGTAACACATCAAAGAAAGCAATTGGCGTAAGCATTTATGCCCGCTGTCCTCGCCAACCTCCGAAAGAGCCAGCGTAATAGACGCACCCACTGGAAGGTATGTGCTAAAACAACCCATCTGGCACGGTTACCCTTGTCTAAAAGCGTGTGTGGCGGCATCCGGGTTTTGCCGCACGATCATATGAATGGCTTGAATCATTGCTCTTAATCGCCTTCCATGGCTATGCATCTTCTTGGCGCTTCGAAGCAAACCGTCAGATCCGACGTCTCGAACAAATTGGAACATCGTGAACACTCATGACTGGAGCCCTGGAGCCCATCTTGCTGCGCCATTTTTCGATCCCGATGGATCTGCGAGGGTGCCCGGGCCCAAATCTGGGCGAACACGCCTGGCGCGACAAAAGTGCAACGTCCGGCTCTCAGGGAAAGCGCGGCCGCCGCCGCCGCCATCCCCCCCACAGGCATGGGGGCGGGGCCAGCGTCGCGCCTCGGCCGCCTCGATCCTCGATCCTTCGAACCTCGATCCTCCGATCCTCGATCCTGTAATCCTCGATCCTCCGATCCTCCGAACCTTCGAACCTTCGATGCCTCGACCTATCCTCGCCGGGGGCCGGCGGCGCGCCTCCGCCGCCCTCCGCGGCGGCCGCGTCCGCGCCGCCCGCGGGCTCGGGGGGCGCCGCGCCCTCGGCGGCGCCGGCCTTGCCAGGCTTTGGCCGGCGGAACTTCTCCACCTCGGAGGCGGCGCCGTCGCAGGGCGCCGGGCACTCCGTCAGCGCAGATCGTGCATGAACCCACGTGTGCGAGCGTGCGTGCGTGCGCGCGCGCGGGCTCGGGTGTGTGGGCGTGTGGTTGTCTGGGTGTGGGCGTGGGCGTGTGCGCGTGTGCGGGTGGGTGTGCGGGTGTGCGACTGTGCGGGTGTGGGGGTGTGCGGGTGTGGGGCTGTGCGGGCGTGCGGGCGTGTGGGCGTGTGGGTGTGCCGGTGTGCGAGTGCGTGGGTGTGCGAGTGTGTGGGCGTGGGGGTGTGCGAGTGTGCGGGTGTACGAGTGTGCGGTTGTGTGGGCGTGTGGGTGCAGGTAGATGTGTGTCTACACATCTATTCTTCAAACGGTGCTTCCACTCAGGGGTTCTTACTTGTCTGAACCATCTCGGGGTGAGTGGCGGCTGTTGCGGGCGGAGCCGCCCGTCGCCGCCGTCGCCGCTGTCGCCGTCGCCGCCGCTCGGGGCGAGAGGCGGTTTTTGCGGGCGGTGCCGCCCGTCGCATAGATTCTCTTTTTCCTTAAAGTAGGAAAGCTCCCCCCCCGAGATTATCACCTCCCCTCTTCGTATTGCAATTGACTTACGATTCTGCCCCACCGCGCGTCCTAAGTATGACGTCGTACTATCCCAGGTGAGCTGGAATCCGCCCCCTCACGCGATCTGGTGTAAAAAACTATGCGCGCGCATTCGTTTATCAAAAATCAGCAGTTTCCCACAATCCTTTGCAAAAGCGAAGCGAAGTGCACCCGCGCGCGTAGTCGCGCGCATGCCGAAATCCTTCAAAAATCATCGGTTGCGTGAGGGTTTCGACAGCGACGGTTGAAGCGCACATGCGAAATTACCCTGGCGAAGGTCCCAACCATATGCAGTCGTGGGTACCGTAATTGTGAATATCTGCTTCGGTGAAGCTCCCTATGGGGCCACGAAGCGCTGCACTGGGCGGGGGGGAACGCTGCACTGTGTGGGTGGTGTGCCGAATGGGGTTTCTGGGACGCATGCGGACGGTCCCACTGAGGGCTTCGGTGGAGCTCTCTATGCGGCCACGAAGCGCTCTACTGAGTGAGCGAAAATGCCAAATTGGGTTTCCGGGACGCATGCGGACGGTCCCACTGGGGGCTTCGGTGGAGCCCCCTTACGGGGCCACGAAACGCTGCCCTGCGCGGGTGAAAATGCGCAATTACATTTCCCGGACGCATACAGACGGTGGCACTGGGGCCTTGGGTGGAGCCCCCTATGGGGCCACGAAACGCTGCACTGGGTGGGTGAAAATGCCAGATTGGGCTTCCAGAACGCATGCGGACGGGGGCACTGGGGCCTTCGGTGGAGCTCCCTATGGGGCCACGAAACGCTGCACTGGGTGTGCGGGGCGCAGGCGGGCGGTAGCGCTGGG
The DNA here is from genome assembly GCA_963575745.1 of Prorocentrum cordatum. Classification (NCBI taxonomy): domain Eukaryota; class Dinophyceae; order Prorocentrales; family Prorocentraceae; genus Prorocentrum; species Prorocentrum cordatum. The sequence goes on from CAUYUJ010017741.1 coordinate 155,604, forward strand.
AACTTCGGTGGGGCTCCCTATGGGTCCACGAAGCGCTGTACTGGGCGTGCGGGACGCATGCGGATGGTAGCACTGGGACCTTCGGTGGGGCTCCCTATGGGGCCGCGAAGCGCTGTACTGGGTGGGTGAAACGCAGGGAGGAGGGGGAGGAGGGCCACGAAACGCTGCACTGGGCGTGCGGGTCGCATGCGGACGGTAGCAGTGGGACCTTCGGTGGGGCTCCCTACGGAGCCACGAAACGCTGTACTGGGTGTGCGGGACGCATGCGGACGGTAGCAGGCTCCCTACGGGGCCACGAAACGCTGTACTGCGAGGGTGAAGGGCAGGGAGGAGGGGGAGGAGGGCAACGAAACGCTGTACTGGGCGTGCGGGACGCATGCGGACGGTAGCACTGGGACCTTCGGTGGAGCTCCCTATGGAGCCACGAAGCGCTGTACTGGGTGTGCGGGTCGCATGCGGACGGTAGCACTGGGACCTTCGGTGGGGCTCCCTATGGGGCCACGAAACGCTGTACTGGGTGGGTGACACGCAGGGAGGAAGGGCAGGAAGGCCACGAAACGCTGTACGGGGTGTGCGGGACGCATGCGGACGGTAGCAGTGGGACCTTCGGTGGAGCTCCCTATGAGGTCACGAAGCGCTGTACTGGGTGTGCGAGACGCATGCGGACGGTAGCACTGGGACGTTCGGTGGGGCTCCCTATGGGGCCACGAAGCGCTGTACTGGGTGGGTGAAGCGCAGGGAGGACGGGGAAGAGGGCCACGAAACGCTGCACTGGGTGTTCGGGACGCATGCGGACGGTAGCACTGGGAACTCTGGTGGAGTTCCCACTGGGGCCACGAATCGCTGTACTGGGTGTGCGGGACGCATGCGGACGGTAGCACTGGGACCTTCGGTGGGGCTCCCTACGGGGCCACGGAACGCTGTACTGGGTGGGGCGGGGAGGAGGGCCACGAAACGCTGTACTGGGTGTGCGGGGCGCATGCGGACGTTGGAGAGGAGGAGGGGGCAGGAGGAGGGGAAAACGTGGGGACCGTTCTTTCGAAACGAGGACCCAACACCACAGGATGGTTGGGAACAACACATAATCTCGCGACGCGAATTTTCAAAACAACATAAAAACGTGCTCAGTCAAAAACCTTCGGTGTCGCAGCGGTATCAAAACCGACGGTCCAAAAACATGTTAACAAAACATGCACACGGTTTCGCAACATCCGTCTCCCAAAAAACCTGCGTTCGTATTCTTGCGAATTCTTATGGAAACCATATGTTGCTCAACTTGTGCATGGAAAGCGGCCAAAAAGGCCTCTCGCACCGCATGCCGAAATCATTCGCGCGTGCTGGGGGGACACGACCCGTGTCAAAGAATACCACGCGGGCCACCCTCGCGCGTCGGCCGCGCACGCATGTCGACCTCTTTCCAAAACCTTCATCATTGACGCAAGGACGCCGTCATCGTCGTCGGCGCGATCAGCATCGGCGCCGTCAGTGGCCGCGATCGCCGGCGCGATCAGCATCGGCGCCGTCAATGGCCGCGCCGTCGTCGTTGCCAACATCGTCACCAGCATCGCTACTATCATCGTTGTGTCTACCGTTCTCGGTGTTGCCATGATACCGCGCCCGCCCAAAGCGTCGACTCGCACCGAAGTGCCCGCTGGCATGTGCCCAGCGGCCGGCGCCACCGCGGCCGCGTCGATCGCGCCAAACTAGCTGGCCGCTGCGCGCGGCGCGCTTAAGTCAGCGCGGCCGCCGGAAATGCACCAGCCAACGCCAGGCACTCATCGCAATCACCGCCGCATAGGTTTTGCAAACCATGTTGCGGGTCGGTGGTGGGATGTTTGCAACAACGTGGGATGTGTCAACTCGTTGGTAAAAACCAATTGCGTCGCATAAATTGCACCGCGTAAACTCCATTGCGTAGCTTGCACCGCGTAAATTCTCATCTCTAGACAAGAATTAGAATCCACCACCCACCCGCCCACCCGGTTTTATCGGTGCAATCTTCTTGTTGCAATTTACATGCGATTCTGCCCCATCGCCCATCGTAAATTTGAGCCCATACCATCCGAGCCCCGCCGGGATCGACCCCCCCCCCCCCCCGCCATCCTCAGCAAAAAACTGCGCGCGCGCAATTGTTCATCAAGGGTCAAAATTTTCAAAATGGGGCGAAGTGCGCACGTGCGCGTCGTCGCGCGCGCATGCCTAAATCGTTCAAAAAACCATAGGTTCCGGAAGGAATTCAAAATCGAATGTCCAAACCATATATAAAACATATGGTTTCGCAGCGCTGTTTGTCTCACAAAAAAACGCGCGCGCGTCCTTGCGAATTCTTGTAACAAAACTGCACGTTTCGCAACATGTTCAAAACAAATCCGCCGGGCCCCTTGCGGGGCCACCGGGCTGCGAAGGTGGGGATTGTAGCTCCCTGTTCCAGTTGCAGTTTTGAGTTGGCACTGTTACAGTCCTGCTGTCTGCTGCATCAGCGCAAATTGTCGCTGAGCGCGCGAGGGGGGGGGGGGGGGGGGGGCGAGCGCCGTTTTTTACCGCGCCCGAATCGCGCTGTCTGAATTCCTGGGGGGGGGGGGCGCGGGGCATATGAAAGTGTCTGATACTCGCGCCCCCGAACCCATGATCCCGAATAGATGGCGCCAGATTCGCGCCCCCGAGGCCATGGACCCTTCGCAAATGATGCAATAGCTGCGCCCCCGAAGCCGCGAAATGTTCGCGCCCCCGAACCCAGAGCCCCGCGCAAAGTAAACAGTATTCGCGCCCCCGAGACCATGGGCCCATGTAAATTACGGAATAATAGCGCCCCCGAAACCATAAACTTTCGAGACAAGTGTACAATGCTCGCGCCCCCAGGGCCATGCGCCCTCGCAAATTGCACCACGCTTGCGCCCCCGAGGCAACGCACCTTTGCAAATTACAACATCTTCGCGCCCCCGAGACCATGCACCCACGTGAATTACTCAATCGCTGCCCGCCCAAAATCCTAACCCCTCGTCGACCATGCAATATTCGCGTTGCCGAAACCAACAACCTTTGATATTGCCATAAACCAAAGTAAAGTGAGATTTCCCCTCGCGCGAAGCGCCGGCACTGCCTCGCGCCAGCGTCGGGGCATCCCAACGCAGCTCTGGCAAGTCCCATTCTAAAGGGGGCGGCTTGGGGGCGAAGCCCTTTCGGATACTACCAAACGGGCTTCGCGCGTGCGCATGTCGAACTCGTTCGAACGCCCTCGCGCGCGTGCCGTCGCGAGAACTCCTTGCAAAAGAAGGGGCGACATGCGCGCGCGCGTCGTCGCGCGCGCGTGCCACAATCGTTCCAAAACCGTCGGTTTCGCAACGATATGAAACTGAATATCCAAGACGCATTGAGAAACGCCAGGTTTCGCAACAACAGTTTTCAAACATGCGCGCGCGCTCTTGCGCATTCTACAGAAATCCATGGGGTTTTAACATCTTCGCTAGATTCTGCCACACATGCCGGCATCATTCGCGCGCCCTTGCGCGCGTGCTGGGGGTGGGGGGGCGGGGTGCGCGATCCGAATCAAATGAAACCATGCGGGCCACTCTCGCGCGTCGGCCGCGCGCGCGTGTCGACCTCTTTCCAGCGCCTTCATCGCCGACGCCATGACGCCGTCATCGTCGTCGGCGCGATCAGCATCGGCGCCCGCGCTGGCCCCGCCGTCGTCTGTGCGAACATCGTCGCCGCCATCGCCGCTATCATCGTCGCCCCCGCCCAAGTCGCCGACTCGCAGTGAAGTGCCCGCTGGGATACGCCCAGTGGTCAGCGCCACAGCGGCCGCGTCGGCGGCGCCAGACTAGCCGGCCGCAGCGCGCGCTAGGGTTGGCGCAGCCGCAGAGATGCACCAGCCGACACCGGGCGCGCGTTGCAATCGCCACCGCGCGGGCATTGCAGACCAAGTTGCGGGTGAGCGGGCGGGGCGTTTGCAAGAACATGGGATGTGTCAACTCACGGGTGGAAATCAGCTACGCCACATGCATTCCCCTCTCTTAGAAGGAATGACAATCCACCCCCATCCTCCCCCCCCCGCCCCCCAGGGTTATCCGCCACGCGCTTCGATTGGAATGCGTATGTGATCGTGGCCCTTCGTCCATTTCCCCAATGAATTAATTCGCGCCATCCCAGCCCGGCCGGCATCGACCCCCCCCCCCCGCCACCCCCTGCCGCAGAAACAGATGCGCGCGCGCTCGTTTATAAAAAACACAGGTTTGCAAGGAGCCCCTGAAAAACGAACGGCGAAGCGCGCGCGCACGCGTCGTCGCGCGCGCGTGCCGAGATCATTTACAAATCGTCGGTTTCGGAAGGACGCCCAAAGAGTGCCCCAAAGAACTGTTGGACATATATGTGCAAAATTTCGCAAATCGGGTCTTCAACAAAAGCGTGCTCGCGCGCCCTTGCGAATCCTTGAAACACAACCATCGGATATACAACTGTTGCAGAGAACGCTGCCAAGCGGGCGTCGCACGCGCGCGTCGAAATCGTTCGAACGCCGTTGCGCGCGCGCGCCGTCGCGAGAATCCCTTGCCAAAAAAGAGAGAGAAAAAACAGACGACGTTCACGCGCGCGCGCGTCGTCGCGCCGACGCGCCGAAATCCTTCAAAAACCTTCGGTTCCGTGAAGGTCTCAAATCTGAGCATCCAAGACGCATTGAGAACGCCTGGCTTCGCAACGACAATTTTCAACAAAAGAAAAAAGCACGCGCGCGCTCTTGCGCATCCTACAGGAAACCATGGGTTTCCAACATCTTCGCGAGATTCTGCCACGCGGGCCTCTGGCGCCGCACGCCGACGTCATTCGCGCGCCATTGCGCGCGTGCTGAGAGGGGGCGCGATCCGAGCCGAATGAAACCATGCGGGCCACTCTCGCGTGTCGGCCGCGCGCGCATGTCGACCTCTTCCCAGCGCCTTCATCGCCGACGCCGAGACGCCGCCACCGTCGCCGGCGTGATCAGCATCGGCGCCCGCGCTGGTCGCGCCTTCGTCGGCGCGAGCATCGTCGCCGCCATCGCCGCTATCACCGTCGCCCCCGCCCAAGTCGCCGACTCGCAGTGAAGTGCCCGCTGGGGCGCGCCCAGCGGTCAGCGCCGCAGCGGCCGCGTCGGCGGCGCCAGACTAGCTGGCCACTGCGCGCGCGCGCCAGGGCTGGCGCGGCCGCGGAGACGCACCAGCCGACGCCAGGCACGCATCGCAATCGCCACCGCATGGGTTCTGCAAACCAAGTTGCGGGTGGGCGGGCGGGATGCTTGCAAGAGCATGGAATGCGTCAAATCATTTGAGAAAAGACTTTGAAAATTGGATCCCGCCCCATCGCCCCCCGGCGCATCCGCCGCGCGCTTCGATGGGAAATGCATATGATCGCGGCCCTTCGCTCATTCTCCTGATGAGTTCGCGCCGCCCCTGGCCGGCCGGCATCGACCCCCGCCCCCCGCCATCCTCTGCGAAAGAAAAATATGCGCGGGCGCTCGTTCATCAATAACCGAGCGTTTTCAATAATCCCTCACAACAGAAATCAGACGAAGTGCACGCGCGCGTCGTCGCGCGCGCATGCCGAGATCAGTCAAAAATCTTCGGTTTCGGAAGGATGTCAAGATGGGGCGCCCACGAAACATTTCTCTCGCATGCAAAGAACAAGGTTTCGCAACGCGGATTTCCAACAGAAGCGCGCGCGCTCTTGCGAATCCTTGAGAACAACGAATGGAATTCTCAACAGTTGCAGATTTTTGCTGCCAACGGGCTTCGCGCGCGCGTCAAAATCGCGCGCGCGCCCCCGCGCGCGCGCCGTCGCGAGAAACCTCTTGCAAACAGCGGGGCAAGGCGCGCGCGCGTCGTCGCGCGCGCGCCGAAATCATTTGAGAACCTTTGGCTCCGGGCGGGTTTCAGAATCGAGCGCCACGAAAAAGTACGTTGTTAAGTTAGCAAGACGATCACGGCGCGAATTCTCAACGACGGCGCGCGCGCGCCCTTGCAAATTGTCATGGGGGAAAAAACACGCGATGTATTCAAAATTCGAATCCAAGCGGGCTTCGCGCGCGCATGTCCAGATCGTCCGAACGCCACTGCGCGCGTGCTGGGATTGCACGCGTGCCACTCCGGTGCCTCTGCCGCGCGCGCATGTCGAACCCCTGTCCAAAACCTTCGTCGCCGACGCCAAAACGCCGTCACCGTCGCCGGCATGATCAGCATCGGCGCCGTGACAGGCTGCCCCGTCGTCGCTGTCAGCATCGTCGCCAACGTCGCCATTATCATCATCGCGTCTACCCTTGTCGACGTTGCCATGATGCCGCGCCCGCCCACGTTGCCGACTCGCGCTGGATGGGGCGAGCCGAGCGGTCAGCGCCACCGCGTTCGCGTCGGTCAAGCCAGACTAGCCGGCCGCTGCGCGCGCCAGCGCGCGCGGGCTAGCACGGCCGCAGATGCACCAGTCAACGCCCGGCACTCAACGCAATCGCTTCCGCGCGGGTTTGGGAAACCAAGTTGCGGGTGGGCGGGTGGGGCGCTTGCGCGAGCAATGGGTGGGCAGCTTCAAGTTAAGAAATGGTGAATTGCACCGCGTAGACTGCATTGGATAGGTTGCCCCGACGAGACTCTCCGTTCTAGAAGGACAAACAAAAACAACATAAACTCTACGCCCCCCCAGGAAAATCGGCACCCTTTTTCGCATTGCAATTTGCGCATCGTTCTCTCCCTTCGCCCATCCAAAATGCGATTCACACCGCCCCAGCCAGGCCGGCACCGCCCCCCCCCCCCCCCCCTCCCCCTGCAAAACATGATATTCGCGCGCGCTCGATCGTCACAAATCTTAAGCTTCCGAAGGCCCCCAGCAAACCATGAGACGACATGCACACGCGCGCGTCGTCGCGCGCGCATGCCGAAATCCTTCAAACATCTTCGGTTTCGCGAGGACTTCAACATCGAATGTCCAAACACTATAGAAAGACACCGGGTTCTGCAACGCGTATGTCCCCCCAAAAAGCTCGCGCGCGCTCTTGCGATTTTTCTCTCATATATATATACAGACATTTATATAACAACAAATACTTCTTTCCATATGTCCAGAACGTGCTACCGAACGGGCTTCGCGCACGCATGTCAGAATCGTTCGAACGCCCTTGCGCGCGCGCCGGGGTGGCGCGATCCGCGTCGAAGAATACCGCGCGGGCCACTCTCGCGCCTCTGCCGGGCGCGCATGTCGAACCCCTGTCCAAAACCTTCATCACGGACGCCAAGACGCCGTCACCGTCGCTGGCGTGATCAGCATCGGCGCCGTCACTGGCTGCCCCGTCGTCGCAGTCAGCATCGTCACCAGCATCGCTACTGCCACCATCGTGTCTACCGTTGTCGACGCTGCCATGATACCGCGCCCGCCCAAGTCGACGACTCGCACTGAAGTGCCCGCTGGGATGTGCCGAACGGTCAGCGCAACAGCGTTCGCGTCGGTCGCGCCAGACTAGCTGGCCGCTGCGCGCGCGTGCCGAGGTTGGCGCGGCCGCACAGATGCACCAGCCAACGCCGAGCATGCATCGCAATCGCCACCGCAAGGCTCTTGCAAACCAAATTGCGGGTGGGTGGGTGGGATGTTTGCAAGAACGCCGGATGTGCCAACCCGCTTATTAAAAGCCAATCGCACCACATAGATTGAAACGCGCAATGGTAAGGCATAGTATAAGCTGCATCGCATACATTCTCCTTTCAAAAATAGATTCTACCCCCCCAAACTTATCGGTACCCCCTGGGATAGTATGATGTCATATATATATATATATTCTGCACACTCGTCCATCCCCAATATGAAATCATACCATCCCAGCCGAACCGGGTTCCCCCCCTGAGGTTCCCGAGTGAAAAACGCTATGCGGTGACATTTGTTGTTTAACATAGCACTTTTTGTTTCTGAAAATCCCTTGCAACAAATCGGCCGAAGTGCACGCGCGCGCGTCGTCGCGCGCGCATGCCGAAATCCTTCAAAAACCTTCGGCGCGGGAAGGATTCCGCAATCTAGTTTCCAAGGAAAAAACATACCCAAAGCACATGATTTCGCAACACCGATTTGCTAAACAAGCTTCCGCGCGAGCTCTTGCGAAATCTGAACACAACCATCGGTTTTTCAAGACTTTCACAACATGCTACCAAACGGGCTTCGCGCGCGCTCATGTCGAAATCTGTCGAACGCCCTTGCGCGTATGCCGTCGCGAGAACTCTCTCCAAAAAATGGGACGAAGTGCAGACGCGCGCGTCGTCGCGGGCGTACGCCGAAAACCTTCACAACCCTTCGGTTTCGGAAGGGTTTCAAAATCGTGCGCCCAAAAAACATACAAAAACCCAAGGTTTCGCAACACGGATTTTCAACAAAAGCGTGCGCGCGCGCTCTTGCGTCGTCGTCGTCGTCGTCGTCGTCGCCTGCGTCGTCCTCTGTCTTTTGTCGTGTTCGTCGTCGTCGTCGTCCTCTTTGGCGTCGTGGTCGTTTCCGTCGTCGTTGTCGCCGTGGTTGTCCCTCCTCCTCCTCCCACGTCGTCGTCGTCGTCGTCGTCCGTCGTCGGCGTCTCGTCGTCGTCCCTCCTATTTCGTCGCCGTCGTCGTCGTCGTTGTCGTCGTCGTTTTCCCTCCTCCTTCGTCGTTGTCGTCGTCGGCGTCGCCGTCCTTCCTCCTTCGTCGTCGTTCGCGTCGCCGCCGTCCTCCATTCTCCCTCGTCGTTGTCGTCGTTGTCGTCGTTGTCGCCGTCGTCGTCCTTCCTCCTCCCTCGTCGTCGCATTCGTTGGCGTTGTCGTCGTCGTCGTCGTCTTCGTCGTCGTCGGCGTCGTTGTCGTCGTCGAAATCGTCGGAGACGTCGTCGGTGTCGTCCTAGTCGTTGTCGTCGGTGTCGTCGTAGTCGGTGTTGACAGGTTTTGCAAACCAAGTTGCGGGTGGGTGGGTGGGATGTTTGCACGAGCAGTAGAGAGGACAGCTTCAAAACGGTCAAAGTGGATTCTCCTTTCTCACAAGAGAATGATAGACTCTACTCCCCCCCTGGACTTATCGGTTCCCCCTGGGATATTACGAGTTCATCTATATGTATATATAATATATATATATATATATATATATATATATATATATTCTGCACACTCGTCCATCCTAATTATGAAATCAAGCCATCCCAGGCTGGCCGGGTTCCCCCCTGAGGTTCCCTTGTAAAAAAACACTATGCGGTGACATTTGTTGTTCTAGCATAACACGTTTTCACGAATCCCTTGCAAAAAATGAAACGAAGTGCACGCGCGCGCGTCGTCGCGCGCGCATGCCGAAATCCTTCAAAAACTTCGGCGCGGGGAGGATTCCGCAATCGAGCTTGCAAAATACATACAAAAACACAAGGTTTCGCAACACAGAGTTGCTAAACCAGCTTCCGCGAAAGCTCTTGCGAAATCTGAACAAAACCATCGGTTTTTCAAGACTTTCACAACATGCTACCAAACGGGCTTCGCGCGCGCTCATGTCGAAATCTGTCGAACGCCCTTGCGCGTGAGCCGTCGCGAGAATCCCCTGCAGAAAAATGGGACGAAGTGAAGAAGCGCGCGTCGTCGCGCGCGCACGCCGAAAGCCTTCAAAACCCATCGGTGTCGGAAGGGTTTCATAATCGTGCGTCCAAAAAACCTACAAAAAACACAAGGTCTCGCAACACGGATTTTCAACAAAAGCGTGCGCGCGCGCTCTTGCGTCGTCGTCGTCGTCGTCGTCGTCGTCGTCGCCGTCCTCCCTCCTCCCGCGTCGTTGTCGTCGTCGTCGTCGCCTACGTCGTCCTCTGTCTTTCCTCGTGTTCGTCGTCGTCGTCCTCTTTGGCGTCGTGGTCGTTTCCGTCGTCGTTGTCGCCGTGGTCGTCCCTCCTGCCCCTCCTCCCTCGTCGTCGTCGTCCGTCGTCGGCGTCTCGTCATCGTCCCTCCTATTTCGTCGACGTCGTCGTCGTCGTTGTCGTCGTCGTCGTCTTCCCTCCTCTCTCGTCGTTGTCGTCGTCGGCGTCGCCGTCCTTCCTCCTTCGTCGTCGTTCGCGTCGTCGCCGTCCTCCCTCCTCCCTCGTCGTTGTCGTCGTTGTCGTCGTTGTCGCCGTCGTCGTCCTCCCTCCCCCTTCGTTGTCTTCGTTGGCGACGTCGTCGTCGTGTTCGTCGTCGTCGTCGGCGTCGGCGTCGTTGTCGTCTGCGTCGTCGTCGACGTCGGCGTCGTCGCCGCCGTCGTCGTCGTCGTCGGCGTCGTTGACGTCGTCGTCGTCGTCGTCGTCGGTGTCGTCGTTATCGTCGTCGTCGGCGTCGTCATCGTCGTCGTCGTTGTCATCGTCGTCGTCGTCGGCGTCGGTGTCGTCGTCGTCGTCGTCGGTGTCGTCGTCGTCGTCGTTGTCGGTGTCGTCGAGGTCGTTGGAAACGTCGCCGGTGTCGTCGGAGTCGTTGTCGGCGGCGTCGTCATCGTCGTTGTCGCTGTCGTCGTCGGCGTCCCTGTTGTTGCCAAGTGCCATGTGGTACCCACCGTCGCGGTCTTAACAGATTTTGCAAACCAAGTTGCGGGTGGGTGGGTGGGATGTTTGCGCGAGCAGTGGAGTGGACAACGAACAGCAATTAATTGCACCACATAGAGTCTCTTCTTCTAAAAACAGAACAGGATCTACCCACCCCCCTGGCGTTATCACTCCCCCTATCGGGTATGTAAATCGTATATGATTCTGACCACATGTCCATCCTAAAAATGAATTCACACTATCCCCGGGGGGGCGGGTTCCCTCCCCTGGAGTTCCCCCCCCTCTCAAAAGAGAATAGTCTCAACCCCCTCCCCCGGACTTATCGGTACCCCCTGGGATATTACGATTTCATATACATATATATATGTGTATATATATATATATATATATATCCTGCACACTCGTCCATCCTAAATATGAAATCATACCATCCCAGTCATACCGGGTTTCCCCCCCGAGGTTCCTTTGTAAAAAACACTATGCGGTGACATCGTCTGTTCTAACATAACACTTTTTTTCTGAAATCCCTTGCAACGAATAGGACGAAGTGCGCACGCGCGCGTCGTCGCGCGCGCATGCCGAAATCCTTCAAAAACCCTCGGTGCCGGAAGGATTTCGCAATCGAGTTTCCAAACAAGGACATACAAAAACACAGGGTTTCGCAACACAGAGTTGGAGACGTCGTCGTTGTTGTCGTAGTCGGTGTCGGCGGCGCCGTCGTCGTCGTTGTCGCTGTCGTCGTCGGTGTCGTGGCCAAGTGTCATGTGGTACGTACCGCCACGGTCTTGTCTGAAGTGGTCTTGCGACCAATTTGCGGGTGGGAGGGTGGGATGTTTGCACGAGCAGTGGTTCAAGACGGTCAAAGATTAGTTGCACCTCATAGACTGCAAGAGCGTACTGCTTGGGGTCCACCCTAGCTAATCCTCTATCTGCAACTATAGGTGTATATGTGTATATGCGTTTATATGTGTATACCTATGGACATGTGCATGTATGTGTATATATATATGTACGTATACATATACATATATATGTATGTATGTATATATATGTGTGTTTGTGTATGGCGACTTCTTGTTCGTTCTGTCACTTTCTTCTGGCCCGCAACTTCCCCCGAGACCAGGGGCAACCCCAGCAACAACTCCGTCGATGTCGGCTTCAAGCGTGGCGCACTCACACCTAGGTCACCTCAACTCAGGGCATCGTGAAATATGTGGCTCAAAGGATGTCTCAGGCTAAACGGGCCTGAGCACCTCGCGGGCCACATCGTGGAACCCAGAGTGTTGTGAGGATGTCTCAAGCTAAAACGGGCCAGAGCACCTCGTGAGCCGTGTCTTGGAACCCAGAGGTGGGAGTTGCGAGGATACCTTAAGCCAAGCGGGCCAAATAACCTCAAGTCAAAACACCTCGGAGCCCGGGGTTCAGAGGATGTTTCAAGCGAAACGAGGCTGGGCACTTTGGGAACCGCATCTTCAACCCAGTCTGAGACGCGAAGACGTCTCAGGCCAAACGGTCAGAACCAGGGACCCCGAAGATGTCTCAGGCGAAACGTGCCTGAGTACCTCGCGAACCACATCTTGAAGCCAGAGTGGTGACAACGTTCCAAGCGAAACAGAGCACCTCAACTCAGTGCGTCTCTAAGCCAGGGTCCCGAGATGTCACAGGCGAACAACGTCATGAGGATGTTTCAGGTTGAACGGACCTGAGCATCTCAAGTCAGGGCATCTTGAAACCCGAAGTTCCGAGGATGTCTCAAGCGAAACGGACCTGGGCACTTCGTGAACCGCATCTTCAACCCAGAATTGCGAGGACGTCTCAAGTTAAATGGCCAGAGCCAGGGATTCCGAGGATGTCTCAGAGGAAACGTGCTTGAGTACCTCGCGAACTACTTCATGGAACCCAAAATGGTGAGGACGCCTCAAGCGAAACGGGCCCGAACACCTCAATTCAGGGCATGTCGAAACCTGATGTCCTGTGGATGTCTCAGGCAAAACGGGCCTGAGTACCTCGCGAACCATAGATTGGAATCCAGACTTGTGAGGACGTCTCAAGCGAAATGAACCAGAGCACATCAAGTCAGGGTATCTCGGAGCCCGAGGTTCCGAGGATGGCTCGCTGTGGGCCACGGGGCGCACCCAACTCGTTGGAAGGCAACCCCTCCCCGGCATCTCCCTGGCACCGCTTTCAGGGTTGCCAAGGTGGCCCAGAGCTGTCCCTGGCGACCTAGACTCAGGTGCACTGTCCCCCCCCGCCAGCCAAGGCAAGCCCTGGATGGAGCCCAAAACAGCACCAAAAGCCAACCGAAGTGGCCAGCGAGGACCATGCGGCTTCGCAACACACCTCTACCCCGTAAAACCCCACAATATGGGCGCAAACGGGCCCGTGACACACCTTTCGGCGGCAAAACACCATCCCGCATCGCCAGGAACGATCGAGCCGCGTCCACGGAGAGCATTGAAAACAGGAGTGCGCGTCTGACAGCAATACGAACACTGTATTTCTCTCCCTCGTCCTCAGTCATCCTGCCACTCCTCCTCCTCCCCCTCCCTATCCTCCTTGGCTTCGCACTCCTCAACGATTGCTCGGAACTGCGGGGACGTCTCATGCGAAACTGGCTGGACCCCCTCGCTGACGGCATCTCTTTGCCCAGAATTGCGGGGACATCTCAGGCAAAACTGACCGCATCACCTCGCGAGCGGCATCTTCAAGCCTCGCGTAGCGACGATGTCTCAAGCGAAACGGACGAGGCAACATCAGGTCATGGTACCCCTCAACCCAAAGGTGTTTATAATGTTTCATAAGAGATGGGCCGGACCACCTCTCGCGTAGCTTCTGGGAGCCCAGAATTGCGACAAAGTCTCAAGGGAACGGGCTGGACCATGTCAAATCTGGTCGTCTCGGAGCGCAGACTTGAGAGGATGTCTTACGCGAAACTGGCCGAGCCACCTGAGCAAATTGCCAATTTCTCGACGCGCGGGTCCCTCGGGCGTCATTCATTCTTACCGCAACAATTCCTACCCGCACCGGCCAGGCGAACCGGGAACAATCCAAGACTCAACTTATTGAACGGAAACAAACGAGAAGTTCTCAATTGTGTTGTCCACCAAGACCTTCCGGAGTTCCCAAAAATAGCTCTCCAGACCTATCGACTGGGGTACTTTAGACTCCAAGGCTCTGGTGTTATTGTTTAGCCCTCCTGAAGGCCAGGGCAATCGGCCCTCCCTCGACGCTGCTCCTCGCGCCCGCCTCCCTCGGGCGCCATGGCACCATCTGCACCCCCGCGCCGGTCCTGGCCAGTTTTCAGGGCCCCATGGGCCCACGGGTGGTGCACACGCGCCCTCCCAGCTTGGCCAGGCGGGCGCGACAAACGATCCCTACCCCCGGAGCCGGCTTTATGAGACTTACGCAAAGCGCCCCCCCTTCCCTGCCTGGCACCGCCTGGACATGCAGGACGAGGCAGCACCGCTCACGAAGGCGGATTGGCGGATCCGCTCTTCCGAAGCGAGGCCGACCTCCCCCTCGGGGGATGAGGGTGGGAAGGCTTACCCCCCCTTAGGTGGCGACATCCGAGCTCGACCACCACCAATCACCGATTCGCCTGAATCGATGGGCGGCGGGGGTAGGGTTCGGATTTCGCCACGTGTTCGACGAATTCCGAACCCTACCCCCGCCGCCCATCGAGTTGCCTGAATCGTGGTTCGGCGAGGGTATGGTTCGGATTTCGCCGCCGAGCAAACCTGCGACGTCCTGCTTTTTTCAACAATTATGGGCTGCTTCTCATCGCGAGTCATTTTGTGACAGTCCCGGGCCCGGCGAGGGCCCCCAGAGGCCGAAAACGGCCGAAAACCGCACGTAGTGCTTTTTCACCATGGGCATACGCCGATCCTGGGCCCAAGATCGGCCTGGCCAGAGGACCGGTGCGGTTGCCAAATGGCTGGCGCGCTCCGACGCCGGCTTCGGCTTTGGCTCCAGCGGCGCCCAGCTTGAGGGCTGCGGCCGTGGCCTCCGGCCGCGCGCTGGTGGCTATGGCAAGGTGCCTTGCGAGATCCTGGCCAGAACGCAAAGACACGTTCAACGGCCGATTTGTCCCCCCCTGACCCCGCTGTTCACATTGGAAGGATCTTCGGCGATCGGAGACTTTAGGATCTGTTTTTCTTTTTACCTCTCAGTTCTGGGAGGAGAAGGAGGAAAGCTGAGGGGAACGAAGCGCGAAGACGAGTTTAGGAGGTGTTCTAGGTGGTGGGGCCAGGCCGCGAGCACGACGAGGGGCACTGGGAGGCGGAGGAGGAGGAGGGAGGGAGGGAAGAAAGGGAGGGGGGGAGAAGGATGATGATGAGGAGGAGAAGGAGGAGGAGAAGGAGGAGAAGGAGGAGGCGGCGGAGGAAGAGGGAGGTGTAGGAGAAGGAACTTCCAGGACCACCTATAGGGGAGGCAAATGGGTACGGAGAAGTGGGAGGAAACAGAGGGAGGCAGAGGAGGGGGAGAAGGAGGGGGAGAAGGATGAAGGAAGAGGAGGGGGGGAGAGGGAGGAGGGAGGAGGCAGGGGAAAGGAGGATGGAGGATTTTTTTCACCAGCGCTGCACTGCCCACAATCAAGCGAGCAAAAAATTGAATGGCTCCACCTGTACGTGGTCCAATTTGGGATGCTTACCCTTCAGAAGCTTAGTCCAAGCTGAAGCGGCAAAAACAGAAATCGCTTTCTTACGTCTGAAATCCGCATCTGTAGGGCAATATTTGGCAAGATTGCGGAACTGGCCTCCTGTTGTATATGCCTTGCATCTGGAGCAGGCGTATAACAACGTACCGTCGGTGCAGGAGAAGACCTTAAGCGAGTGCTTACGCTGCCCAATCGCGAGGACAACAGCGGGCAACTCACCATAACAGTTCTCGATCGGAGGTTTCTGCTCACAACGTCGGCTCTTCAATCAGCGCTGGCATCTCCAAAACGAGCGGCACCACAGCCACTCGTGACAAATGCCAATCGAATTCGACGCCTTGGGGCGGGGAGGATGAGGAGTCCGAGGTACGCCATCGAGATCAAGTCTCGGCCGGAAAGGCATCAGGCGGGCGGCCAAGGCACAGACCTTGCAGGCAACCGCGACTTTATCGTCGATCACCTGCAACTCGTTAGGTGAAGCCCTGGGATGGCTCCAAGAACCTCTCTTGGCCGCCTTATCCGCCTGATCATTGCCCTGCTGATAGAGAAGCCCGTCGGCTGAAAGCGAGCCATCGTCCACAACATGAGCCTTTACTTTGTGGACCTGTGAGTACATACTATTCGACATGTTTAAAAGGGCTCCCGCGTAGAGCTTCTTATGAGAGACCTGCACGGGACCAGGAGAATTAAACGCGAGGACCACATTGGCACAATCGGAGTAACCCGTCGAGGGCCCACAAAGCTCATTGGTGGCCCCTAAACCGCAAAACGCACCAGCCTGGGAGGTTCGGGGAAGAAAACTGGGAACGGGACCCGACAGAGTGCACAAAAGCTGCCGTTGATCGTCGTAGACCGCTGCCCCCCAGCCGGCCCTAGACATCTCCTTGATGGGGCTCTTGAGACCTGACCCGGCGAAGAAGATGTGCCCTTGGATGTTCACAGAAGTGTTGTCTGGGTCGTCTACCCACTGCACCGACATGCCGCCTCCAGCCACTGGCCCTGGTACAGACTCGCCAGGATGCTGACAAATGCCCTTGGTGAACAGATTCCAACCTGGGCTGTCGGGAGTGATGGCACCAGCGCGGGCGATCAACTCATCGCCCACTACATCTAGCCGCTGCTCACTAACAGCCGGACACTTCCACGGACGGTGGTGCATCGCGTCTTCCGCAGCACCGCGCATGGGACAGAGATTGTCATCAAGCAAGTGACCCGCATCTGTGGCCCTGGTCTTAGTCCAGCAAGCTCCACACACTAGACTGCGAGTACAACCCTTTTCGAAATTAGACCACTTCTTCTTCTGAAGTTCCTGGAGGACAATGTCGTAACATGCCCTGTCTGCGACCATCCCCGGAGCGGCCCCCGACAGCTTCTGAAGGTGACGAATGACTCCTTCTCTCAAAAACCTTTTTGAGCATCCTGGGGGAGGTGTTGGTCAGACCTACGGGCACCTGCTGGTCCGTGACAATGGTGGTGAAATCGATCATGTTCCACCCAATCCTTGACAGGGGAACCCTAACCGCCGAAAGAGGTCCAGACACTTTCTTCCAAGACTTCGGAGGACCTCCAAAAGCCGAGTCCCAGGACGCCCTCAGAACCGGGAAGGGGGCCGAAAACGCGTACTGCCTAGCACTGGTGAGCCAGACCTCTTTCGCATATCTCAAAATCGGCGCCGTCGCCGCGTAGTAGCACGGGTCGTGCTCTGAGATGGTGAGCGACGCGAGGCTGCGCGAGCCTGCGGAGGGCTTGGCGCACTTGCCGAAAGAGCGGCGCAGCAGTTTGAGCTCGTGGTCGGAGGTGCCGTGGACCTCCGCTCCGAAAGTGGCTCCTGATAAAGGTCCGGCAATGAAGATCTTCCGCGACCGCTTCCCGAGAGCCTTCCTGGATTTCCTGGATCTCTTAACCCTGGCTTTGAAGGTCCTGGCCCTGGATGTCCACTTCTTGCCCTTCTTGCCGGAGCGTCTAGCCTTCCCTGCAGTGTCGTCGATCCCCAAGTTCACCGCCGACTCCTTGGCATGACCTCCTGCGAATCGGCCCAAAAACTGAAAGAGCTTGCGGCCTAGCGAAGGAATGGACGCGATGACAGAAGCCTTGTCTTCAGTAGCGCTGCAATGCATATCAGCATGGATTGCTGTCATGAGCATCATGGTAGTTTCTTTAGGGCCTATGCTGACAGACGACTCCGTTCCGACCGAACTAACTCCATAGTCGTCTATGTAAATGTCCAAGAACACATCCCGAGGAATGGGGGGCGGGTCGATAGCGGGCATGAGGTAACTGCGCACGAAGGCGGTGGCCATCGAACAGCCCGCAACGACTCCATTTATCGAATAATAAGGCCCCACAGACAGCGTAGAGCGTTAAGAACCTAGCTCCACGATAGGCCGTCATACAAACTCGCGTAATCTGTGATGGAAAACCTAGCTGCTTGGCCCGGGCCTCGACCAGCGGCAAATGCATGCCCTCGTAGAACTTGAACACATCCCAGGGCACGGAAGCTGCCGCTTTGCCTTCACGAACTCCTACCTCGCTGCGAAGCGCCTGCCTCCATGCCACATCAGAGGCCCTGTTAGAGGCCGCGGCCGCGAGGTAACTCCGAGAATTCGCGAGCTCCCACGAGGAAGTTAACTTACGACGAGCCCTTCCCCAGAGCCGGTACCCCGAACTGAAAAGGCCGATAGGCCTAAAGCCCCCCTGGGGCTTGGCTTAAAGCGCCATCTGCAACGCCTGCAAGTGATATGGAAGAAGGCCCGTGGCTTCAATCAGCTGGAGAAGAATACTGAAAGCCTCGAGGCAGCCATCCGACATGCTGGCATAATGGCGCATGTGGAACCCGTCCACCGAGATGGCCGTGGCAGTGGAATAGGAGCGACTAACCTTACGAATGTCATCGGCCGTAAGGATCTCAAGGGGCTCAAGAATCTGCAGCGGCTTGTCGATGACGTCTGGCTCCTTGTCAGCTTGCTGAAGACCTGCAAAGCGGGCCGCCCCTGTCTCCAACAGGGCGAGAGGGTCGGACACAAGGTGGCCGTGCTTCGACAGGGCCGTGGTCGGCGTCCAAGGCTTGCACTCCTTAGTCCACCTGTGGGCCCTCCTTCCCCCTTTAGTGATGCCGTCCAAGAGCCAAGCCTGCCAGTCTTTAAAACTGCGGTCTCGGGCCGCCGCCGAGAACTTACTGAAGGGGAGATTCGAGCTCAGAAAGTAGCTCCCAACCGACGTCGACGCCCCAGGAAACCTCGATCTCGCCATCTATGAGAAAGGCGCCCACCCGGAGGAAATCGCCCTGGCAAGCGTTGAGATGATCGGCAACCGTGGCCGGAGGCGTCAGGAGTGCTTGCCCATGAATCCCAAGAGCCTTCGAGTGTTGCAGCTCCCCCAAGAACGCTCGGAACTCCCTCGCAAGTCAGCGGAAGACGAAAAGGTCGGGATCCTTGACGTTGCTACGCGCGGAGTCCAAGTCCGCCACGGAGACCCAGATCAGCTTCGGAACCTTACCCCGGGCACCGTACCTGGGGAGGGTCACAAATCTGGACACCGCCACCTCGTGCTCGGCGAGGTCCGCCCACTCCTGGTAAAGTTTATTGAGGTGTTTCTGGGCCTGCAGGCGCTTCGGGTTAACTCTGAGCGCTGCCAGACCGCCCTGCGCGAGCGCCAACACCTGATCTGCCGACCTGGTTTCAGCAGGTGGTCCAATGGGCTGCTCTATGGGGATCTTGGGGGGCTTCATGAAGCTAAGGGCCTGGAGCTCCGCGGGGCTCTCGTGAAAGGTGAGCCTGACAAGGGGAGTGAGACTTCACATCCGAGTCAGTGCGCACCTCTATTTTATGGGCGCACTTGCTGAGACCAGGCAAGAGCATAGAAAAGTCAATGATGCTGCTGGCTCCTCTGCCTCCGTGAAACGTACACGATGAAGGAGAGATGATATTAGCAGCCGCTCGCTCGAAAAAGTTGCTGGACTGGAGGGCGGCGGGCAACGTGTTGAAGTCTGCAGCCACATGCCAAGAGCCCCCGAAACCGTGCACGCAACTGCCGATGGAGGCCAAGATAGTTCGGTTCCTCTGAGACAACCCCTCGCTGTCCCCGAAGTACGCGCTAACCATGAACGTGGGGGAACTGAGAACCCCCAGGAACCTCCACAACACCAGCCACAGCACGTCCAGGAAAAAAACTCAGCACCAAAATCAGGGAGACGAGAACCGAACAAGTTACGGACCAGGATGGCGACCTCTCCACTAGCTCCGCCCCCAGAAGCGAACTCCGCCTTCAAAAACTTGCTCTTCCAGCCTTGATGGTAGCACCACTGGGATGCCTCATCGCAGTCGGGACCTGGAAGAAGACGGTGTTCCTGAACCAGAAGGACCTGCGCCAAGGATCTCTGGACCCAGGACTTTATCGAGGGCCAGGCCGTGCAATTGACTGTCTCGACCATCAGCTGGTGATGTGCTGCTGGGCCGGCTGGGGGGCCCGTATAATTGGCGGGATCTGCGCCCTCTGGAAACTTACATGGGCGCCGCCCGGCCCCTCGAAGCACGCGCTTGGGAACCTGGGATCCCACTTTAACGTCAGTTCTCGAGGCGCTGACAGCAGAAAAACCGGCAGAGGGTGCGCATGCACCGTGGGCGGCCGCTGCCCTCGTCGGCCGAGGCTCCGACCCCGCCTGCTGGGGCGAAAAACTGGAGCAAGACAGGTGCCCAGCAGAGGCGGCGGAACCACCGACGCAGATGAAGCATGGGGCCAGGTGTTGACCGCTGGCAGCCGGCGACTTCAGAGGAGGAGGGAAAGCAGGAAGGGGAGGGGGGGGGCGGGAAAGGCGCCGAAATCGGGCAGTCCTGGAGGGGCGATTCATGCCAGGAATTGCCCTTGCGGTCTGCAGGGCCGACGGGGGGCGCACCGTCAGACCAGGGGGGGAATTTGGCACCGCTGGGGCGAGGCACAGATGCAACAAATGCCCAGCGCCTGCAGGTGTGGCTCTCAGAAGGAGGCCGCGCCCAGGAGGGGGCCTTCCCCCCGAGGCAGATAAAAAAGTTAGCATCCTGACAAATGCCAGGGCGCGGCGCGCTGCTGGCTGAAAAACTGGCGGCGCTCATCTGCTCGACAGGCACATGGGCTAATTGCTGATGTGCACTCCATGGGTGAATCCCCTCCCCGGCCGCAAAAAAAGCCCCCGCAGCACACTCGAGCAAAAAGACTGCGCCGCAGCTGCAGCGGCTGGTAAATAGAAGCTTCTGCTGCTGAGATACTGGCGCGAATCAATCAATCGATCAGGCTGCCAGCTGCCAGATTCACGCACCCTTCCCCCCCGCAACTCCCGCTGCGGGGGGGCGGTCATTGGACAAAACGGCCTCGGCGCGCTTGCGAACATCGTCCGCAGGAGCGGCCGCCGGGCCCGAAGCTGATGTAGGAGGCTTCCTGGCCGCCTCAGCCCCTTCAGCGCTGGTAGCCGGCGGAGGCGATGCCTCTGCGCCGGAGCCGTCAGCGCCGCCTGGGGCCGCAGAGGGAACTCCTCCAGCCTCGCCCATGCGCCGCTTCTTGGCCACCAGCCTGCGCATGTGCTCCTCGTGTGCCATGCGCGCCTCCGCCGCCTGCTTGACCAGCGGGCCCAGGAGCTCTTGGGCTGCTCGCTGGATGTGGTCGCCAAGCTGCTGCTTCCTCGCATTGATCTCTTCCATGTCGCTGGATACGAGCTCCTGCTCCACCGACGCGTCGGCCACCAGCTCGTCCAGGTTGATGAGGTCCGCCAGGTTGAAGCTGTCTCCGACCAGCTCGCTGAGCTTGAGCTGCGGCTTCGGAGACTCCGCAGAGTGCGCCGGGACCTCTGGCTTAGGCGGAGCAGCCTGAGCCTGCAGCTCCTGCACGTTTGACTTGTAGACCTTATCGGCAGCCTCCAGATCTTCGCGAACAGATTCCACGAAACGGACCTGGTCTGCGACGTCTTGCTGCCACTGCTCCAGCTTCGTGAGCGCTGAAGAGAGCTTCTCCTCCAAGAACTGTATATGCGCGTGGCTCTGCTGGATCCGCTGGCGCACAGGAACCTCAACCGGGTGCTTCTCGGCGCAGAGGCGGTCGGCCAGATCCTTGTACCGGGTGGCGCTGGTGGCGTCGCCTGCCTTGAGCGACAGGGCAGCCAGCTGCCGCACCTCTTCCTCCGACAGCTGAGGTTGAGCTCCCACTGCGAGCGGCTGTGGAGGTCGACTTCCCTTGCCTGCTCCAAGCACCGGCATTGGAGCTCCTTTACCTCCAGCTTTGCCTGCACCATCACCGCCAGGCACCTGCCCTGGAAGAGCAAACACACGAGGAGGAGGAAACGAAGCACAGGCACCCCTCGCGGGAGGGGGATCCTGGACGCGCATTTGTTGAAATCCCGCGTCGCAGTGCTTGCAGAACCTCGCCTTGACATCATTCTTGTTGCATCCACAATGGCGACATTTGAGCGTGGGGCCGCCCGGGCCTCCGCCGCCCTTCTTCTTATTCCGCTTGGAGCCTCCCGCACCGCCAGGAGAGCCCCACTCGCCCGTGTACGTGTAGTCACCGCTTTTCCACCAGGGACGCCACGCCTCGCTTGAGCCATGGCCCTGCTGGGGGGACATGCGGTGGAGAACGAACTACGCCTACCGAGCCTTGGCCCGTTGACGCAGCGCCGCTCTGAAGTTCGCGCCAACAATCGCAGGCTGACTGACAGAAAACCTGCGCCAGAACGGCTAAGGAGGACGAGGAGGAGGAGCAGGAGGAGGAGGAGGACGAGGAGGAGGAGGAGGAGGAGGAGGAGGAGGAGGAGGAGGAGGGGGGAGAGTCAGAGAAGGAGGGGGGGGAGGAGGAGGAGGAGGAGGAGGAGGAGGAGGAGGAAGAAGAGGAGGAAGAGGATGAGGATGAGGAGGATGATGAGAGAGGGGAAGGAGTGGTGGCAGTAGCAGTTGCAGTAGCAGAAATGGTGAAAACCAGTGGCAGCATTTTAGTAATAGTGGTAGTAACATGGGCAAGAGTGAGCAACACGCGGGGCAACATGGTGGGAAACCCACGACACATTCGCGTCGTGTCGACCCCAGCGTTGGTTCTGGACACCGCGGGGGCCCCCAAGCTTGTACGATCGGCCGTTTCAGAAACGCCAAATCGTTCAACGATGGTTGGGCCGATTCTGGGCCACGGGCGGCGTTCAACGCCCGCGCTGGGGTCGCCGCTGGTCGACACGACGCGAACCTACCGGTCGCGGG
This sequence comes from Prorocentrum cordatum, assembly GCA_963575745.1. Taxonomy (NCBI): domain Eukaryota; class Dinophyceae; order Prorocentrales; family Prorocentraceae; genus Prorocentrum; species Prorocentrum cordatum. The sequence continues at coordinate 177,972 of CAUYUJ010017741.1, forward strand.
GCCCCGCGGCAGCGGACAACAAAACACACCACCGCCGACGGGGGACGCGGGACCCACCGCCGACGACGGGGGACCTTGGGCGTCGCTTATTGTGAGGGCGGTACATGGGGTGCAAGAAAGGTGCACTTTTCGGGCCCTACAGGCCCCCCCTTTTGGATCCTGAGGGGCCCTCAAGGGCTCCCTTTCTGCAGCCCTCGCTGCCCCCCCATTTGTCGCCCCCCTCATTACCCATTACGCGACGCCTGAAGTCGAGGAGACGTCGGGTTCCGGGGACTCGGGTCCTGACGTGCGGGCGCCGAGAATGTACACCACCACCACCACCACCACCACCACCATCACCACCTTCGTTCCCCCCCTCCCCTCCTCCAGTCCCTTCTTCTTCTCCTTTTCCCTTCTTTCGTGGAAAATGGAGGGGGTGAGGGAGGCGGTGGTGGTGCATATCCGTCGGCTCCCTTGTGGGGCCACCAGGCTGCATGACGAGGTTGCTGCTCCCTGCGCCAGCTGCCTGCAATTTCAAGTCTCCAACGTTACAGTCCTGCTTTCCGCTTCCTACTGTAATTTGCTGGAGTCCGCGCGAGGGGAGGGACCCCCAAACCAGCAATTTACCACGCCCAAATCGCGCTGCCTGAATTCCTGGGGGGGGGCGTGGGACACGTAAAAATACGGGAGACTCGCGCCCCCGAGGCCATAATCCCTCGTCGGTTACAATGTTCGTCCCCGAGGCCACAAACCCTCGTAAATTGTGCAATGTTTGCGTCCCCGAGGCAGCAAACCCACATACAATACGCCATATTCGCGCCCTCGAAGCCATAACCCTGTATGAATTAAAGTTATTCGCGTCCCCGAGGCCACAAACCCTCGCAAATCATTCAGTTCTTGCGTCCCCGAGGCGACACACCCTACGCAGTAAATTACGCAATGTTCGCGTCCACGAGGCCATGAACCCTCGCAAATTACGCCAGATTCGCATTGCCGAAGCCAAGAATGCTCCAAGGCGCCCGAAGATGGCTCCAAGACGGCCCAAGAGGGCCCCAAGAGGCCCCAAAAGCACTCCAAGAGGCCTCCCGAGAAAGCCCCGAGTGGCCAACATCGTCGAGTTTACTAAGGTTTTTGAATCATGTTGGCCTTCTCGCATTTTCGGCTTTCCGACGCTGTAAGATGGCTCAATAAGCTCCCAAGACCGCCTCAAGACAGCCCAAGACATGAGCCAGTCTCCTGGGAAGAACGCTGCCCACGCAATGCGCCCCAAAGGCGAGCGGACAAACACGAGAGGGACGCGCGAGGCTCACGAGAGGGGCACATGAGGGACACTGGCCCAGGACACCTGTAATGACGGACCTACGTACCCAAAGCTTGCCACTACAACCCTGTGTGCAAGCCTAGATGGGGAACAACTCGCCCCCTGCTCACACCGACACACACAGACACACACACCATCGATTCTTTGCAGCGATTGCACATACCACGCCTACGGCAATCCCCCCATGGCCCAACCGTCAGACCGCGCTCACGTTCCCTTCGACGCCCGAAATTGGGACGGCATCCTTGGGGGCGACGCCAACAGTAGAGACTCCGACTGATGTTTGAGCAGACGAGTTTCGTCATCGAATTGACACCTCTCGCCTCTAAATTGCTCGCAGATCGACGGAAAAGGTGCTTGTCAGGCATCGTCCCCGTCCCTGCCGTCCCTCCTTGCGGCCCCTGATTGAAGGCGCAGGGAGGGGGGACCGAGGTCCAATCAGAGCAACAGCAACAAGAACGCGGGCATCCTCCTGGCCATTCCCCCCGAGGCGGTGCTAAGCTTACCACTATGCTCATGAAGCAATCACGCGTGACGCTGTGGTAGGAGATCGCCGTGTTGACAGCTTTGCGGACAACGACGGCGTCGTGCAGGCGGAGAATGGTGCGGTCTGCGCGGCAACTCTTCTCGAGGCTGGGGTGGGGGAGCAGGAACGTAGCGTGGAGGATGGAGGGGGGGCCGAGGGGTAGGATTGAAGTACTCGAGGGAAGAGCACGTGGTGTGGTGCAGTCGAGACAGAAGGACGACAGGGAAACATCGGCAAGGACACGAGGGGAAGAGAGGAGGAAGGTCGGAAGAAGAGGTAGGGAGGGAAGCGGCAAACATTGCAGGTGTCTTGTGAGCCCATGGGCGGCGTGAAGCTTCTCGCAGGCCAACCTTCGCACGGACTGAGCCCCGTTTGGAAAAAAAACACGGCGATGAGGCGAGAGCCTCGCTGTGAAAGCCAACCCCTCCATCTGTTGCAAACGTTGAGGACGAATGTCCGGAGCGCTAACGCGACAGCCCCAATTTCAAAACGATATGTGCCCCTTCCTGGTATCGACAGCATTTGGTGCAAACGGTTGTGCGCGGCTCTAGGGCAAGCGCCCCATGTTCACCCTCCCTCCTCAATCCTTGTAGCTGCTGCAAACATGTACGACGAACGTTCGCGGCGCAAGCGGGAACTCCATGTGGAAAGCGACACCCTTCTACCCGTGCAGCTGTTTCACATGTCGAGCTTCACTCTCATATTTTAGCCAACGTGAACCCAAACAATGAGTTCGCGCGCTGAGGAGGTAAACTATATGTGATGAACGCAAATGGATTGTAAACTCTACGATGTGAACCTTGCCGTTTAAGCTATGTAATGCAAGCCATGTTGCGCAAGCTATGCAGCATACGGTATGGTGCGCAAGCCTACGGTGCATGCGATGCTGTCCAAGCTATGAGGTGTGAGCTACGTGACCTAAGCTAGGGTATGCAATGGATGTGATGCGAGCGACGTGGTGCCGACTAAGAAATGCAAGCTGTGCTGTGTAAGCCATGTGGTGTCAGCTACTTGGAAAAGGCTGTGGGTCGTAAGCTGTGCAGTGCAAGCCGTGTAAGGGGTCAGAACTGTTGGTGCGAGCTATGTGGTGTAACCGCACGGGGCGCCCACGGGCGGGCACAGGCGCCAAGGCGGCGAATCCGCGGGAAAAAAACACCCAGCGCACGGGGCGCCCACGAGGCGACTGCGAGCTGGCGCGGGCGCCAACGCGGCGAATCCTCGGGAGGCAAATCCTCGGGAAACCAACCCAGCGCACGGGGCGCCCACGAGGCGCCAAGGTGGCGAAAACCAAGGAAGCTCATCGTACGAAAGCCAAGTAGAGTCAACGCGAATAATAAGGATGCACGATAAAGATGCAAAGGGCCTTGGAAGGTCATGTCGACACTTTTCAAGCGGGGCGCGGCCAGTAAACGTGCGAAGGATGGGCCGAAGGGGAAGGATACAAGAGGAACCTTGGAAAGTCGCTCATCCTCACTATGCGGGTTCACTGTAAGAACCCCTGAGTGCAAGCACTGCTTCGGGACAACGGTGAGGAAGTCTCAGGCGAAATGCCCATCCCGTCCTGCCGACAAGTTTGTTGGTGCGACAAGGGTGAGTTATGTATAAATGAAAAGAAGATGGACGAGGAACTGGGGTCGTGGGGGGAAGGAAGGGGGCAAGGAAGAGTGCTCGACCTTGCTCGACCTCTCTCACTCCCGAAGGACATCGTTAGGGGGGACCCGCTCATGGAGGGTGGAACATCGGGCTGGAATCGGCGATACATCGCCGACAAATCGGAGATAGGCCCCCGATGTCAGATCCGCACGCTCCTGGGTGGGGTTGGCTATCATGCCTATATCGGCGATCAGTGTGCGATTTGGGACTGAGATCCGGCGGCTCTGGAGGATGCCTCGAGCGCCGCGGCCTACTCAGAGCGTGACGGAATTCTGGAACGAATTGATCCTCCTCCTAGCTCCGTCCGAAGCACACTGCTCGCGCTCCGTTGCGAATTGACCTCCCCGGCGAGCCAGGCCCCCGCTTCTTCCACTTCCTCCCCCGCCGCCGCCCTTCCGCGTGACCTAAACGCCCATTGGGGGTAGGAAGAGCGACCAAGTCTCGTCGGCTTTGCCTGCGTTGGTTATTGCACACAATGTTTCACACGATGCCATTCAGCTTCATTCGCTTGCCGCCCTCCCACTATCATGCCCTGGCCTTTCGTGGCGGGGCAGCCACCAGCGCAGCGCTCCCGTCCCCACATCCCTTCTCAAACACAAGCCAGTCCCAACCCTGCCGCCCACCTCTCCAGAGGCCGCCCTCCGCCTCGATCCTGCGGGCACTCTGTTTGAAGAGCGAGCGATAACCTGTGAAGCCCCCGTTTGGAGGTGGGGCAGGGTAGCCTTTTATCCAGCGTGACAAGAGAAGGTAGCCGAACGGCCGCCACTCCTGTCATTTTTTCCTCCGCCGGCGCCGACTTTGAGCGCTCCGCGGAGGAAATCGTTCCAACCGTGGTCGCCTTTATGCGGGGGGGACGACCTACCTCAAGCATGCCGGGCGCCGCTGGGGGCCGCCTCACGCAGGTGGGTTACACGTGGTATAGCACCGCACAATAATCCAACTCCCAGTTGCCGGTCCACTGGTTGTCTTTTAGGGAGTGAGGCTTAGGTTGTTCCGATTCCGTCTTCCGTCTTCGTTGTAGGCCGCGGGGCATCAGGTTGGCGTTCGCGGGGCAGGGGGAGCCGAAAAGGGGGATTATCTACATCAGTTGTCATTACTTCCATAATGAGAGGCCCCAAGAGCGCTTCGACAGCGCCCCAAGAGCGCCTCAAAAGCGCGCAACGAATTTCTACAATTTTGTCGAAATCCGTTGCCGACCCCCGCTCGCCCAAAACAGGCCCAAGACACCGCCTGAAAAGCTCCGAGAGCGCTCCGACAGCGCCCCAAGACCGCCTCAAACCCGCGCAACGAATTTCTACAATTTTGTCGAAATCCGTTGCCGACCCCCGCTCGCCCAAAATAAGCCTAAGACACCTCCTGAGAGGCTCCAAGAGCCTTCCGACAAGGCCCCAAGAGCGCCTCAAAGCCGCGCAACGGATGTCGACAATTGTGTCGAAATCCGTTGCTGACCCCCGCTCGCCCAAAACAAGCCCAAGACACCGAATTGGCGTTAGCCAGGACTGCTGCGCGACTGGTGCTAGCCAGGACCAAGGTCCCTTGGCAGGGGACGGGGTGCCAAGCATTCTGAGGCACCGCGGGACTGGCTTCTCGTCCTCCCTCTTCCTCCTCCTCCCCCCGTCCTTGCTTGGCCGCTCCTCCGCCCAAGCCCCACTTGGCCCGCTCCACTGCCTCCTCACTCCCCTCTCTAGGCCCTTGGGAATTCTGCCACGACTGCGGGCTAAGGCTATGCGCAGCACGCGTGCCCACCTAGCTCGCGATCCGTTGTTTCGGCCAGCCCGACTCAACATTCACGGCGGGATTCCCGGTACCCGCAGAGCCGCTCTTGTTTAGGCTAGGGCCGGCATCCGTGGAACTCTGCCAGGGCTGTGGGCTAGGGCTATGCGCCGCATGCCCAACTAGCCTGCGGCCCGTTGTTTCGGCCAGACCGACTCAACAAACAGGGCTGGAGCTCCAGGATTACAGGCCGCGCGATGTTACGCGATGTCCCAAGAATTCTGCTAGGATTATGGGCTAAGGCTTCGCATGGCATACCCAACTAGCTCGCGGTCCGTTGTTTCGGCCAACCCGATTCAACATTACAGCATGGTTCTTGGCATCCGCACCGCCGCGCTTGTTTAGACTAGATCGTTGCGCGCAGCTCCACTCCATTTTCCCTCATCGTGTCCACGTGGGGACTTCGCCCGGCTCGTCCTCATTCGATCCTCGTCCTCCCTCCTCCTCCTCCTCCTCCTCCTCCTCCTGCCCCCATCCTTGCTTGGCCGCTCTCCGCCCAAACCCCAGTTGGCCGTTCCACTGCTTTCGTGAAGCCCCAGCAATGCCAAGATTATTCCCCACATCCAAAGTGGGGTTCTTGCTTTCTCTTGACACCCCGCGCAGGAAGAGGAACACCCACTCGCTCACTCACTAACACTCACTCACCCACTCACTCAGACACTCACGCACTCACTCACTCAATCACTCACTCAGTACCATCAGCATCGTCATTGTCAACACCGCGTCACCAGCACTCGTCATCATCAGCACTCATCATCATCACCAATCATCATCATCACCATCATCATGTTCACCATCACCAACACCATCAGCCATCGATCATTCACCATCAGCATCATCACCAGCACACATCACCATCAACAACACTATCGCCACTCACTCAGTTATCATTTCCTGGCCACTCACGTGAATCCTCTTGACAAACCTGTACCAGTCGTCATGTTTGGCCCTATCGGCCTGAATATGGGGGGAATATGAAGCGGGAGTCTCGTTTGTGAATTGCGATGAAGTCTCAAGCGGGAGCCCCCTCCCTATGGGGCCCGCAGATCACGTTACTAATCCGAGCGGGCCATTCGAATCCTGTAGCTGTCGTCACTTTTGGCCTCCTCGTGCCTGAATATGGGGGCAGTTTTGGTCGGGAGCCTTGTTTGTGAGTGAATCGCGGGGAAGTCTAAGGCGGGGGTCCCCTCCCTATGGGGCCCGCAGATCTCGGTGGAGCTCCCTATGGGGCCACGACGCGCTGTACTGGGTGGGTGAAAAATGACAAATTGGGTTTCGGGACGCACGCGGACGGTCCGACTGGGGGCTTCGGTGGAGCTCCCTATGCGGCCACGAAACGCTGTATTGGGTTCGCGAAGATGCAAAATTGGGTTTCCAGGACGCATGCGGAAGGTCCCACTGGGGGCTTCGGTGGAGCTCCCTATGGGGCCACGAAGCGTTGTAGTGGGTGAGTGGGAATGCCAAATGTGGTTTCCGGGACGCATGCGGACGGTCCCTCTGGGGGTTTCGGTGGAGATCCCTATGGGGCCACGAAGCGCTGTACTGGGTGGGTGGAAATAACATCCCTATGGGGCCACGAAGCGCTGTACTGGGTGGGTGAAAATGCCAAATTGGGTTTTCGGGACGCATGCGGACGGTCCCATTGGAGGCTTCGGTGGAGCTCACGAAGCACTGTACTTGGTAGGTGACAGTGCCAAATTGGGTGTCCGGGACGCCTGCGGACGGTCCCACTGGGGGGTTCTGTGGAGCTCCCCATGGGCCCCATGGGGAGCTCCCCATTACAGCGCTTCGTGGCCCCATGGCATAGGGCCACGAAGCGCTGTACTGGGTGGGTGAAAATGCCAGATTGAGATTCCGGGACGCATGCGGACGGTCCCTCTGGGGGCTTCGGTGGAGCTCCCTATGGGGCCACGAAGCGTTGTAGTGGGTGAGTGGGAATGCCAAATGTGGTTTCCGGGACGCATGCGGACGGTCCCTCTGGGGGTTTCGGTGGAGATCCCTATGGGGCCACGAAGCGCTGTACTGGGTGGGTAAAAATGCCAAACTAGGCTTCCGGGACGCATGCGGACGGTGGCACTGGGGGCTTCGGTGGAGCTCCCTATGGGGCCACGGAGCGCTGTACTGGGTGGGGGGTGGAAATACCAAGTTGGTCTTTCGGGACGCATGCGGACGGTGGCACTGGGGGCTTCGTTGGAGCTCAATATGGGGCCACGAAACGCTGTACTGGGTGGGTGAACACAGGGAGGAGCGAGGAGGAATAGGGGGGAAGGAGGGAGGAGAAACACAAGGACCGTCTCTTCAAAACGAGGACCCAACACCACAGGATGGTTGGGAATTGTAGCTCTCGCCGTCTGAAGAGTTTTCAGCAGTTGCATTGATACGCGGTGTTCAAGTCCCAGGAATGGCCTTCTGGCGCGATTCAGGATCGCAGGGCGCAACAGTAACGTTGATTCGCAGCGTTGAAGTCCCAGGCGTGGTGTCCTGGCACGGTTCAGGATTCCCAGACGGCTGTCAGTGAAAAGGAATACTTGTGGGGACCTGTGAAGAGGGAATTCGGAGGAAAGATTTACTGCAACATCGTTGATGAGTCTTGGGGTTGCACTGGTCCTCCTCCTCCTCCTCCTTGGTCTTCGAATGCCTCGGGATGTCCCGAGGTTCTGAAAAATGATACAAAAACGCCCTCGAACCTCAAGGCCCGCTGTTCTCCATCGGAATCTCCTCCGCTCCGCAGGTGTGCCTGCAGAGATCCCCCCCGAGCCCTCCAGAGGCCCCGCAAGGGCCCGAAGACGTCCAACAACTCTGGCATCTGAGGGCCTTCGGCCCCCCAGGACAAAGATAACATCGGGTGTTAATAATTCGAGAATATCAGAGATCCAGCCGCTCTGGAGCACGTCTCGGGCGCCGCGGCCTTCTCAGAGCGTTCCAGAACGCTCCTGAGAGCGTTTCGGAACGCTCTGGAACGGATTTATCCTCGTCCTAGCCCCGTCCGAAGACGCCTAGGGTGGCGAGCGAGTCGCTGGCCGAGTTGCCGCGGTGAACAGCCTGCCATGATAGGGTCCAATTGTGATGCTGGGCAATAAAGAACGCTCGCTCCATCTGGGCCTGCAGCCGGGTTCCAACAACTCTGGCATCTGAGAGCCTTCAATAGAGAGCAGAAAACCAACCTCAGAATAAGCACACCGACAAACGAAGCCGTTTAGTAAACGCACCCATGGCAGGGCTATTTTGTAATCGCCCGGAACCGCTTAGACGTCAATTATCGGGGTCGGGGCGGTTGGTTCTCCCTTCATTCGTCCCCTCCCCCCCTCAGGGCTCTGGGAAGGAGCTTCCCATGCGCTTCTGCATCGCCGCTACAGGAGAACAGAACACCGCCCCCCCATCCTCCTCGATCCTCGGTCCCCCTCTATCCTCGAACATCCTCCATCGTCGATCTTCCTTGAGCCTCAATACAGCCATCGTGCTACCTCAACTAAGGGACGCATAATAGGAAGCGAAGTGACTTGTCTGGCCACGGCGAACCTCGGCCACGCAGAGGCCCCTCAAGCAGAAATCTGAGGAGAGGCCCGAAAACCGTTGCCCCTCCTGAGCCCGAAGTGGTGCCTGTTTCGGCGTCTTTCGAATGGGGCCAGGGGCATCCACAAAACAAGCACAAATCCCAGGATTCCCAAGACGTGTTCATATATTATGGACGTCCGTCTTCCCCTCCACTTCTCATATTTTTCTAGATTTTCCGTGGACCCGTCGATTGTCAGATACCCTTAGACCCGTTGATTTCTCCTGCTGAGTCTTGACTGTACTCCCCGATCCTGCGTAGGAGGCGCGCGGTCCCGAGTAGTTCATGGCACCGATCGCGTGCGACAAGCAGCTCACCGACGCGGCCGCCGTGCCCTCCTGCACGTCCGCAGCCGCGTCCTGGCAACGCTATCCAGCAGGGGAAGGGCGCCTTCCCTCCCTCTGCTCCTCCTCGTCCTCTTCGTCCTCCTCCTCCTCCTCCCTATTGCTCGCTCTCGTCCTCCTCACTGCTCGTCCTCAATATGTTTGCAATTATCGTCCTAGTCGTCGTCCTCCTCCTCCTCCTCCTCCACCTCCTCCGCCTCCTGCTCTTCCTCCACCTCCTCCTCCTCCTCCTCCTCCTCCTCCTCCTCCTCCCCCTCGTAATCAGCATCAGCAGCGTCATCATCATCAACGCAATCATATTTAACATCCTCATCACCATCGTAAAAACATCATCCTCTTCCGCGTTCTCCTCCATATCCCTCCTCCTCCTCCTCTTGCTCTTCCTCCTCCTCTTCCTCCTCCTTCCACTCCTTCTATCCTCATCCTTCCCATCCTCCTGTTCCTCATCCTACCCTCCATCCCTCCTCCTCCTCCTCCTCCTCCTCCTCCTCCTCTTCCCCCTCCTCCTCGTCATCCTCATCCTCATCCTCATCCTCATTATCGTCATCATCATCATCATCATCATCATCATCATCATCATCATCATCATCATCATCATCATCATCATCAGCATCACCATCATCATCACCATCATCATCCTCATCCTCATCCTCATCCTCATCCTCATCCTCATCATCAGCATCATCAGCATCATCATCATCATCATCATCAGCATCATCATCATCCCTCTTGTCATCCTCAATTTTCCTCCCTCCTCTTTTTTTTTTTCTCTCTCTCTCTCTCTCTCGCAGGACCCTCAGCTGTTCGCAATCCGCGCCCTCGCGTGCACGGGCCCCCCCGGACACCACCGGGGGACCAGTTCCTGGGCCGAGGCCACCAATGAAGGGGGGAGATAGAGGGAGCGGCGGGGCCACTCAGTGGTAGGTGCAGGCGGCGCAGGGGACGGCGTATCTGCAGCGTAGTACACGACGTACCTTGTCCGTAGCGCTGAAGACGTTGCACGTCCCTCCACCAGTCGGCAGCCTGTGTCAGTATCGAAACACCGATTGTTGTAGCAGTAGTAGCCTCCTCCCTCCTCCTATTCGTGTATATTTCCGGGTCTTCGGGGAACATAACTTGCACCACGTTTGCCGACTTTCGGTCTGTATGGCGCAATCGGGCACCATCCGCTCCCATCACAATCTTGACTGACTGATTCTTGGCATGGCACGCTTCGAGCCCAGTCCGAAGGCGAATGATGGCAACCACACTGCCCAGCGCACCACAGGGATCAACTGAGGCAAACAATACAGGGTCCTATGAAGAATGTTTTTTAACTTTCTTTTGGACGCACTTTTGGGTACGTAGCAAATGGGCTCGCCGGCGCGGCCGCGCGGCGACGCCCGCGCCCGGCGTTTCCGAGGGCCCCTGCCAGCGGCCCCAGGTCGTACTTATGAGTGCCCGCCCAGCTCAAAAGTACAAGTGCCCGATCGTGCTACACATGCGTTCACAAGTACGGTTCGCGGGAGACTTCTCCAAACTATACTTTTGAGACGGCCTTTTCACAGGTGCCGCCCCGTACTTCTGAGCGCCCTCCCCCCTCCCCCGCGACGGGGAGGGGGTTCGGCAAGGGCGGGGGGGCCGAGAGGCCAGGGTAACGAGCGCATTTACGGTGGCCCTCCCACCCGCCCTGCGGCGACAGGCCGCTCGCAGTTTGGAGTTGTCCAAAGGACCCCTGCGCGCATAGAATGTGTCAATTGCTTTCCATTGGCTGGCTTGTTGGCTGCCTCGTTGGCTGCCTCTTTGGCTGGGTCGCTGGAGGCCTTTTTGGCTGGATTGTTGACTGCCTCGTTGGATACCTTGTTGGCTGCCTCGTTGGCTGCCTGGTTGGCTGCCTCGTTGGCTGCTTTGTTGGCGGCCTTGTTGGCGGCCTCGTTGGCTGCTTCACTAGATGCCTCGGAAGCACCAGGAAACAACATCAGAGGACGGAAGCGACTTCCCCGAGGGCTTAAAGACAGCAAACACACAACTTACTCTGGAAGCTCCACCACGTCGCGCCGTGGCCAAGAACAATGCATTAACATGTCGCCCGTTGTGTGATAAGGAAGGAATTCCGTATGTAATGCATGACTGTTAGATACCACTGCAGTTCGAACCACATTTTAATATGCACTTCCAGCGGTGGGACGGCGATTGTTTGCATGTTGTTCCTGGCCACGTGCGGTTGCACCTCCATTGCGACGCCATGTCGACGAATTGTCCCGCCCCTTGCATGTCAATGTTGACGTCGAACGAAACCCCCAATCTGGGTGGACAAGATACGGCAAGCCAACATCGAAACGTTGGGGAAGGGATTTTGCAGGACTGATTTGAACGGGACGGTGCTTGAACTCGGGAAAACTGGGCTGCGCTGAAGTGACCCTGGATGCGCCGGGTTGCCTCCGCTGTGCGAGCAAAGCAGAACAATGCTTCAGCGGGGCGAAAATTGGATCCGAAGTCGGGGACAACCTGGGGGAATTGCTTCGGTTGCGAGAACACATGGGGTAATTGATGCCGGGGTCTGGTAGACAATGGGACAATTTCCAAATTAAAAACCAATGGAATTTCGGACTAGGATCAACAGTTACAATTTTTTGATCCCGGACCGAGAGAAGTCGTTTCGAACAAACTTTACAAGGGGAGGGGGGCTGATGCCCTGTTGGTAACTCCAAGGTTCTTTGATATGACACATGAACCTTTGCCCCGCTGTATCATCGGCTTCGCCTGCGCCGGGCGAGCAGCGCAGCGCCCGAATCGCGCCTGGCCCGCGCCCATGCCGATCCTGGGCCGCTACGAAGACATGCGCGGCCCCGACAGCGCCAGGCGCTCCGTGGGCTACGCCGGGCAATGCTCAGGCATTGTGCCGAGCGTCGCCTGGCGCCACTACGCGGCCGCGCAGCGGGGCAGGGCGCGTCAATCGACGACGAGGTGGCACGACGCGCGCGGCGCTTGCATCTGGGTCTATTTGAATACTCCCATAATATTTGAATACGTTTTGAATACCTATTTGAAAACCTCCGTTTTGTGGAGGGAACAGATGTTGGCCTTCTGGGTAAAAAAGAGTCATATGTCATTTCAATTCCACTACTCGCGCGTTGCATGTGCAAATGGTATTACAATAAACATTCGACTGGGTATTCAAATCGTCTTACAACAACGCTGGCGCTTTCCAATAAGGAAATTGCATGCGCGGCGCGGGAGCGGCCACCTTGTCGTCGTCCGCCGCGCTGGGCAGGCCACGCGCGGGGATCGCCCAGGCAATGCCTGGCGCGCCGAGCCCGCGCAAGCCCGCGCAGCTCCGCCGCGCGGCCCAGGGTCGGCCGCTCGCGATCCGGGCGCAAAACGGGCGCGGCCCTGGCGCGGGCCTGGAGCCAGCCGGAAGGAAGTCATTGCCACTCTATAGCCAACTCCTGCCCTTCAGGGGTTCACGGCGGTTGAGCCGACGGGCCTCGCCCGAGCTCCCCGGCGCCGACATGGGCAAAAGGGCCCCGCGACAGCATGTTTCTCTCGGGAAAAATAAAAAGCAAGAAATTGCCCCCATCTGGCCGGTGGTCGGCTGGCACGATGTCCGGGCACCCAGCCGTGGCGACTGGGCATCAAGTTTGCATTTTCCACGCCACGTGTTCTCGGTGGCGGGCCGCAGCGGAAAGCCGACTGTTCGCGGCGTCGGCGGCCGCGCAGGGCGCGGGCCATCGCTCCTCGAATTCATTGACCTTGGCGCGCTGGAAGGCCTTGCAGCGCCAGCCCGTGGACTTCGCCAGCGGAATCCAGATGGCCTCGGGCACGCGCTGGGTGGCCCTCTTGAGGCGCGCCGCGAACTGGGGCCTGGTTTCCTTTCTAGCTGACGAGTAGGTGGCCTCCTGCTTGCGGAGGCCACGGCTGGCGCAATTCCAGAAGCCGCAATCAAACGGGTTGACGTCTGGCGAGCGTTTCGGAAACTGCAGCGCCTCGATGGAATTATCGACCTTGGTGTGCACTGCGCCCCTTGGACTTGCACCCCGATGGGGTCGCCGCCCTCCAAAGCAAAACCATGGAACGCCCCTTGCCGGGGCACGCGCGGCGCAGCGCTGGCGACAAGGACTTCGAATGCATCGTCGACGCCTCCGCGGCGTTCCACTGCTTGGGGGCTCCCCGCGCAACCAGAAAATCGGTCACCTGCTTTTGCTGGCTCCGCAGGGTGCCAAATTCATCGGCGCGCGCGCTCAGGGTGGCCGCCAAGTTAGAAGCCTTCTTGGCTGCCTCGTTGGCTGCCTTGCTGACAGCCTTGTTGGTTGCCTCGTTGACTGCCTGGTTGGCTACCTTGTCGGCTCCTTCGTCGGCTGCTTGCCCACTGCCAGTCTTCTTGGCTCGCAACTTGCCACGTTGACAGCCCTCTTGGCTGCCTCGTTGGCTGTCTTGTTGGCACCCTTGTTGGCTGCCTTGTTGACAGCCTTGTTGGCTGACTCGTCGGCTGCACTGTCTGCCAACTTGACAACTTTGCTGGCTACCTCGTCGGCTGCATCGTCGGCTACATTATTGGCTGCCGCGTTGGCTGCCGTGTTGGCTGCCCCGTTCGCGGCCTCCTTGGCTGTCTCGTTGGCAGCCTTTCTGGCTGCCTCGTTGGCTGCCCTGCTGGCTGCCTCGTTGGCTACCCTGTTGGCTGCTATGTTGGCTGCCTCAGTGGCTGCCTCCTTAGCGGCCTCGTCGGCTGCCTCGCTGGCTGCCCCGTTGGCTGCTTCGTTGGCGCTAAGGCAAGCCCCGCAGAGTCCCATGGGTGAATGAATCTTTTGAGCGCACTTTTGGACGCGCGTTTGGGCACGTGGCGAATGGGCTCGCCAGCGCGGCCGCGCGGCGACGCCCGCGCCCAGCGCTTCCGAGGGCCCCTGCCAGCGGCCCCAGGTCGCATGTTGGGGCGCCCCCCCCCCCCCCCCCCCCCTGCTCAAAGGCGCAATTGCCCGATCGCACTTTCGAGGCGCGCCATCGAGAGCGCGGTTCACCAAAGACTTCTGCAAGTTATACTTTGAGACGACCCCCTCGAAATCCCGCGCCGTACTTTTGTTTGGAAGATGAAAGGGGGCGCGGTGTAAAAGGGGTGTGGTGTGGACGCCCTGCGCGCCCATAGAATCAGCGATGTGGGCGACTTCGCTGCGTTGCCATCTGCGGCGCATGCGGCCGAATCCGAGGCGACGCCGGCACCGCTGCTCCAAGTGGGCCACGGAAAGGTGGGAACGAATGCAGGGGGCACACAAACGATCGGATGGTAATGCGAAAACGGAAATGGACCTCTAGTGCGTCACATAAACGCGAATCATAAGCGTCGGCATGATTGACGCAATCATCGCGTTGAGGAGGTGTTCCGCGCAAGCCCGCCGTCGGATCGCGGGGCGCGCTCGGTGCGCCGGAAGGCTCGCGAATATGACCGACCCCACCGACTCGTCTACATGCGAAAGACCGTCTTCTACCGATCCTTCCTGCTACACCGCCCCGCGCGCAATTGCCCCGCCGCTTTCCAACGGAAGCGTTCATTCCCATTTGCCTTCCCCCGACCACGCCGCGCGCGCGGGCGCGCGCGGTAAGCCTGAGCCGCGCGACTCCGTCAAGGGGGGCGAAACGGGCGTTGGGGGCCCGCCCCCCATCGTCGGATTCGTTTGAACGCGCTGAATGGAAAGCGCGAGCTGGACATGGCGCCGGGCACAAGGATGCGCGGCCGCGCAGAGATAATCAGGCGCATCAACACGCGCCCTTCTGATTTGCAGCCCGGCGGCAAGCAGGGGCCTCGCGCGCGCCCCCCCCCCGACATGCATGACCCACGAAAGAAAATGCCACTCAGTCGGCCACTGGCCCAAGGAGCGCAGCGCGCGGACAATCGCGCGTCGCTGGTCGGGCTGTTTCGGCGATGTTCCACGGGGAAGCGCGAGCGGTCGCATCGGCGTTTCCTCGGGTCGGCCTAGCCAGGCGCAAAAGAACATGCGAATTGCGGTGTCGCGGCAAAGTTGCCCGCAGCACGCGGGCGCGAATGGGCTGGGCAGGCATTGGGGACAGGGCGCGGGGGAACATCAGATTCTGCGCGTTGCTGAAACGTCCGCCGAAAAGGGCCTTGGAAGACAAGACGGGGTCCGCGGCGATTTGAATTTGGCGCCGCGCCAAAACTGCGACGCAGGGCGGCCTCTGTTTCGACGTTCAACCCCCACCCCCCGCGCGCGAAACAATCGTCGCAACAGATGCGCTGAGCTGCGCTGCCCCGGCAAAACACAATGCGAGACACCTTCGGTGCGCCCGGCAAGTTCCCTGCATTTACCTTCGTGACTTCGCCGCCCTGCTGTCTAGTGCGCCGACTGGTCTCTCAGACGCGCTTTCATTGTCTGCCTCCTCCGCCGCCCAAGCCCCCCCTGCACCCCCCCCGCCCGCCGGCGCCCGCCCGCGCTGCGATCGCGCGCAACTGCGGATGAATATATCATGCTTTCGCCCGCCAGAATCCGCACAATCAAAAAACGAAATTTCGGAATTTCCGCAATTGGAAAACGAAATTCTGCAATTTTCCAAATGTGAAAAACTAGATTCCGGACGTTCGAATACTTGCATAATGGAATTCCAGAATTTCTGAAAATTCAAAACGGCTGGTTTTTCACTGGTAAACCGAAATTCTGGAAATTTCAAAGATTTTTTAATCGGAAATTCCAAAATTCGAAAAGCGAAATTCCGGAAATCCAGAAACTCCACGGCGAAAGCTTTGGAATTCCTAAATTCGAAAGCCAGCCCCCTGGAACCTCGGAGTCGCCAGAAGAGGTGGCCACCGCGCCGCGCGCCTTCATGTCCAAGGAACCGCCGGAGAAGTAAGAAGGGGCCTGCCCGGATCCCCTCGGGCGGCATCTCATCACGGACGCGCCCGCGGCGCCAAACTTTGCGTTCAAAACGAGTTTTCTGGCGAGAGACCCGACCGCGTGACTTCTGCAACTCCGCCGAGGAGGCATCGTCAAAGCTGGAGACCCCCATGGGCCCACGAAGCGTTGTGCGCGGTCGGATACGCGAATGCGAGCGCGGCCGCTGGGGGCTGCGGTGGAACCCCCCATGGGGCTACGAAGCGCTGCGAGGGGTGGAGAAACCGCAGCGAATTCTGAAGCTGGGGCCCTCGCTGGGGCCCCCCATGCGTCCACGAACCGCCGCGGCGGGCGCGGGGGGCGCATTCGAATTCCCTCGCCGGGGCCTTCGGTGGAGCCCGCAGCGCGCCACGCGCTGCGCTGAATGCGGAAAGCGCACGCGGTCTCCGCCGCTGGGACCTTCGGCGGCGATTCGCTTCGGGCTTCGAAGCGATGCGCTGGGCGAGGGGGGCGCGTGCGAGATCCGCCGCCGTTGCTTTCGGTGGCGCTCCATATGTGGCCACGAAGCGCAGCAATGAGCCGCGCGCGAGTTCTACCACTGAGACCTTCGAAGGAGTTCCCAATCAGGCCACCGAGCGCTGCGTTGGGAACGCGCGCGCGTGCGTGGGGGGAGGGGCCACGAGCGAGGGAAAATTCGAGGGGGCCCAATGCTGCGCGGTGGGGGTCGTAGGCCACTGATGATAGCAATCGCGGCAACGGCAAAGCCTGCTATCACCCACGCGCAATCACCGAAACGATAGCCACCGTGCAATGCTACCGCAGCAGCCATTGACAAAAAGACGTCGCCGACGACTGCAACCATAATTCAAAGGGATATCGCTGCCAACTGTACAACGCCGCGCGTGCGACGACCTCACATCCGCAAGAAATGCGGAACGACAGCGGGTAAACTCATAAGTTGGGTGGGGATGGAGAGCGGCGAGGCGCACATGAGGACAGACCTGTATAGGACGATCAAGGCCAGGGAGAGAAGGATGAGAGAGCTGAGAAGACGCTGTTTGTTATTCAAACGGAACCATGTTGTCGACAGTAACACGGCAACGCTGCACACCGGGCGCGCACGAACACAGGCAAAATCGAACAGCCGAGCAAACACAGAGTCATCGCATCAATGGCCGATTGGCCACCATCGCTTGGATGCGCCAGAACTGCAGTGCGAGAGCAATTGCAACCACGAACGCATGCACATCGTAATATGATGCATCAGCTCCAAAACGAACCACATCAACCATAATATCACCATACCGCCCCATTGAGCCATACCCTTTTGCACCGCACCCCTTTCCCCCATCTAGATTTTGAGCGCCCCCGCCTCCCTTGCGACCGGGGGAGGTGTTCGGCAAGGGTGGGAGGGGGGGCGGGAGGCCAAAGGGAACGCGCGCATGCACGGTGGCCATCCCGCCCGTCCCGCGGCGACCTTCGGCCGCTTGCATGTTGGATTTTTCCATAAGGACCCTTGCGCGCATAGGATCTTTTTTGGTTTCCCCGAATCAACGAAAGTGGAGTGGAGCAGCAATGGGACAAGCTATCACTGGTGATCTACTATATGCTTCGCTGCCTTGCGTCGCTTGCTGCTGATCATTCGGGCGTACCTTCAAATCCGCCGATGCTACTTCGGTAGAGGGAAACGATTCGTGGAAGCTACCCCACCCTCGGAAACTCAAAGTTGGCACACGCGTGCAAGACTGCGGTCCAAGTAAAACTCATCCAACCCACTGCCAACATTGATCATTGGGGGGGGACTGACACATGAATGTGGCATACGTGTTCACTAGTCTCTTCCGAGGCCTGTATTTCACCGTCTGCTTCCAAACAAAATAATGATCCTTCATTGGTGGTAACTTTCCAGGTTGTGAGGCGCGCCAGCAGCACTGCATTTTCGCTGGCTGCATTTCTCATTCGCCTCCTCTCCACGACGACTGCACCTTTCCCTTGTGCTGCAATGCCAAGGCCGTCTGAACCCCTCCTTCTCCTTGTCCTCCTCCTCCTCCTCCTCCTCTTCCTCCTCCTCCTCCTCCTCCATGCCTCCATGCGAGCTCGCGAGAGAGAGAGGGAGAGAGAGAAAAAAAAAAACAGAGACAGAGCGAGGAGAGAGAGAAGAGATGGAGAGACCATGTTTCGCAGCACACTGAGGACAAGCCGACCCTCGGGACGGACGGCCAGCAGCGGTCCCCAGTGCTGGGCCACACGGGCGACGCTCCTCCTCCCCCGCCCCCTCCCGTCCCCCTGATCCCCTCTCCCATTCCCTCCTCCACCCTTCCCACTCCCCCTCTCGCTCTCCCGCACTCCCTCCCCCTCCCCCGCCCCTCCCACCTCTCCTCCATCTCCCCCTCCCCCATCTCAGGGGCTCCGCCCCACCGATTGTCCTGGGGCGCGCGAGCAACAAGAACTGCGCATCTGCGCTCCCAAGGCCTCGATTCGGCCCACCGCTCGTGCGCCTCGTGCTTCCGTGGGGCTCCAGAGACCATCGGCTGGCCCCCAAGACGGCTCCAAAGAGCATCACATCAGCACATCATTCACTCACGCACTTCGCGCCGCCTGGACCTCCAGAGGCGATCCGCTGGCCCTCAAGAAGGATCAACGCATATTGTGCTGTTCGCTGGCTCTCGGCTGCCCTTGGCTGGCTCCTACGGATTGCTGGGAGGAGCCTCAATTCGGAACACCACTCGGGCACTTTGTTGGATTTCCAAAGGCGATCCGCTGGCCTTCGGGGCGGCTGAAGATCTGAAGATGGCCGGAGGGAAAATCAATTCTGCACACCTCTCAGCCAGCCTCTAGGGAGCATGAGTTCGGCTCCCCCCAAGGGGGCCCACAACGGGCCAAGAGGACCCCAAGAGGCTCCCAAGACGGTGCGAGAAGGTCCCAAGACGGCCTCAGAGCGTGCCGAGACGCCAAATATGGCCTCAAGACAGCCTAAGAGCCCTCCAAGGCGCCCCAAGAGGACCCTAAGAGACCCCCCAAGAGGGCCACAGAGGCCAAACTCAGTGTGTTTGAAGAATCCCACCAGCCCTCTGGGCGTAGGTGGTCTAGGGCGCTTCGTCTTCCAAACCCCTTCTTCCCCTTCGGGGAGGGGTTTATCACTATACCTCATTAATGTGCACCCCCTCCCCCAAGCGATAGGCGTCGAATCCGAAACCATACCGACACCATGCCGACCCGCACATCACCATCCCTGTCAATAACCAATCCAAGCCGCACTCTGCCTCCACATTTGGAGCATGCGCGGCCAACCCGATGCGGCACCCCAACCATCCCTGTCAAAAAACAACGCGAAGAACACTTCGGGGCAAAGTCTTGAGTCATGTTCGTGAGGCCCGCGAGCACTTCGTATTGTGTTTGACAAGGACGGCGGGGGTGTCAGCAGATTCCCTGCTGTGCGCAGGGCTACCATCCCTGAGACAAAAAACAAATCAACACGCACCTCGCGGCCAAATCTGGATCATGCGCGGTCATCCTACGATCACTGTCACATGGTTTTTGACAGGGACGGCGGGGGTGGTGGCGCGTGGACTGCTGGGCGCAGGCCCACCAGACATAGTGCTGGGGCATCGGTGTTCGACAAGGATAGCGGGGGGGCGACATGTTTCTTGATGTGTGCTGTCACGTGCGCAGGCGCACTTGGCGCACTCTGCACGTGCCCCGAACGCGTCGCACCTGGCGTGGCTGGAGTGTGCGACACACGGAACACGTGGCGCATCTGGCGCACCAGGCGTGCCTGGCACGCTCGGGCCCCTGGGGTGCCTGGCGCGCGTGGCGCCCCTGGCACGCGTGGTGCACCTCGCCCAAGCGTCGCGCACCTGGGGTCGGCTTTTGTTACCAATAGCTGCCCATCCAAAGACGACCGCTGAACATGCCCAGGCTCGGGTGATACTTATGTGTAGGGAGGGCGGGTGGGAGTTAGCTAGACTGCTTGCGGGCGGGTGGGTAGTTTGATCGCTGTTCCTTTTTTATAGACACCTCCTCCCCCAAACGACCGGGGGCCAACCAGGCACCATGCCGACACCATGCCGACCCGCCCCCCACCAGCCCTGTCAAAAGTCAATACAAGCCGCACTCCGCCTCCACATTTGGAGCATGCGTGGCCAACCCGATGCGGCCCCCCCACCCCACCAGCCCTGTTAAAAAAACGACGCGAAGTACACTTTGGGGCAAAGTCTTGAGTCATGTTCGTGAGGCCCGCAAGCACTTTGTATTGTTTTTGGCAAGGACGGCGGGGGTGTCAGCACAGCCCCTGCTGCGCGCAGGGTGATCATCCCTGACAACAATCAATGCAACATGCACCTCGCGGTTAAATCTGGATCGTGCGCGGCCCTCCTACGGTCGCACGGTTTTGACAGGGACGGCGGGGGTGGTGGCGCGTGGCCTGCTGGGCGCGGGCCCACCAAACACAATGCTGGGCATCGGCTCTCGACAAGGATGGCGGGGGCCGGCATGTTTCTGGATGTGTGCTGTCACGTGCGCAGGCGCACTTGGCGCACTCTGCGCGTGCCCTCAACGCGGCGCACCTGGCGCGGCTGGAGTGTGCGGCACACCTGGCGCACTCGGAGCACGTGGCCCATCTGGCGCACCAGGCGTGCCTGGCACGCTCGGGCCCCTGGGGTGCCTGGCGCGCGTGGCGCCCCTGGCACGCGTGGTGCACCTCGCCCAAGCATCGCGCATCTGGGGTCGGCGCTGGTTACCAATAGCTGCCCATCCAAAGACGACCGATGAACGTGCTCTGGCTCGGGCGATACTTATGTGCAGGGAAGGCGGATCGGAGTGAGCTAGACGGCTTGCGAGCGGGTGGGTCGCTTGACCACTGTTCCCTATCAATAAACACCCCCTCCCCCAGGCGACCGGTTGCCAACTCAGAACCATGCGGGCGCCCCCCCACCATCTCCTGTTAAAAAACATGCAAAACACACTCTGCCTGCAAATTCGGAGCATGCGCAGCCAACCCGATGCGGCATCCCCCCACCATCCCTGTCAAACAACAATACAGAATACACTTGGCGGCGGCGGCGGCTGCGGCGGCTGCGGCGGCTGCGGCGGCGGCTGCGGCGGCGGCGGCGGGGGCGGCGGCTGCCGCTGCGGTCGTTGCGGCGGCGGCGGTGGCGGCGGCGGCGGAGGTGGCGGTGGCGGCAGCGGCTGTGGCGGCGGGGGCGCGGCGGCGGCGGCGGCGCGGCGGCGGCGGCGGCGCGGCGGCGCGGCGGTGGGCAGCGGTGGGCAGCGGCGGGGGCGGCGGCGGCGGCGGACGCGGCGGCGGCGGACGCGGCGGCGCCGGCGGCGGATTGGCACCCAGTAGCTGCCCATGCACAGGCGACTGCTGCATATGCTGCGGCTCGGGCCAAACTCGGGTGCTACGTATGTGTTGGGAGGGCGGGTGGCAGTGAGCGACACGGCTTGCGGGCGGGGAGGGACTCTTGATCACTGTTCCCTATTAGTATACACCCCCTCCCCCAGGCGACTGGGAGCCAACCCGAGTCAATGAGGGCCCCCCCCCCATCCCTTGTAAAAAAACAAACACACACTCTGCCTCCAAATTCGGACCTTGCGCAGCGAACCCGATGCGGCCTTCCCCCACCATCCCTGTCAAAACCACCCAGAGTACGCTTGGCGGCGGCGGCGGCGGCTGCGGCGGGGGCAACGGGTGCGACGGCTGCGGCGGCGGTGGCGGCGGCGGCGGCGGCGGGGGCGGCGGCGGCGGCTGCGGCGGGGGCAACGGGTGCGACGGCTGCGGCGGCGGCGGCGGCGGCGGCGGCGGCGGGGGCGCGGGGGCGGGGCGGCGGCGGCGGCGGTGGCGGCGGCGGCAACGGTGGCGGCAGCGGCAACGGCAGTGGCTGCAGCGGCTGCGGCGGCGGCAATTCGGCATCAGGGGCGGCTGCGGCGGCGGCGGGGCGGCGCGGCGGCGGCTGCGGCGGTGGCGGCGGCGGGCGGCGGCGGCGGCGGAGGCGGCGGCGGCGGATTCGCCCCCAGTAGCTGCCCATCCAAAGACGGCTGCTGCATATGCTGCGGCTCGGGCCAGGCTACGTATGTGTTGGGGGGGCGGGTGGCAGTGAGCGAGACGGTTTGCGGGCGGGGAGGGGCTCTTGACCACTGTTCCGTATTAGTATACACTCCCTCCCCCGGGCGACCGGGAGCCACCCCGAGTCCATGAGGGCCCCACCCCCCCCATCATCCCTGGCAACAAAAAAACAAAACACACTCCGCCTCCAAGTTCGGACCTTGCGCAGCGAACCCGATGCGACCTCCCCCCACCATCCCAGTCAAAATCTATTCAGAATGCATTTGGCGGCGGCGGCGCCTGCGGCGGCTGCGGCGGGGGCAGCGGGCGCGACGGCTGCGGCGGCGGCGGCGGCGGCGGCGGCGGCAGCGGTTGCGGCAGCGGCTGCGGCGGCAGCGGCTGCGGCGGCGTCGATTCAGCAGCTGGGGCGGCTGCGGCGGCGGCGGCGGCGGGCGGCGGCGGCGGCGGCGGCGGAGGCGGCGGCGGATTCGCCCCCAGTAGTTGCCCATCCAAAGACGACTGCTGCATATGCTGCGGCTCGGGCCAAGCTCGGGTGCTACGTATGCGTTGGGGGGGCGGGTGGGAGTGAGCGAGACGGCTTGGCTCAGTGGTCACGGAGTCTCCCACGGAGGCCCTCAAGAAGCCAAAGCCCTTCCAGCACCTAAAGGAAATCCATGGGTTTGGCAGTCTCGCCTGGTCGATGGCCGTCGGGGGCCTCGAGAGCGTTCCAAGACGACCCAGGAGGGCCCCAAGAGAAGCCCAAGACGGCCCCAAGAGTGCCCAAAAGCTCCCCAAGAACGCCCCACAAGGGGTCCAACCGTTGATTTTAAGCACTCTCGACGGGCGAGGCCAAGTGACGCTCCTCCCTATGTTGATCGATGTCCTCCAAGATGGCTCCAATAGCGTCCCCGAGGCTCCCAAGGGCGCCCCAAGAGGGCCCCGCGAGACCCTCAACATGGCCCCACGGTGGCTCCTATATGTCTCCCGAGAGGCCACCGAGCGCCCCCGCGGGCCCCCCCTGAGGAACCCAGCGCGTCCAGGGGGCCCCGAGGGCCGCCGAGAGACCCCCAAGACGCCCCAAGAGGCCTCCAAGAAGCGCCCAAGAGATCTCCCAAGAGGCTCCGAGAGGCATACAAAAGACTTCTGGCCCTTTTGCGTGCTCTACTCCTGTGAGACATACGCTGTACATCTAGTGTGTGAATGCTCGTTCGCGTGCGTTGTATGGCACGAGCCCGCAGCCGCTTTGGCCCTGGGATGCGGCAGGGCCCCTGAGTCAGGCAGAGCGCGCTGTGAAAATGAGATTCTCCTTCATCAGCAGCAGCTGCACTGTCACCGCAGACTTCGGGAGCTTTGATAAGTTCATATTAGTAGCGGGGCCTGTCGATATCTCGGCAGGCTCGCCCGCGCCCTCCATATCCTGTGGACCGCTCGGCTTCGAGGGTGACGGCCGCTACTCAATATCGGGCTTCGGGCCCAGCTTCGGCGACGACTCGTCATCGACCTCCAGCGAAGTCAGTAGCGACAACCTCAGCAGCGAGCACGAGCAGCAATGCACTTCCCTCGGCAGAGACGACGACCTCCACGCAGCTAAGGCCAGCATCATGGCGAAAGCAGGCGGCAGAGCAGCAGATGACCAGCAAGCAATTCTACCAGAACGCAGAGTTCCACAGTTCGATGGCACACTGTCGAGGTGGAAGGAGCGCGAGAAGCGGGCGACTATGTTCATTGCGAGGCTTACTTTGGAGAAGAAGGAAGGCGAGGCGGCTCGCATGTTATCGCCCGGGCTGACGGGTGAAGCCTGGGAAGAAGTCGAGGACTTCACTGCGGGCGACCTGATCAAGCCCGGCGCGGCTACAGCGCTACTCACGCGCCAACGGAAGCGATTCAAGATGGACACGCGGACGGAGTTGGCAGATGACTTCGTGGAGTACTTTTATAAGCTACGACGCAATCGAGGAAAGACGCTCTTCGGTTGCATCTCAAGGGTTCGAGCAGCAGAGCGGAAGCTCAAGACGCACGACATCGAGCTGCCATCCAAGTACCGTGGATGGCTGATCCTACGACGAGGCGGCTACAGTTCAAACCAGAAGGCAGTCATCAAGTCCATCGTGGGCAAGGACATTACACAGGACAAAGTGATCGAAGCGCTGGAGACGACATTCGGACAGGAGAGCAGTATACGAGCCTGGTCATGCACGGAACCGGTACCACGTGGACGACGAGATAGGAGAGTACTACGAAGAAGATGCATACTATGGCCAAGACGACGAACTAGAGTTCGAAGACGGCTACGAGCAGGAGCACTGGGCCGAGGACGGCGACGAGAGCTGGTACGACTGCGAGGAGGCCTACTATCAGCGGGGCACGGCGACGATGCAGGACTTCGACGCGTCGGAGTACGACGAGGTCTACGCGGCCTACCACGACGCGCGCAAGCGCTTCAACGACATGAAGCTTGCACGAGGCTACTACCCGGTAGTGGCGATGGTACCAGGCGCGACGGGATCATCAGCATCAGCAGCGCCGAGGCGCTCCCGCAGTTAGGGCGGAGCCAAAGGGCGCGGACGCTCTCGAGGAGCTGGTCGGAAGGGCAGCCCAGGACGGAAGGGCTCACCACACTCGGCGCAACATCGCCCATTCAATCAGTAAACGAGGCCAAGACCTACGGAGGGCGCGGAAGCAGCTGCGAGGCCAGCGCCATCCAAGGCGACGTGTCTACGATGCGGCGGAGCTGGGCGCTGGGCGAAGGACTGCCCGGAGCCACCTAAGAAGCGGCCCCACGGACAGATGGATCAAGAGATGACAGTTGACGAAGTCTACTGGGGCAACCGCACGACGGCCAGCATCATCCCCGCACGAGTGGCGATCCTGGGCGGCGGCGCTACTACGCTTATGTTAGGTTCGGAGACAATCAAATAATACCTGACAACATGCCACGTCAGGGGTTACCCGAATGAGACGCTGGGGTTTCACACGTGTCGGAGGCCATTCCGATTCGGCAACGGCACGGTGGAGCACGCACTGTGGCGCGGCGTCATTCCAGCGAGCTTCAAGAGCAAAACGGGGACCCTGTACATGCATCTCGTTCCAGGGAAGACGCCAATGCTCTTCCCACGGCCCCTACTGGAGAAGTTCGCAGTGCAGGTCGGCTTTGCGAATCAGCAGCTGGCGTGGAACGGCGGCAGCTACGAGGAGGCGCGCACGTCTCCGCAAGGCCACTACATGGCGGACCTGCTCGAGGACATGGGCGACCAGACGACGGACGCGAAGCTCGACTTCGAGTGCGAAACGGTCGACTTCAGGGAGTTCATGGGCGACGACAGGACCATCGGCGGCCTGGAGCTTCTAGACGAAATCCACAAGGTCGACTACAGCAGCAGCGACGACGGGGAGCAGCGGGAGGTTGCACCGCAGCGGGCGCACTCAGAAGGATGTCCACAACGAGTCGTGAAGGTCAACCGCTGCGGCGAGTACACGAAGCAGTATCGGTGCCAAAACCATGTTTCCTGCGGCAACCTTTGCTTCGCAACGACGCCGATCCAGCCAGTCGACCCGAGACTGCCAGAGCCATGCTGGCGCCTGGCAGAAGCCTGCAGCGACGCGACGCAACTCATCGAGCAGGACGCGCACAGCAGCGACGACGGCGACAAAAGGCAGGTCACGGACAACTTCATTCAGAAGATCGACTCGGCGATCAAGCACGCGAGCGACCAGTGCATGCAGACGATGCGGCGGGCAGCGGCAAAGCGCTGCACTACGCGACGGAAGGTCTGGGAGGTCTATGCAGGCGAGGCGCGGTTATCTCAGAGTCTACGCGACGTCGGAGCGGACGTCGAGACGTTCGGACTACACACGGGCTGGGACTTCGCAAAGGTGGAACACCGAGAGCGGTTCAAGCGCAAGCTACACGAAGAAAAGCCAGACGAAGTTCACCTCTCCCCGATGTGCGGACCCTGGTCCAACATGCAGGAGCTGAACATACACCAGCATCCAGGTTGGAAGGAGTACCTTATCGAGCTACGCGACTGGCATCACCGGACGCACCTGCAGTTTGTGGCGGACGTCTACCACATCCAGCATGAGGGCGGACGTCATGCTCACGTGGAGCATCCAACCACATCGAGGGCCTGGCAGACCAAGGCCTGGTCCAACCTACCGGGCTACATGGCGACCTCCGACCAATGCATGCACGGCCTCACCCTACCAGGGAGCGACGATCAGCCGGTCAAGAAGCCAACCACCATCAGGACCACCAAGAAGCTCATGGCGGCTATCATGAGCACGCGATGCGACAGGTGCCACCAGCACGCAGTACTGGATGGACAACGTGGACGGCAGCGGCGTCAAGCGCGCGAAGGTCGCGGAGGACGACCCGTTCATCTTGGCAGCCACCCTGGCACAAATCATGGTGGAGGCCGAGGTCGAGGAGATCTATAACGGCGAGGACGTCAGCAGCGGCAGCAACCCCACCTCGACGGACGAGACGGCGAAGGAGGAGGTTGTCCACGTGCACTCGCACATGCGCGAGAAGTACGGCACCGAGGCACTGCGCGACGTCAAGCGGCTACGCCGGAACATGGGACACCCCAGCCCGACGGTACTACATCGGTTACTACAGCAAGCGGGAGCTCAAGAAAACGCGCTCAACTACGCGGCTGAGTATCGCTGCGAGTACTGTATGCAGCGGCAGCGCCCGCCTAAGGCGCCCACAGCGTCAGCCAAGCAGCCGACGAAGTTCAACGAGACCGTCTACACCGACGCGTTGTGGGCCAAGACCGCGACAGGCAAGACGGCAATCTTGTCGATGGTGGACGGTGCTACCATGTACTGTGCCCTACGGACGATCAAGACGGAGACGGCCGACGAACTGATCAAGGCGGCCGAGCGCGGCTGGATCAGGCAGTTCGGTCCCATGGGCGAGCTACGTACCGACGACGGCCCAGGCTTCGCGTCGGATAAGTTAACGCAGTTTCCGGAGCAGCACAGCATCAGTATCGTGATCACAGCAAGCGAGGCTCACTCGAGTCTCGGAGTGGCGGAGCGACGTCATCAGGTGGTTCGAGAGGCGATCGAGCTTTACTGCCAGGGCGCGATTGAGCGCACGGCCAACGCGGTGCTCGACGAGAAGCTGATCACCGAGGCGTGCATCTACGTGCCCCACCAGGTCAACCGTCTGGCGTTGACGAAAGGGCACTCACCATGCCAGTGGGTTTTGGGCATGGACCCCGCCACGACGATGACCAACTCCAGCGACAAGTTCTCGCCGGCGACCCTGTGCCAGATGAGGGAGGACGAGGACTTCAAGGACGTGCTGGAGAGGAGGTCTATGGCGGCGTTGGCGTTCATGAAAGCGGGCGCCTCAGCCAAGCTACGACGCGCACTCCTACGGCGACACGTGGCGCTCAAGCGCGACCTTTCCATCGGCCAGCGGCGTCGCTACTGGCGCGAGGGCAAGATCAACGAGCTCATCAAGAACAAGTGGAAAGGGCCCCGCAGTCGCGGTGTTCAAGGAGATGCGCCAGGACGAGAGTGGACCACGCATCTACTGGATCGTTCACGGCACGCAGCTACTACGGTGCGCACCCGAACACGTTCGGCCAGACGCGCGTGATCAAGTGTGCGTTCTACTCGAGAACCTGACCCAGGCCAAGGATGCACTGGGCAGCATGCGGAGAACGGGCGCGACGCAGCACCACGACAGTTGCTCGCAGCAGCCCCCGTTCGACGCACCGGGCGACTCGGACATGGACGTCGACGACGACGCGGAGGACGGAGACGGAGAAGAAGGTCCAGCATCTAAGCGACGTCGAGGAGGCGGTTCTGATCCTAGGACGGCCCCAGTGGTGGAGGGCACCAACAGAGGCATCGTCATCCGGGCCAGCGGCGGCAGCAGCTTCAGCAACACCAGAGGTGCCACCAGCCGCGGCAGCTCCAGCGGAGGATCTTCCAGACGCGGAGGCGCCAGTACCCGACGGCAGTCGACAGACGTCGGACTCTGGTCAGCCAGACCAGGGGCCGACGCCGACGACACCCCCACCAGAGCCAGAGCAGCCAGCAGCTCAACCGACAGCACAGCCAACGCGGACAGCGCAGCCAGCATCATCGCCATCAGCGGCGGCAGCACCATCATCGGAGCAGGAGCTCGGATCGACGCAGACGCAGTCGAGGTTGATCTCGAATCTTCAGAAAGAGCGGCTCAGGATGGACAAAGCAAAGGCGGCGATTTTCACCAGACCTGGAGGAGGAGTCTTCAGAGGCACTCTGCCCGACCCGGGACTGAGCAGCGCGGTGCCAGTACCGGGCCTCGACGATGCTGACGACGGACTCGCAGCTCTACACCTGATGGTCGCCAGTCAGGATTTGCCACGTGGCTGGGAGTTCGACGGCACGGAGGCGAAGCTCAGCGACATCTTCGCGGACAACAGCACGAGGAACATGACGCCCCACGAGCGCGCGGCGCTCATGCAGGGCAAGCGAAAGGAGCTGACGGAGTTCTTCGGCTATGACGTCTGGGAGTTCCACGGGCCCAACGGCGAGGTGGACCCTCGGCGGATACACAAGGCGAAGTGGGTGCTCAAGTGAACGAAGAACGACGACGGCGCACCACGTGCCAAGGCGCGGCTGGCACTGCAAGGTTTCAACGACCCCGGCGCACTCAGCGGTGCAGCGCCGACGGCGTCGCCTACGGCGTCGAGACTGGCAAGACAGATGGCACTACTACTGGCGACTAATAACGGCTGGAGGCTGTGGGCAGCAGACGCAGCTACTGCATTTCTTCAAAGACGACCCCAAGAGCGCGAGCTATACGCGAAGGTGCCCAAGGATGCGGCAGAGCTCATGGGCATCGAGCCGGACACTCTTACGAAGCTCATTAAGCCCATGCGCGGCCAAGTGGACGCACCAAGGCGTTGGTGGCTACGCGCGGTGGACGACCTGAAGGCCAGCGGTCTCAAGCAGCATCCCCTGGGCCCCTGCATGTTCCTCACCTTCGACAAAGACGGCAACTGCGACGGGTTCATTATACTGTATGTGGACGATACGCTGGGAGGTGGAGATGGGCGGCCGGGCAGCAACTACAGTCGGGCCATCGCCGAGGCGAAGCGGAAGTTCAAGTTCAGGAAATGGATCGAAGACGACAAGATGGACCACTGCGGCAGCGACGTAACGCAGACCCCGCACTGGGACAACCCGAAGTCGAACAGCAGCGAGATTGAGGTGAAGATGGCGACCTACGCGAAGAACCTGAAGCCCAGCACGATCGACCAGAAGAGCAGCGACAACCCGAGGGAGCTCACTATCAAGGAGAAGCGGCAGCTACGAGGCCTACTCGGAGCGTTGCAGTGGCCAAGCTCTCAGGCGTGCCCGCACCTTTCGGCTTCGGTCAGCACTCACCAAGGCCAACTACCTACGGCAACGGTCGGCACAGCCAAGGAGGCCAACAAGACGCTGCGGTTGTACAAGCAGAACTCGGACGTCGGGCTCAAGATGAAGAAGATCGGCCAGGTGTGCGACATAGTGTTCGTAGCAATGACGGACGCAGCCTGGGGAGTTCGACAAGACGGGCCCAGTCAAGGTGGCTGCGTCATCTTGGCATGCCACAAGAAGATATTCGACGGACACGAGTCCGACTTCAGCGCGATCGACTGGAAGTCCTTCAAACTACTGCGCATGGCGCGCTCCTCCCTACATGCGGAGTCACAGGCAGCAGCGGCGGGCATGGGCGGCTTGGAGTTTGCGAAGCGATTCTGGGCAGCCATGATCTACGACGGCGTGGACATCACGAAGGGCGAGACCACTCGCACGGCGGGTGAGTTGGCAATAGTTGTGGACGCGAAGGCGCTCTACGACGCGGCCCAGAAGGAGAGCATCGCTAGCTTCCAGGACAAGCGGGCCGGCATCGAGGTGCTAGCGCTACGTTAGAGGACGGGGGCTACAATGACACGCTGGAGGCGGGTATCTTCAGAGAGGCAGTGCGCGGACGGGCTCGCGAATATCGCGGCGAGACAGCTCCTCGCCGACCGTCTGCGATATGGGGGGCTACAGCTCAAGCGCGACCCGAATTACACGGCGGCGAAAAAGACAAAGGAATAACGACAGGAGAGCATCGATCAGACGAGGACGGTGACATCGGCGGCGACACGGAAGGCGACGACGCCATTCATGCAGCTGGCAGCGTTCGCAACTTGCTGTTGCAGATCGGCGGCCCGCTCAGGCTACGACATGAAGGGCGAGAACGACGGCTGCGGTATCGGGATCTGGTGTGCCATGGCTTTCCTACTTCTGGGGTTATGTGGGGCCTACCCTGTTGCATCCCACCTGATCAAGAGAAAGGAAGCTGAGTACAAATGCAAGGCGGATCTGGCGATTCTACGGGCGAAGGCCGAGAAGGAGCGGATCGAGAAGGAAAGTGAACCGAAGGAACCACCGAGAGACGAGCGCGGCGGCTCGTCGAACGATCTGTACGCGGCCAGGACGGTGGGAGTGCAGAGTATGACGACATACAAGCTCAGCGGAGACGTCTGGAGGCCCCAGCATCAGGCGCAGGGTTTTCGCAGAGCGGGCGAGGTGACGACCGAGCCAGAGTTGGCGGAAGGATTTCGAGCTCACAAGTGAGTCTCACAGCTAATATGTATTATTTCTTCGTTGCGGTTTTGATGCGCATGCCACCCGAGAGTTTATGGCTGTAGCTTCCGAGATGTGTCTACAGACAGTGCGATAGTTCGGCATTGTTTACTGTAGCGTTGGGCTACTGACACTTCCTCACGCATTATAATGCAATTTAATTGTTTGTTTCCGTTCATGCAATATTAGGTATGTTTGTCTGGATTTGTTATATTTCAAGTTGAAGGAAGGCTTCTCTCTGTTTCATGTGTTTTCGCTCTTCCACGGGTGTGATATATACGCTGTACATCTAGTGTGTGCATGCTCGTGCGTGTGCGTTGCATAGCACGAACCCGCAACCGTTTTGGAATTGGATTGCGGCAGGGCCCTTGAGTCAGACAGAGCGCGCTGTGAGAATGAGATTCTCTTTCATCATCAGCAGTTGCATTGCCGTCAAAGACTTCGGGAGCTTTGATAAATTCATACCTCCTCCTGCTCCTCCTCCTTCTCCTACTCCGTTTCCTCTTCCTCCCCCTCCTCCTCCTCCTCATCATCATCAGCAGCAGCATCATCACCATCAGCAGCAGCATAATCACCATCATCATCATCATCATCATCATCATCATCATCAGCATCAGCATCATCATCAGCATCATCAGCATCACCACCATCATCAGCATCATCATCATCACCATCACCATCATCACCAGCATCATCAGAATCTTCATCATCGGCAGCATTCTACGCGTAGTCCTTCTCCCCACTCCCTCATGCATGATCCAGGGTCGAGGGCCCGCGCCCCCCCCCCCAGATGGCACGGTCCCAGGATTTCCTCGCCTATGGTCCCAGAGACGACGACGACGACGACGGCGACGACTACGACGACGGCGACGACTACGACGACGACGACCACGACGACGACAACGACGGCTGCGGCGGCGACGACGCCGGCGGCGGCGGCGGCGGCGGCGACGATGACGTTTCGTTTCGTTTCGTTTCGTTTCGTAAGCGTCTTGCAATGGCGGCTCCTGGCCCCGACGCTGCTGAGCTGATCTGCAAACTAGGCGGCCACCTAGATTATCTCAAAGTTTGGCGCCAGTCAAGCCACGCGCGCTGTCCGTCAACCCACGACTGCTTAGAGTATGGTTTGGCGAGCCAGTCGAAACCAAATAATTATAGAAATCTCTTTCCCAGAGCCATATTCCTACAGCGCGGTGGTGCAACTGGGAACCCGAGGAACGTTGCATGGCAGTCATCCAGGATCTATCCCGATATCTAAGTACACGATACGCAATGCGGTCGGGGTTGGACTGCGCCATCCCCTGGAGGTGGCCCGCCCAAACATGGGGCAGGCGTGCGCAGGTTTGCGTCCACGGCTCGATATCATACCTAACGCGGGCGGCAGCTACTTGGGACATGGCATTCTTCATATATTCGGCGGCGGTGTCGGCTGTAGGTGGGCGAACGATTCGCCTCAGTATAGTTGTGACATTTGGAGAGGCGGCTGAGCCCTGAGACCGACAGACGCAGGCTCCCGATGCAATAGGTGAGCGCGGGGCGGACGCATCGGTCTAGGGCATTCAGTCGCTTGCTGAGACAAATTTGGGGATTTGCAAGTATATTCTTGCGTGCGGCCCAAGTGCGCCACGCACGTTGGATCCTATTGCCCACCTCCGCCGTGCAACTCCTATCGAAAACAATGCACGCGCCTAGGACCTTGAGACCGCCCGCTCTTTCGCGGCAGGGGGCCGAGGTGCCTCCGACGCGAAGCGTGCCGATATATGTGGGATACGCATGGCACCACTCCATTTCGTGGACAGGAACCTCCAGGCCGCTGTTGTTTAAAATGCGGAGCCAGGCCTCGGTCATTTCAGCGGCCATCGAGGCCGAACGCGCCAACATCCAGAAATTGTCGGCAAAGCTTAAAAAATCCCTGGGATCAAATCCTCCCCACCTGGCATCGTGAGACATAGCCCCCAGCCATTTATTCGGCAGAGGTCTTGGAATTTGGAATTCGCGGTGGTCCGCATCCAGGAGAACGTTGCTCAACTCGGGCGCCGCGGGCCCCCCCTGGATCAGGCCCCTTTCCCTGCGAACGCTCTTGGTGAGGGGTTGCCAGGCAGGCGGATGCAAGCGGCAGAGTTGCGGGTCTCCCCAATCCAAAAACTGCTGGCAACACGGGGCACTCCATGCTCACCTAAACGTCTTGCCGGGAGGGGGTGTCGAATCTAGTCATAAAACTTGCGGATGTCTCCCCCGACGACGACGGGGGGAGGATCGCGGTATTCACAACACTTCTCAACATGATGGCGGAGGCTATATATAATCTCACGCGCTTGGTAACTACGACGGAACGCGAACTGGCACTCATAACGAACAGCTTCCAAGATGGGACGTTGGACTTCCAGGGCCATCATCGACAGGATTTTCAGCCGCACGGATGCCAGGGCGATGGGTCTGAACTCGGCCACCTTCTGGGCCTCAGGTTTCTTTCGGATCAACTGGGCTACCTGCTCCGCCCAGGCCTGGTCGAAGCATTCGCTCACATGGTTGCAGAGTCTCAGGCGAAACGCAGCGAGGATCTGTTCGAGCACATCGTCCTGGGGCCCCTGGATCATCTCAGCCACAATCATGTCAGACTCGGCGCACGATTTGCTACTCTTTAATTGACCGATGACTGTTTTGAGCAGAGTGAGGGAGAGAGGGGCCTCCTCCTGTTGGTGCTCGGCTGCCTACTGGCAGTGCACCCAGGCGGGCAGGGCCTGGTCGCTGGTCGGGTCAGCGAACAGGTCGGCGTAGAAGGCGCGGGTCAGCCCGCAGCGGGCCTGCACGGCGCTGGCGCTCCGCCCCTCTTCCGTCTTCAGCTCGCGGACAGGCTTGCCAGAGCGGCGAGGTCTGTCGGCCCGCCCCTTCTCGCAAAGGCGCCCCAGGTGGGTCGCGTTGCAGCGGCCCCTCAGGGCACGCTTGGCCTTGGCCACCGTAGGCCCCAGCAGGCGCCGCACGCGCAAGTCCGCCTCCTGCGCGCGCAGCTGCTCCAGGCGCTTCAGGTGGAGGAGCTCGGGGTCTCCCTGCGGGGGGCGCCAGCGCCCGCGCCGGGGGACGTGGCCGGCCGCGGCTGCGCCAGGGGAGACCGCCGACGCCAGCGCGGAAATGGGCGGGGCGCCCTGTCTGGAGCGCGCGGCCATACGCGGCTGCGGGTTGAAGAGCTGCGCGAAGGTTTCGCCGCCATCCTCCCTGGCTATCTCGGAGCAGCGACGTTTGCGTGCTCTAGTCTCTGCCAGCTTATGTTCACTAACTCGTCGTCGGTACTCTTCGGCTCCCCAGTCATGGGCAGGGCAGGGCCGTCTCCAATAGGCGGTGTCGAAGCGCTTGTCCGCGCCCTGTTTGGCCCAGAGGTCCGCCTTCTCGTTGCCCAGGTTACCGCTGCGGCCCTTGACCCATCGGATGCGCACATCAAAATGCGAGGCGGCCCGCTTCCACAGGTGCACGGCCAGGATCGCCAAAGGGGCGTTCTCTCGTGGCTGAAAAACTTCAGTGAGGAGTCCCTGGACGTACGTCGAGTCGGTGACGATCTGGATGGGCCCGCCGTCCTGGGCCGTCGGCCCCAGGGGGCCGCGCTGGCCCAGCAGCCGCGGGGGCGCCTCCGCGATCGCCGAGAGTTCGCCCGCGTTCGCCGTGAGGGCACAGGCGCCCAGGAAGCGGGGGTCCAGGTGGTTGGTGACCACAGGGCCGCACGCCTCGACCATCGGCTCGTCTTGGTCGCGCGGCATGGCGGCGCGGTAGACGGCGAAACCTCAACCTGCGCTAGCGGCCTGGCGCTGTCCACGCCGTCGCCCCCGCGCCGAGCCGTCCGTGAAGATGCCCAGCGCGTTCGCGAGGTCGCCCTCTGTGAAGCCATCCATCGCGGTCGGGAAGTGCGGTATCCGCAGAGTCGAGCATGCCGTCTCATTGAATAGGTGGGCATCCTCTAATTGCCAAGCAACGGGCTTGCGCGGCGGCCGTTCCATCAGGTCAGCGCCCCCGAGAGCCTTCTCGGCATCGGCGATCGTCGGGGTGGCCTTTCACGCATGGCAGCGTAGCAGCAAGGGGAGGTGATCGCTCTGCTCGGCATCCGTGAAGCGGGCCTGGCACGTCACTGAGGTGAGCCAGTCGCGGTGGCACAGCATGAAGTCTATCTGGCCTGGCTCCTTTCGGTTATCGTAGTAACATGTAGCCTGTCCCCACTGTCCTCGAGAGAAGGTGTTGGTAGCAACCAAGTCGACTTCAGTCATCAAATCGAACAACATTTCGCCCCGCCAAGTCATTTTGGTAGCCGAGTATTGGCCGACCGTCTCTCCGTCTCCAATCCCCAGGCCATCCTGGGCGTCAGCGCTGACAATGGCATGGCAATCAATAGGCATTGTAATCAGACGCGCTCTAAGCTGTGCAATGGCCTCAGCGTGTTCACAACGAACGATATGCGAGAATTGATGGCTGGTGATCAG
This sequence comes from Prorocentrum cordatum, assembly GCA_963575745.1. Classification (NCBI taxonomy): domain Eukaryota; class Dinophyceae; order Prorocentrales; family Prorocentraceae; genus Prorocentrum; species Prorocentrum cordatum. Next base: position 213,064 of record CAUYUJ010017741.1, read on the forward strand.
CCGAACACGTCCCCGGATAGGCAGCTGTAAGTCCAGGGACATGGTGCGAGCGTGGAAGCTCGGGGAGCTCACGATGGATGGGACCAAAGACTCGCGGATCGCAATCGCGCATCTCTGCCAGGCCCCCGCTGGGGGCGACACATGAACGACATAGCCATCGAAGAGCTGCTCGGGCCCACCAGCCACGCGCCATTCTTGGAACCAGATAGCACGTACATCAAATTCTGCGCGCAGGTCATCGAGGAGCTGTTGCCGCCTCCTAGTTCCACGGACGCCTCTTACATTCCACCCCAGAACTGCAAGGTCCCTGACGCCCCAGGCGAAGCGGCGGCCCCTCGACTTGAATCGCTATGGCCTGGGGGGGGGGGGTCGTTGATCTCCCCGAGCCGCTCTGGAAGCTTGAACTCTGCCAGCTCCTGGCCCAGCAGAGCCTTGGCCAGCGGCTCGGAGCAGATCTCCATCAAGTCCGTGGCGCGAGATCGCTGCAGGATCCTGATCGGTCTCTCACTCCCGTTGCGGCGGAAGACCACTTGGCCGCGGCCCCAGTCGCCGTCGGAAGTCTTCATCTTGGAGTCCGCGTTGCAGAGGTTCTTGGCCCCCCCGCACTCTCTGAGCAGCCTCGCCGCGTAGGAGACTCGCCGCGAGAGCTCGACCTCGTGGGGCTCCTGGTCCACCTTGTGCCACAACTGGTCGTTCTTGGCTCCTTGGCACGGCATCTTCCTACCCATCCATGCCTTCATGAAATTCCACATTTGCCAGTTGCAACGAAAGACCACCTTTGCCTGATCACAGAAACGCCCTACTCCGTAGATCTCCGTGATACCTTGCGACTCGAGAGTCGCCCTTTCGCTCAACTTCGATCTCAGGTGGGCCTCGACCTCGTCCTTGTCCCAAGTGCCTGGGAAGCCTGCCACGAAGTCCACATGCTTCGTATTCTTCCCGCCGCGAGGAGTCTGGGGAGCCCCAAACTGATTCTGGTCACCAGGGGCCCTGCGCAGGTAGTCGCTCCACGGGTCGGCCTGGCACGCCTGCCCCGCTCCCAGATCAGGTCGCAGAGGAGCACCGAAGCCAGCGGCGGTGCTGGCGTTTGACGACGGGGCCCTTGAATCCGCCTCCAGCGCGTCGAGCCGCGCGCGCTGAGCCCGCTGCTCTGACTGGATAGAAGAGATGGAGGCCGAGCTGGCGTTCACCGTGGTCCTCAGCGACGAAACCTGGGCCTCAACGGCGTCCACCGTCACGCTGCTGCTGGTGGTCACTGAGCTGATGATATACTGGGCGAACGCCATATGCGAGGGATCCTGCGGGGGCGGCGGCAGCTGAACGCGAGCGTCTCCTCCCACAGGGGCCTGGCCGCCTCCGCCTGGCGCAGCGGGGGGCGGCTCGGCGTCCGTCAGCCCGTCGTCCAGCTCCACGGCTGGCGGCTCGCCCGTCCTCTGGCGGATCCGGTCCACCCCCACAGGGGGCGGCGGCGCAGGCGCGAGCATGGCTGCAGCAAAATGCGCGCTCCAGGCTCTGGCGGTCCGATGGGAGTGCGAGAGCTCGGGCCAGGCCGAGCAAAGAACGGCGTCTCAGGTCGGCGGGCAGCTCGACCACGACTCGGAGGAAGCCCGTCCTGCCAGGGTGCCGTCTTGAGCCAAAATGGCGACGATGACGGCGATGGCGACGGCGACGGCGACGATGACGCCGACGAGGACGACGAGGACGACGAGGACGACGAGGACGACGAGGACGAGGACGAGGACGACGACGACTACGACGACGACGACCTCCGAACCACCACAGCACCACACCACATCCACAGGGGGGGGAGGGGGGCACCGCAGCGCAGCACCACGCCACGCCCACCTCTGAACCACCACCGCACCACACCACATCCACAGGGGGGGGGAACCGCAGCGCAGTACCAAGCCACGCCCACAGGGGGGGCCGGAGGGGACCATCGCGCGGGGGGGGGCCCAATGGCATCAGCATTGGGGGGGGGGGCCCAAGCCCTGGACCATATATCCATGCAACCTCCTCCTTCTCCTCCTCCCTGCATCGCACGGTTCGACCGTCCACCTATTTGCTCCTGCACTTCCCTGATCACCTCAATTCGCCTAGACATCCTTCCTGGATGGGCTGGTGGGGATACACTTTTTCGCTCGCGAGCGCAAGCGGTACGGCAGCGCGCCGTCGCAAGGGTCAAGCAGGCGCTGGTGGGGATACACGAAGCGTCTAACATGTGGTAAATTCGGTCTCCCGACGCCCTTTCTGACTCGCCGTTTCGGATTTCCGACGCTCCAGGACGGCCCATGGAGCCCCCCATTGCAATGATTGGTGCCGACCCTCGTCGAGGTGATATCCCGAACACCCACTGATTGCAAAATCTGCGTACACACTTCTCCCTGGGGGCTTCCGTGACTCCCGCCCTGCGGGCTCAATAATAAAAATCGCTGTTTGGTGTAATGCCGCTTTCTGTTGTTTCAGTGCTGCTGTTCCAGGCTGACCCCTCTGTTCCTTTCTTGCTCGCCAGGTGGCCCCATTCTGCATCAATGGCCCTCTGGCCCCATCCCCTCTCTCTGATCCTCGACCTCGGACTTGGCCCCTCTGGACCCCTGCTCAGGGCCAACCGTGGCCAGCTCAGCGTGCCGCGTTCGGCCGCCGAGACGAGACCCCGAAGAAACGCCCCGAACTCCCCAGAAGCCTTGGCCCAGTAGCCTCCCCGCGGCGACGTGAGCCGCGGCGACGTATGCGGACCCTCCCCTCGGTGGCTCAGAGATGGGGTCCTGAGGGACGGGGCCTGAAGGGTAAGAGGGGACCCAGAGGTGGATCTACGTTGTTCGAGGCACCTCTCACTCATGGCCCCGCCACTCAGGGTCTCACCTTGGAACCACCGATCCCCGGGGCGGGAGCGCGTCCAGCTGCGTCTCCGCCGCCTGCGTGTCGGCGGCCACGACCGCGGCCGCCGCCGCGGCGGAGCCACCTCGGCCGCGCGGACGCGGGCGCAAGAAAGTCGGCATCGTGTCGGGCACCAAGCGGTTCCTCGAGGGCCTGCCTCTTCCTGATGCGCCCCGCCCCCTCCTCGTCCTTACCCGCTTTGGCATTCTGCCTCCCCCTCTTACCTCCTCGTCCTCCTCTACCTCGGCCTGTTCCCCCTCTTCAGTTCCTCCTCCTCAGCTCCTCAGCTCCTCCTCAGCTCCTCCTCAGCTCCTCCTCAACTCTTGCTCAGCTCCACCTCAGCTCCTCCTCAGCTCCTCAGCTCCTCAGCTCCTCCTCCTCCTGTTCTTGCTCCTGCTCCTGCTCCTGCTCTTGATCCTCCTCCTCCTGCTCCTCCTGCTCCGCCTGGTCTTCTACCCCCTCATTTTCTTTCAACGCCCCGGGGCCCTCAAGTCCGAGGAGGAGCCCCAAGGCGAGCGGACCGCGTGCGCGCCGACGCGGCCGCCGATGCGCGCGGCCGAACTCAGCCTCTGCTGGCTCTTCCTCGCCCTCTGCCCCCTCCTCCTCCCCCTCATTCCCTTCCGCCCGCCCGGGTTCCTCCCTCCCCCCAATTTCCCCATCTTCCCCATCCCCTCTTCCTTAATAACCTGCCGCCATACCTCGAGGCACTGAGTTGAACGCCACAATCTTCAGACGTCGAATTCGAGAATACTCCTGAAAGGAGCCAGAGGCTCAATTGTCGGATTCCTTGGGGGTGTCGCGTGTCTCTTAGGGCCTGTCGCAAGAGTTTCCCTGAGGCCCGGAAGCCCCAAGACGGGCCAGAAGGGCCCCAAGAAGGCCCCCAGACAGTCCCAAAATGACCCCGGGACGGCCCAAGAGAGCTCCAAGAGGACCCTTGGGAGGCAAAACTCACGAACGACCCGTAAGTTGTGGTAAGGGTTGTGGCGTTCTCGCCTCCTCAGAATGCTCCAAGACAACCCCAGAGGCCTGAGGCGGCGCCAACTCATGAAAGGTCGAACCGACGATCGCAACAAAAAACCGCAACTGAGCATCGCCCGACTAATCGACACGCAACCTGAATGCAAGTTTGCCTCAAGAGCGGCGGAGTGAGGGAGCAACGGGGGTGGAAACCGGGAAATTGCAAGTGGGCATCGTCCGACTCGTCGTAACGCAACAGGTAGCCAGAACGAACGAACTGCCATCGCCACAGAGGCCGACCCAAAGATGGGCGACAATCGTGCGCGAGCATGATGGCCCTTCGGAACACACGGAACAATCACCGCGGCGCACTCACCACTCATCTCCATGGGGAGTTCACGAGTTCATGTTCGTGCTTGTCCCAGTCAGCGGTGGTGGCTGCATCGGTCCATTGATCCAACACGTGCAAACATGACCAATTCGTGCACCTATCTGCGAATTCTGCCTGGCCGATGTCTCACCGCCCGCGACAGCAATGGTTTATTTTGGTGGTTCCGCCGTTTCGCGCGCCTCCGCACCGTGGCTCTTCTTGCCCATCTGTCATTGCGCATGTTTGCGGGGCGGCCTGCCCATCTCCACGTTGCACACAAATGCGCTCTCAACCAACAAAATACTCCTGCGTGCACGGCTTTTCGCTCCGATGCGTCGGCCCCTCTCTTCACGCATGTGATATAATCTTCGTCTGGCCGTCTTCTGGGAACAACCGCTTTCCGTGACATGGCCATGGTTCGCTGCGTCGTGCGCAACCGGCGTTTCTGCGACACCGCGAGGTTCCACGTATCCGAACGCCTGAAAGCAATCTTTCTGACCGTGGCATCGAAAAGACGGAGACGCCGCACCTCAGAAACACTATGCGTAAACAAGAATGATTGCAGCGCGTGGAACTTGAACCAAATCGATTGTTGCCAATGCTCTGAGTTGCCTGGATGTTGATCTCGTGCACACCAGCAGCGCGCAGGCCAGAACATACAGCTGAGAACAAAATGTTGTCAAACGCGCTATCCCACTCTATGGTGGCTGCCAAATTAAACTCGCCCGGCTCCACGCTCTTCTCGCTGACCATTCTGAAACTTTAACCTGAATCCACACATGTTGCTTTTTGGTCTGAAGCCCATTTCTTCCGGAGTGTGTTTCGTTTCGAAGGTCGATTCGATGCGTAGAAGAATCACGACGCTGCACAGCTTGTGAGGCCGGTAGTTTTTCGGTAGCGTTACATCCCCCTTCTTGAATCGAGCGATTGTCTATGAGATGTTCCAAGCGCCTGGTGCAGTCGTTTGACCATTTACTAAGTCGCAGAACGCGCCCACCAAAACAGCGATCTAACTTCGCCCTGCATGTTTCCACATCTCTGCCACAATTCCGTCGTCAGCTTCTGTTTTGTTGCGCTTCATCGTCCTCAGGGCCGCATTGATGTTGTCCTCCACGTCCTCTGGCGTAGCAGGTGATGTCCTCTGGCAATGCCCCGACTACTCTGAAACAAAAAAGGTGCTACTATCCCGGCGAAGCAACCTAACAACGATGTGTATAAGCATCTCTGGAAGCATTCCCCTTAAGATTCAGGTGAGAATCCAGTTGTAGAATTCTGCTGTTCCCGCAGTCGCATTCGCAATGACAGTCGCAGCGGCAACGGCCTCAGGATCCAATGGAATCCTAAGGATTGCTAAGGATTGCTAAGGATTCCTAAGGCATCCTTAGGAATCCATGGGAATCCTGATTCCTAAGGATTCCTGGGCATCCCAAAGGAATCCTAGGGAATCCCAAGGATTCCTGAAGATTCCTGAAGATGCTTAACTATGCCTACGGATTCCTAAAGATGCCCACGGATTCCTAAGGATTCCTGAGGATTCCCAGGGATTCCTAAGGATTCCTATGGATTCCTACGGATGCCTCAGCCTGCCTCAGCTTCAGCCTCAGCATCAGCCTGCCTCAGCCTCAGCCTCAGCTTGCCTCGGCCTCAGCCTCAGCCTCAGCCTGCCTCAGCCGGCTTCGGCCTCAGCCTGCGTCAGCCTCAGCCTCAGCCTGCGTCAGCCTCAGCCTCAACCTGCCTCGGCCTTAGCCTCAGTCTCAGCGTCAGCCTGCCTCGGCTTGCCTCAGCCTCAGCCTCAGCCTGCCTCGGCGTCCGCCTGCGTCGGCCTCAGCTTGCCTCAGCCCCCCCTCCTCCCCCCCCCCGTGCACCCCCCCATTCAGCTCCACCTTGTCTCAGCTTCGGCCTGCGTCGGCCTCATCCTCAGCCTCAGTCTCAATCTCAGCCTCAGTCTGTCTCGGCCTGAGCCTGCCTCGGCCTGAGCCTGCCTCGGCCTCAGCCTCAGCCTGCCTCAGCCTCAGCCTGTCTCAGCCTCAGCCTGCCTCAGCATCAGCCTCAGCCTCAGCCTGCCTCGGCTTGCCTCGGCCTCAGCCTCAGCCTGCCTCAGCCTCAACCTCAGCCTCCCTCAGCCTCAGCCTGCATCAGCCTCGGCCTCAGCCTGCGTCAGCCGCAGCTTGCCTCAGCCTCAGCCGCAGCCTCAGCCTGCCTCGGCTTCAGCCTCAGCCGCAGCCTGCCTCGGCTTGCCTAAGCCTCAGCCTAAGTCTGTCTCGGCCTCAGCCTCAGCCTGCCTCAGCCTCAGCGTCAGCCTCTCAGCCTCAGCCTGCCTCAGCCTCAGCCTGCCTCAGCCTCAGCCTGCCTCGGCCTCAGCCTGCGTCAGCCTCAGCCTCCGCCTGCCTGGGCCTCAGCCTGCCTCAGCTTCAGCATCAGCCTGCCTCGGCGTGCCTCAGCCTCATCCTCAGCCTGCCTCGGCCTCAGCCTCTCGCCCTCAACTTGCTCAGCTCGGGCATTCAAAATAATCCGAAAGCCTTTATAACGGATTCGAGGGGGCGATCGAAAGCAGTCCCCCGGCACTGCTCTGAACGCGTTCAAAGCAGTCCCCCGGCACTGCTTTGAACGTCTTCACAAGAGGCTGATGATATGATGATGTTGATGATGATTTGTCCTGCGTCAACTGTCCGCAACTGCGGCTATCAACACCATGCTCCACTTGCCCGCAACTGCGGCCATCACCAACGCTGCGCCTCCCAGGTCCACGGGTGGCGCTCGGCCGCTCGCCCGCTCGAGCCCCACTCGACTTCGCGCTGAGGAGGCGAGCCCTCAGGGGCATTGTCCGCAACTGCGGCCTCATCAGAGGGCCACCACTGCGCGCCATCAGCACCCCGTCCGCTCGAGCGCCAGTCCCACCAGCGCGCCTCCCATGCGCCGCTGCCGCTCGCGCCCCAGGACCCAGCCGCCACTGCGGCATAAGAAGGGGTCGCATCGTCGCCGTTGGCAGCTTGCGGCGGTGGCGCGTTCTCTGCTCGCTCAGCCCCGGCGCCTCTCCCCGCAACTGCGGTTTCCATCTGGGGTCGGGCGCCCTTCCCCGCAACTGCGGCGTGTGCGTAGCTGCCCTTCTTGCCGCCCTTCCTGCCGTCTTCTTTGGCCCCCCTGCCCCTCTTCTGCGCGTGCCTTTCCAACCTCGCGGCGGGTCTTTCAGGTGACCTGCGGCACGTATTGCGCGTGAAAGCCACCAGGGGGAAGTGCGCCCCGTGCCTCGCCCTGCCGACGGCGCCATGCCATATCTTGTCGTCGAGTTTGCCCTGCTTCACTCTGAAGGGACGAGGCGCAAACTCCTCGCGTGCCCCGCGCGCCACCCTTTCCTCGAAATCCGCAACTGCGGCCGAGGATTCGCCAGGTGGCGCCAGGAAGGCGCGCGTCTTGTCTTCTACGGCCTCAGCCCTGGGAACGTAAGTCTGAAGCATCTTCCCAGGGCCATTCGTGTAGTCGAAGACATCGAACGACGGATCATGCTGGGTCGTCAAGAACCCGCCCTCGCGGTCGTGCAGAACACCCAGGCCATGGTGAAGCTTGTACTGCCCAGGGCAGCTTACGAACAGAATCGCCATGCTGTCTGCCCTGGGCCGGCCGCCTGTTGTCTTCCAGGGGGTCCGCGCGGCGACGTCCACAGTCAGGCCGCAACTGCGGCACCAGGACACAAGCTGGAACATGCACACGTTGAAGTCCCCCATGCAGACCTTCACGCTCCAATCCCTGACGTAGGCGACGAACCAGTTGTAGAACTCATGGAGCTTCGTGACGCCCCAGTCTTGGTTGGCCAAGCTGTGGTGGACGCGCGCCGCCATGACGTTGAAGGAACCCCCCAGATGGGGCATGGCCTGGTCCAGGTGGACGCGCACCACCATCGCCCTGGAGTACTTGTTGTGCCACTTTGGCGCAGGAACATCCGCAACTGCGGACTTGTTCTTTTTCTTCTTCGTTTTGGACTTCTCCCGCTTGCGGAAGAGCCTCGCAAAGTCGACGTGTTCAATGTGGCCGCCACTGCGGTCCCTGATGCCAACAAGGAGGGTCCCTGATGGCTCGCCGCCCTTAATGCACAGGTAATTGTAGTGAGTCCGATTCCGAAACGTATCGTCCGCAACAGCGGCTGCACTGTCCCTCGCGTCGCGCCCCCCACTGAGTACCGCGCAGGTCGCGTCGTCGCACCCGCACAGGGCGATGATCTGGGCAGGGTTCGCGCGGAGCTGCGCCCACTCGCCCGCGCGTTGCACGGGTCTAGCTGCAGTCCCTCCGAAGTTGACAACGTAGAAGCCGACCCGCCCCGCTTCGTACCCCGTTCTCTCCCCCCATGCGTCGACAAGAGCTCTTTGGTTTTCCGTCAGATTGCTCGTCTGGATGACGGGCGCCCGAGCCCAGGTTCTCCGCGACGACAACGCTCTCGGCATGTAGGAGTCCTGTGCTGCCGCAACTGCGGCTCCCGCACCTCCCCGCGGCTCAGCCTCGCCAGCGGAGGCAGCCGGGGACGCGACGGTGCCGTCGCCATCTTGCGTCCGCTGGTCGCCGTCATCATCCGCAACTGCGACTTTCTCGTCCTCGCCTCCCTCCCCCTTCTCTTTCTCGTCCTCGCCTCCCTCCTCCTTCCCAGCGCTGTGGATGAACACCGTTCTGGCGCATCGAATTCCACGGTCCGTACTCCCAGAGGATGCGCTCGGGCGCGCGGGCGGCCGCGTGCCTGGGTCTTCGCGCGCGCCACCTCGAGCCACGGTGGCTACGGAAATGGATCGCGAATGGGCACGGGCTCGGATGGAGGGAGGAGACAAAGGGGATTCGAGGAGTGGCAGAAGGAGGGCGAGGACTCAAAGGAACTGAAAGAACAACAAAGGGACTGGCGGAGAAGCAGAAGGAGGGCGAGGATTGCAAGGGACTGAGAAAGGATTATTTTCGCAGCAGCTGGAAGACCGCAACTGCGGTTTTGCCTCACCTCCCGCCCGCGCGGGCGCCGTTCGGGAAAACAGACTTCCTGTGGGTCCGCAACTGCGGCCCGCATCGCGCTAGGGCTGGGATTACCGGCGCCATTTGCCCTCCCAGGGTTCTCACTGTTTCCGAATGCACGAACTGCGACAGCGCCGAACGGTTCCAAGACGCCGCGTCGTTCGCGACTTTTTGCAGCCACCCAGCAAACGTCAACGGCCATTGCTCCTTGTGCTGCTTGCACATCTCCTCGTCCCAATGCGTCTTGAACCATGCCCCCCCCCCCCCCCTCTGTTCGTCTGAGAGGGCGCCCTTTCCGCGAGCCAGGCGGCCCAGAGCTGCCATCCTGTTTTTCTTGATGTTGAACTCCTCGGGGTTCCACTGCGCTAGGGCGCGCTTGTTAGCCAAAGCCGTTTCCACCGCAACTGCGGCCTCCTTCTTTGCCCTCAAGGCGGCCTCGGCCTCTCGAATCTGCTTCTTGAGATCGTGCAGCGCCTTCGTCCTGTCGTTCGCTTCCAACGCCAGGCGCCGCTTTTTCGCTGGCACTGCGGCTTCGTGGTCTCGCTGGGCAACCAACGCTCGTAGGATCTCATTGTCCTCCCGCGCCAGCTCTCTCAACCGCTTCTTTTGTTTGTGTTGTTGCTGTCGGCAATCCTGCGCTAGTTTCTCCATGCCCACTTGGCGCGGCATGTCTTCCGCTTCGCGGAGCGCTTCTGCCAGGGACGTCGCCGCTGCCACCTGCTCGGCCGCCTCTGCGTCGACCACGCAGCCCATGGATACCGAGGGTCCTCGAGGCCCAGGTGTCGCAACTGCGGCATCGCACTGTTCCGCTACAGCCTCGGCCCACGAGGCCTCCTCTTGCTCTTCGTCCTCCTCGTGCTTCTCGCGCACCTCATCCTCCTCCTCCTCCCCGCCCTCGTCATCGCCCTCCTCATCGCCGAGCCTATTCAACGCGGAATGTATGGCGGCGTGTTTCTCGTATTCCTGCATGAGACGCAGCGCGTCATTGTAGGACCATTTCAAACGTTTCTGCCCGCGTTCCTCCCTCACCTCCGCGACTGCGGCATCCACTTTTGCTCGCAGCCCCCCCTGCTTCCCAGAGTTCCGGCGCCTCGGCAAATCTCGAGATCTCCTGACTTGTCGAAGGGCGCTCGAATTCCCACTTGCAGGAAACCTTTCGCGGCGTCCAAGTGCAACTGCACATTGTCCAACACTGACACCATCAAGTCGGCGCAATCGGAACGCCGCAACTGCGGCACGTGCTTCCCCAACGCCATTTGCTGCACCAACGCTTTGGTCTCGAGGGCAATGTACCGCCGCTTCACGCGCTGGTTCAAGTCCGCGTCCACGGGCTGCGCAACTGCGGTCGTCCCCCCGCCGTGAATGATCAGCACGTAGCCGCGCTGTCAGGCGAGTCTCCGCACAGCGTCTGCTTTGCGCGGGCTATGGTCGTCGGCAATGGGGATGCGCCACTTCCCCCGCAACTGCGGGTCGGCGGGCCAGGCCCGCAAGTGCCGCTGCAAGAATGATACAACGTCGTCTGCGCGGTAGGACCCCTTCTCGGACGCCGCCGTGCTCACCCAGGACGGATAGCCGCAACTGCGGGCATGTGCGGCCAAGCCCTCAGCGATGACAGGTCCCCCCTTGAACATGAGCTCCGCTGGCGGTGGTCCGCAACTGCGGATGTCCTCCGCGTCGCTCGACGCCGTCAGGTTCGCTGTCCACCGAGCCCTGCTGTCGTCGCGCGCCTCGACAAGCGGGGCAATGCCACCCTTCACAGCCAATGTCGGCTTGGAGGCCGACAAAGACTCGTTGTGGTGAAAGGGCGACTGGTCACAGTTCAGGATGCGCGGGTCGTGCCCCGAAAGCTCCTCCGCAGCTGCGCGGACCCTGGCCACGTTCAAGATCATAGTCTCAAAACGGGATTGGAGCAACCATTTTGGCACCTTGTACTTGCGGTTCGGCTTCTTCATGCTGAGGCCGTAGGAGCGCCGCCACTCCACCCACCGCCGAGGCCGCAACTGCGGCACCTTCGGCACGCCTCCCCGCTTCATTGTCTCCACGCAGTAGTCCGCGACGAGTTGCTTCGCCCGCGTAACCAGCAGGGATTGGGAGAACCTGGCCAACATCTTCGGCCTCTCCTCCGCAACTGCGGTTCGCTTGGCCACCGCCTTCCAGTCCACGGAGTACCTCATGTGGGACCACCACTCGTACAGAGCGGCTTCCAGCCATGGAGCCTTGTTCGGGCGCCCTTGGGCGCCCGGCGCGCGGCGTCGCCCATGGACGCTCGCCGTGGCATGTCCACCCCGTTTGCGCCAGTTTTGAAACCACTTGGAGACGGTTCTCTTCTGCTGGGCGAGCCCCATGCCCTTCGGCCACGTGAACCGCCCGCAAAAAGACGCGATTGAATTTCGTGGCAGACCGCCCACGCCCATCCAACCACAACTGCGTGCGTGCGCCTCCAAGTCTTTGCAAACCAGTTCGCGGCATCTGAGCATGTGCGGGCACACGCGACGCTTCTCTTCCGCAACTTCGGGCTTTGGGCGTGCGCTGGTCAGTGCGTGCGCCCTGATCTGCTCCTCCTGCAGCGCCTCGGGCATAGCCTCAGCCATGGCCAGCAATATACCGTCGTCCTCCACGCCCGTCTGCCACTTTAAAGCCGCCATGAGAGCGGGGCGTGGCGCGCTCGCCTCTCTGGGCGCCTCTGCTGGTTCCCCCTCGCCCTGGAAGTCGTCCAGGACGATGGATACAGCAGGGCCGCTGGCCCCGCAACTGCGGTGCGCCCGCGCCGCCTCCAAGGTTAGTTCCTGCGCGACAACGAGCACGTCGTGCAACCACGGTTCGCCCCAGCGGCGCACCCCGAAATCGCGCAGTTCCTCCCGAAGCCATTTGCGCGTCTCGGCATTTTGCGGCTTCTGCAACATCATCGCCATAAGGTAAATGCCGCAGTTTCCATCGCAAACAGTCCCTAGGATCCATTGTCCCAGAAGACCGTAGAACTTGTTCAACGCGTCCGCCCCCTCAGAGCACACGCCACCCACCGCAACTGCGGCCACCCAGTGGCGCACCTCATGGAGAGGGTTCTCGGGAGTCACGGGCCTGAGCTCCACCGTTGTCCATTCCTCGCAAAGATCCTCAGCAGCGGCGACTACGCACGCCACGCCGTCGACGGCGCATGGCTCAGTGCACTTCTCCTTTGCCCAAGGCATGTAGCAGTCAAGGAGGTACTTGCGGTTCTCGCCTTCCCACGCGTAAGGTCGACGCCCGAACCGCAAGGCAAACAGCATGAGAGCTGAATGCGCCATGTAGGAATTCTCGGACAGAATCTGCCTCAGGAGAGCCATCGCGCGGTCAAGCACCGTCGCCGCCACTGCGGCCTGGATCTTTGGCGCGTCTTCCACAGGTGCACCTTTCTCTGGCGCCAGGGGTGGCGCCGCGACTCGTGGCCGCAAGGCGTCGCCAATAGGCGCCGCAACTCGTGCTGCTGCCTCTGGGTCTGGGCACGGGAAGAATGCGACCTGCGTCTTCGACCAGTTCTCTGGCAGCGGGCGCGCTGGTGGCAAGCGCGCTGGAAATGGTGTCTTTGTCCGCTGCTACCCCCTCAGGAGCTTCAACCGCAATTGCGGACTCGTGCGCAGCAGGCGGTTCTGGTGCTGCGTGCACTTGAGCTGGAGGAGCTGGAGGGACTGCTGCTGCGGGTGCTTCGGGCGCAGGGGCTGCTGGAGGTTCTGGTGCTGCGGGTGCTTCTGGTGCAGGAGCTGCCTGTGCTTCTTGCGCAGGAGCTGCGGGAATTGCCGGTGCTGCTGCTGGTATGTGTGCAGGAGCCGAGGGAGCCGCAACTGCGGTGCCGCCTGGAGCTTCTGCTGGCGCCGCGGGAACCGCAACTGCGGGTGGTGGCGGCGCGCCCGGTCGCCAAGCAGACGGCCGC
>CAUYUJ010017742.1:0-20000 GCA_963575745.1 Prorocentrum cordatum
TTAAAGGCGAGGTATAAATCGAGCATGTACCGCTGCCGTGCCTGGCTCAAGCCGGGCCCGGCCAGATATGTGACTGTGCCTCATTGAGGCGCACTACTTGCATCCGAGATCGGAAAACATCCTTTTCCATTGACGATGCCCATCCTACTCTTTACTCCAGATCCCATGCTTCGTCTCGCTCTCTTGCTCATGCGCTATGAGCCTAAGCCTGGGATATGGAAACGCCTAAGGCGGACTGTATACCTAAGCTTACCAGCTTGTTTTCGACTTGGTAGCGGAGCTGGCTACACTCTCGTGTGGCTGGCTCTCGCTCTGATTCCAGTAATCCACGGCACAACTTGGTGGACTACTACCACGGTGGAATACCATGTTTCGCCGGCTCTGCGAGGAGCGGAGCCAGTCCGCGATCGAGCTAGCGGGGTCACCCGCGAACTCGAGACGCTTTCTCCTACTTCACTGCGCTACTTCACTCCTGACTTCCACCAGATGCCAATCGGCAACTCGATCGAGAATGTGGTCACCCTGCGGGGCTACCCGCAGCGGGGCCACCTGCATCCCGTGCCGGTCAGGCGCCTCACGGCTACCACGCCAGAGCCTGACAAACCACAGCCTAAACCAATCACCGAAGCCGAAATGCATATGCATTGGATCAAGAAAACTATCTTCGGCATTCTATGGGTGATAATGGGATGTGCTGTGGGATACATGCGGCAGGGGATGGACGACACGCGTACTACTGGCCCTACATGGGACCCTGCCGGTACTGCGCCTTTCCGCGAATATGTTCGCGAAGTACATGCATGGTTAAACGTAACGAGCGGCAATATGACACCACCACAACAAGCTGCAGCACTACAACGAGGCCTTCAGGGTCTGGCTCGTCGTATCGCCATGCAGGTCCCCTCCCAGATCATCAATTATGGTGTAACTGACAATGGACAGCCAACGGATGCAGTAACCTACATACTGTACTTACTGAGCACCAAATTTGAAAATCTGGAAGATGAGCGCCAGCTCAACTCTGGCACGGCCCTTATCGACTTCCGCGTCGAAAGGGGCGAGCGAATCGACTCTGTATTAGCTCGATTCGAGATGGCCCGTGACGAGGCTAACTCTGTTGGCTTTGTCATCCCCAACTTTCAGATCCTAACGCTGATTCTCTTCAGAGCGTTAGGCGTTGGCGCGTCACGAGCCCTACACCTGCTTGAGCCCTTCAATCATCAGATGCCCCGAACACAAGCAGACTATGACAGGCTGTTGACCAGGATGAGGAACTACGGACATGTTGCCGAGCGCTCTCCTGGTAACATAGCGGGTATCTTCGCAGGGCACCACTCACATGCAGGTGTTTACGCCACGACTGCGGGGTCACCCGCTGGTCCTGGCGAGCCAAATCCCTGGGCTGACCCAGCCGATATGCCCAACGAGGCCACTGCCCTTCTAGGGCAGACCGGCCAGGTATCGGCAGTGGCAGCTGAGGCAAACGCCTGGTCGAACTACTCGCCAGGCGCCGCCTACACTGCAAGCCCGCCCTCGGGCACAACCCTCTGGGGCCAAGCGGAGTCATCCGCTCAATGGTCTCAGCCACCCTCACCGTTTGAATCTGGCACTGACACTGATACTTCATCTGACGATGAGCACAATGGAATAGTCTCTGCTGGTAATGAATATCCAGCGGACGACACTCACCTTTCTGAACAGCAAAGGGCGGAAGCCGCCTTTATGGCTTATCGCAAATCAAAACGCCGTTGGAGGCGCTTTATGAATAAACCAGTCAGAAAAGTGAGACGTGCAGTACGCCGACATTTCAAACAATTTGGAAAGGGTCGTGGTATAGGGGGTCGCAGACGCCGTATGCATGGTAGGGGTATTACTGCTTTCCTCACGTCCTTAACTGATATGGCTTTTGAAGAAGTTCTTATCGGAGGCAAAGGTCGAGGTCACAGGCGGACCTCCGGTAAGGGGAAGGGACGGAGGGGCAACCCTAGGGACGCTTCTGGTAACACTATGAAGTGTCATACATGCGGTAGCACAGAGCATTTGCGCGATCAATGCCCGAAGGGGAAAGGAAAGGGATCCGTACATTTGGCTCAAAATTCTTTTATGGATGACATAGTTTACATTGACTACGAGTTTTACGTCAATCCAGAAGCGGCTCCCGCTGCGGGCTCCTCCACGTATTACGTGATGGCCCGCTATGCTGAAGCAACTGTGGCCCTGGAAGACTACGCAGTGACCCTCTTTGACGAGTTCCACGGCTGGGACGAGGTCGATGAGATTGCGTACAATGCTTGGTTCGGTCTTCCAGCGGGGCCACCCGCCGGTGACGAGGTCTCCGAAGCCGAGACCGTCCCGGCAACAGAGGAAGAACTCACCGCCGCGCTGGCCCCACAAGTGATTGGCATGCCGTTGCTGCCAAATCCGTCGTGGGCTGGCTCGGAGATGGGAGACGCCGATGACGAAATGCGGGGCCATCCCGCGTATTCCGATTCCGAAGAATCCGAAGAAGATTACAACGACATGCTCCAAGAGCAGGTTTCAGAAGCAATCCGACTCTTGAGTGCGCCAGCACAGCAGCAGATGACGATGAATGAACTGCTGTCACACCCAGGAGTTGCACGTCTACGTCCATATTTGGATTCGAACATGTCAGCATCTCAGATGCTCACAGCACTCCAAGCTCTAGCGGGGTCACCCGCCGAGGAGATGCTAGACACAACAGCGGGGCCACCCGCTTGGTCTATGGATGTATTCATGCAAGGTTGCGATCAAATGAATATTAACGACCTCTCGATGGAGCAGCTAAATGACATCGGATACTTCAGGAGCCCGTATCAAAACGTGTTCATGGCCCAGGACAGCTCAGAGGACTCAGATGAAATGCGGTACGCCAAGAGGGACAGGCGACCGTCGCCTCCCCGAGACTCCGAGCAGGACGATCAAAGGCCAGTGACACATGGTAGTGCGTCGGCGGGGCCAGCCCGCGGAAGGAGCCGCTCTGCTCCTAGACGCCCTACGCACGACGAATCGGGCTATCCATATAGCACTGAGCACTCCGTTGGAGTATCTGCTCAGCAGGTGCCGGATTGGTACATTAAATGGTACCCCGGCTACTCTATGGAGACTCTTCGGCATTGGTATTCTAAGGAATACTGCACCAAAAGGGACGAGACTGGCGCAATAATCCGTACCAAGGGCGGCAAAACCAAGACGCCAGAGGCCTGGGACAAAAGGGCGAAGAAGCAGGAGATCATCACTGACCGCAAAACGTACAGAAAACAAGTGTGTCAGTGTGAGCCCTTTAAAGGCCACATGCGCAGGTGTCCGATGGACCGCCCTTCCAGGAGCCCTCACCACGGAGAGACCCCGTGGAATTGGTCTCATGGAGACGACGCTGGCAACGTCCATGACCCAAACAAAGAGGTTCCTGGAAGGGGGAAGCGCATCACTGAGGCCGATCGCGTCCCTATGACCGAAGAAGTGGCCAACGCCGTCAGGGAGAATTGGGCAAAGCTCCCCAATGACCATCGCCTCAAGGAGTGGAACCGCCGATTCCACAAGGAGGCGGGGTCACCCGCAGAATCCAGTGGGGAAGCGGGGTCACCCGCAGAACCCAGTGGGGAAGCGGGGTCACCCGCAGAATCCAGTAAGGAAGCGGGGCCACCCGCAGAAGCACCACCAGCCGCTGGAACTGCGGAGGATGAATGGATAGATGTTGCCTCTGCCGCCGGCACTGACCGAACCGAACTAAATGAGGAATGGGCGGCAGAAGATGGCTCAGAAAATCCGTTCCCTGACGGAAGCGCCTGCTGGTACTACAGCGCTACGGCGCAGAAGTGGTTCTGCACGAGGGTACTCTACCGCCATGAGAATGGCAAATACAAGCTGGCCATAAAGGGTGTTGCCGACATCGACCAGATGAGGCAGGTTATCCATGATCATTGCCAGCCAGAAGGCCCTCCGAGAGACCCTCCTGGTCCACGACCAGGCAAGGGCAGCAGACCACCTCCAAGACCTAAAGCCGACTCCTCATCGTCACCGACTCCTGCAAAAAGGCACTCGTCCAAGAGTCCCGAAGACACGCAGGGGCGGGCGAAGGTCAGGGCGGTCGCCAAGACGGACGACCCTGAGCCGGCAGATCCTCCTGGTCCATCGGTGACAGAGAGGAAGAAGGTCTTTGCTGGACCATCGACCCCGATGCCTCCAGCGACCCAAGGCGATGTCAAGGATGAAGTTCGTGACAAGCCTAAAGCAGCTTTCCGAGGTGACTGGACTCCAACGCTGCATCAGCCACGCCTTACACCACAACCCGGCTCGGCACGAATGAAAGCGCAGCCGAAGCCCGAAGCCGGGATGAAGTCGGTGCGGGCAGAAGAGGCCGCCAAGGCCAAGGAGGACAAAGGTTCTGCGGGGCCACCCGCTAAAGCGGCGCCAGCCGCAACAGCGGGGACACCCGCAGAAAGTACTCTCTCAAGAGAAGAGCGTTTCAGAGTCCTCAAAGAGTTTGGCGACCGACAAAAGTTAACCGATGATGCAGCTACTGACAAAGGTCACCCGAACCCTGGCGCGGAGTCATCCGCAGGAGCTGCCTCGTCAGCCGCAGGCTCTGGCGGGCCACCCGCTAAAGCGGCGCCAGCCGCATTAGCGGGGCCACCCGCTAAAGCGGCGCCAGCTGCATTAGCTGGGCCAGCCGTTAAAGCGCCACCGGCGGCATTACCAACACTGTCCGCTCTGAGGACCATTCCCTTGGAATGTCTGTTGTATTGGCAGGGCATTGACGACAAGGGGCCGAGGCAGCCAATCAACCCACGAGTCACTCCAGACGACACGGACCGATATGAAGTCATCAACTGTCCGGTTCGTCGGAATTTCAAGTGCCAGAATGACTGGGAGCGCGAACAACAGAAAGTGGGAAACATGCTGCGAGACAGGCCGCCACTACGTGTTGCGCAGCATAGAGAATCGCTCCTGAAGGTCATGCAACAGAATGGCGCTGATCCGACCCTGCCGAGTAAGGAGCAGATGACCAAGATATCGATCTGGTTTTCGACGGCTCTGCGCCACAGTCCATATTATAAGGACAAACACAATCGATACTTCGAGAAGGTCAGCACTTTCGATCCGTACGACGGCTGGGTTGTCATCGACGACCTGCTGACAAACTGGAAGGAAAATGATCAGTATAAACACTATCATGACATGCACGAAGTGCTGATCAAGGGCAGGCCCCACACGTCATTCGTGTACTGGGTGCTGCTAAACTGCTGTGAGATAATTGATCATCACGGCATGCAGAAGGGCAGGCTCCAGATGAAGTGCGTTGATGATAGCCTGCTGCTGCCGCAAAGGTTTCGACCAACGAACCGCAGGCCACAGTACTTCATCAGAGCTACGAATGGCCACAGCAGTCCAGGTGTCCACTGTCCCGAGTCGTTGTTCAGGCCTATCACAACATGGGCGAAAGAACCGGACGACCCGGTATATTTCATCCACGGGACAAAGTGGGAGTATGTCAAGAGCATTCTGGACAATGGCCTTTCGTGCCTCGCACAGGACAACCCGAAGAGGAAGGGGGGGCGCCAATTTGTGCATGGCTGCCCCTACCTCCCGGGCGACAAGAGGATACAATCGGGTATCCGTCCTGACTCGGAGGTGCTCATATTCTGCAGCATCAACAAAATGCTGTCCAGTGGCTTCTCTCTATGGAGATCAGCAAATGACATAGTCATGACAAGGGGCCACGATGGACGTATACCGCCCGATCATATCATGCAGATCGTGAGCATTGCGAAGTATCGGGTCGGCGAAGCCTGGAGCAATCCGCTGTTTTATGACAAGACGCGGAAGCGGGGCCAACCCGCAGACAGGATTCGCACTGACGACTACCTGCCACTCAAAATGTGTGACAGAACTCTGGCTGTAATGGAAGATCACGCCATGTACCTCAAGGGTTGGATGAAGACGGAAGGTCGTCCATTCAATTTGGTCATGACCGAGCAAGATGTTGCTCCACGACCGTTCGAAACACAGGCAGTCCTCATGATGAATGCCCAGGAGGACGAGGCTATGCCTGCAGCGGGGCCACCCGCAGGTGCGGGGACACCCGCAGTAGACACTTCAGACGGTTCATGGCAGCAAGTAGTCACACCGGTGGCGACGGTAGCATCTCCTTGGAGGCCGGACCAGCAGTCCTGGGTCCAAGCTCTCAACAGCCATTTGACATCAGCTGACGTCTCTGGACTGACCGATCAGCTATACCGAGCTGACCCGTGGGCGGTGCACGCAGGTATCCAAGATGCACAGCAGAGGAACCTGCGCCCTCCTGCGGGGCCACCCGGCATCCTAGGGACACAACCACAACGCCCTCCGCAGCAAGCTGGAGGCGCGAGGTTTGTCCCCACGAGCGGATCAGATGGTGGCTCGCCGTATCGGACTCCGCCGTCCGAAACGAGCGAAAACAGCTTGTGGCAACGACTCCAGGCGATTCGCGGGAATCCGACGCTCGCAGCGGCACTCCAGGCGACCACTCCCTTCGGCACACCGAGGGGTAGTGAAGGAGGAGTGGCTGCGGGGTCACCCGCTGAGAGAACGCCTGCGGAGTCGTCCGCACGTGCGGGGCCACCCGCTGATGGTCAGCAGGGCTCAGACTACGAACGTCGGGCGGCCACTTTGAGAGCACAGGCTACCTTCTTACAGCAACAAGCTGATAGAGTGCCCAGCCTGTTGCGGAACCGCAACATAGATGTTACGAATCATGGCAACTTTCGGCCTCTCTGGAGCTGGACCTCCGATGATGCTCCGAATGCAGATCCCACGAATCCACATCGACAGGTGTTTATTCCAGGGATAGCATCACACCCAATATATGGATGGGACAATCATGGACCAGCAGAGGCACCGGCCATGGATGCGCCGATGTACCCGGAGTACTACGCGCAGATGAATAACACTCCTATGATTGCGGGGCCACCTGCGAACGAGTACACTCGGAATCTGGCCAATGAGATGTACCGTTTGCAGTTTACACGAGCAGTCGACACGCAGTCTATGCCGCACTACGCCTACATGCCCACGCCGACGGACCCCGAGACCGTAGTTCAGCCAGCTGGTCTCGCGGTGCCAGCCGCTCTGGGCAGCATGCCAGACTACATTCGCGACGTGCACAACACGCAGCAAGCGATACTGGCATCTAGGCAGCAGGTTCGGGACAACGCTAGGCTGCGCCAACAGCGCGCGATCCAGAGAAGGATCGAGCGTGAGAACCAAGCGGGGACACCCGCAGGTGCGGGGCCACCCGCTGAACAGATAGACAGACTGCCACCACCGACGCCATATCGGGAGGGCGAAACTACTTTCGAGCGTCAGGCTCGGACTCGCCCCGACGTGCCCACGCCAGTCATTTCAGATTACAATTTCACACAGTGCCCGATCTGTATGGACCCCTACGAGATGGGCACCACGGTGTGGAGACTGGCATGTGGACATTTCTTCCACGATATATGCTGGGATCGTGTTGCACAGCAGCACGTCCGCAATCAGCGGCCAGGTACGCCAAACGAGGCACCTTGCGCTGTATGTCGTGGGCCGGGCATAATCACAGCACACTTTCCGTATGCTGGACAGCGCGACGCTGAGTCGGAACAGGCGCGCCAGCAGGAAAGATACGTGGTGGATGCTCGGGAACTGCGTCGGCTGCGGGAAGCAGTGGAGGCGCTAGAGGCTCGTGCCGCAGCGCCAGAGCAAGGCATCCAGATGCCGATCCTGCCTACGCTTCGAGCACAGGGGCCCCCAGCAGCGGGGTTACCCGCCGAAGCGACTCCCGCCGCCACAGCGGGGCCACCCGCCGAAGCGGCTCCTGCCGCCAAAGCGGGGTCACCCGCAAATGGACCTCCGAATCCGGGATTCCTGAGGGCAATGGAGGCCAATATTAGGCGGAGTGGCAGGAGCGGAGGCGGATCCAGAACCTCACGTGTAGAGAGTCCGGTAAGCGCTAGAAGCCGGGCCAGTGCCGAGAGCGCGGAGGCAGCCCAATTCCACAATACCTTTATGATCAACACGGAAGGGCTGACCTACACACGTGACGTCACGGATACGCTTCCGCCAGGAGGTGAGTGGACCTCCACACTCTCTGCGAATTATTGGGTTCTCGAACAGGAACCAATTACCGTGGAGGAGCGCCGCCAATATGAGCAAATATGGTGCACCGAGCTAACAATGAGCCAGTGGGTGCTGGAACAACGCCTACTGAAAGGCACGCTCGGTTCACAGATTACGTACCATCCTGATGGCCATGGTACGATGGCTCTGGCGGCGCGGACAGGGACATTCTTCCCCGACGAAGACGGAATGCCCTGTATATCGTTCATGCTAGACATTGGCTCCAACGTGAACATCATCGGAGCTAATACAGCACGAACCTTTCAGGAGGTTATGGCCAGGTACAATCACAGACCGGCCATGTGCACACTGAGCAAAACCCTCTACATCAACGGTGTAGGTGAGGGTGCTGCGATCTGTCGGAAAATGGGCAACTTCAAGATCGGGGTGCAATACGCCAATGAGGCAAGCCCCCGCATCGAGGAGTATGTTTCCAACATCGCAGAGGGCTCAGGTGTAAACCTCCCAGCCATCTGGGGCCTGAGTGCCATGGAAGCACGTGACACAATTATCGTGCTAAAGCCAGGCTTCCAGAAGGTTATCTTCCCCAGCGGAGAGTATACTCTTAAGCTGGGGAAGGGCGCCAAGGTCCTGAGGGCAAAGAAGACCCCCTCAGGACACCTAGCCATTCCCTGCGGATTGTATGACGGGGCTAAAAGCCAGACGGTCACCAACACCTTCACAATCCGCAGTAGTCATGACGGCTACACCGAGACGGAGAACGACGAGGACTCCGTCAATGCGGGGCCACCCGCCGGTGTAGGTGCGGGGTCACCCGCTGGGGTAACAGCGGGGCAACCCGCGATGGGACAGTCCATGACCGTTTCGACTGATACGTTCATTGTCGAGCCGTATCTCGACAAGCAGCTCCTGAAGGACACGACCCGTGCGATCGTAGACAGGACGCTCGACAGCTGGTGGAAAGGCCAACAGTGTCCTGAAGGGACCTGGCCACACATGAAGGATGCCCTGAAGTCTAAGATTTTCTGGGCAGTCCAGGAGGCGGTGAATAATTGGTCGCCTGAGAACCAAGCGGGGCCACCCGCGACACCGCCACCACCACCAAGCTGCACGGGCGGAGGTTCGACGGACCTTGCGGGGCCAACTCGCGTGGAGATCGTGAGCGCAGCCGCACCAGTGACGCCTGCGGAGTCATCCGCTAACAGCATGCCCCTCTGACGGGGGCAGGCGGGCGCGCCGGCGGCGCTCGCTTGCGAAGAGAAGCCGAATACCGGCCTCCTCGCGACATACGTTGGCCGCGCTGAGGCCCGAGAAGAAAAATATCATTCAAAATGCCTCGTCATCGAAGATATTCGCACAGCTTGCGCTGAACTCCGAACCCGTGGATATATATGCGACCGGATTACCCATAATGAGGTAATGACTTCAACTGGAACACAGTATTTGGGAAATTTGTTGGCAGGAGACTACAATATGTTGTGGGTGGCCACACCCTCTGATTGGTACGTGCGTACTCCAGGAAAGAGGGCGGGACCACACTATCAACGTATACAAAATCTCCTGATCAAAGCGCGTGCTCTGAGGATGCAGATAGTTATCCTGGGGCCACCCGGGTATTTCTGGAAACAGGGTCCGATCAAAGATGTTATTGAAGATTTGAAGCTAAGCGTTATACGAATCAGACTCTGTCACTTCGGCATTAAGTTTGACCGATCCAGTAAATATCCCAGTGGTTCTTATATACAAGTTGCTACATCTTGTCCTCATATACCGGTTAACTTATGGAGATGTACTTGTGGATCACACAAGGACCATGATTTGGATTGGTATGGCCAAGATCAACAACATGCCGAGTTTCGGTATAAAACTTTGGCTATTATTATTGCACGCTTCCTTGATCAACTCGATAAAGCCAACATGATCAGGAATGAGCGGAGTGCGGTACACCTCAGTGTGTGTACACGCGTTGACAAAAAGGTCAGACACTACGTCCAATGTCCACAAAAGGGCCCTCAATGGGACCATGTGGTTCGTAGAGTCACGACCGACCTGGACACGAACAAGATCGTTCAAGATATCAGAATCCAGGATCAGCCAACTGGGTACAATTATGTAGCTCCATTACCTGATGGGGTTACAAACATCAGTACTCGGCTATACTGGGAGCCTCCGGCTCCAGCTCTTCATGGCAATGGTGAGTCGCGAAGGCCACGCCCAAAGCGTGTGACGATCGTCGATGACGATCGATCTCCCCCCCCTTCGATTGAGCGTTGCCAAACGCGACCCACCAACGACCTTCCTGAAATTCCGCCATTTCCTGATTTTACAGCGGATTCCTCCGCAGCGGATCTCTCCGCGGAAACTGCGCTGCCCACTGATGCCAGGATAAAACAGAAAGAAAAGCAGAAAGCTGACAAAGAAGCCGGCATCAAACCGAAGAAAGTTCCGAAGAAAGTGGAAGACGGTAACGACGACTGTGGAGAGGACCTCAAAGGGCTTGACTGCTCCACATATTTCAACGACGTTCCTCTTGACGACTCGGACTCGGACAGCGAATCAGAGGACATCTTCATGATGTTACCGGCGGGGCAACCCGCTGACTCACATGCTGATGTCTTCTCGATAGTCCAGTCGTTATGCTACGGCAGAAATAATCAAGTGGACATGCTTGAATTATGTGGGGGCAAGGGTGGTATATCCATATTAGCCTTCAAGAGGGGACTCTCGTCAGGCGGGAACCTTGACAAGATATCTATGGTTGACCTTGGAAACTCGGAAGTGCAAAGAGCAGTCCTCCACTACCTCAAGACTTGCTTTGTCAAGATCACGATTCTGCAGCCAAGCTGCAGAACTACTGGACTCCCTTCCTACTTCAACGCACAGGTCAATCATGATACGTGGCTTAAACACCACAAAGAGGACCTGCCTCATATCACGTTCTGTGGAACAGTCGCTCTATTACAAGACGACTTAAGACGTTTCTTTCTCAGGGAACAACCAATGGGCACGTGGGTGGATGAGATCCAGCCATGGAAAGAACTGGCACAACGCAAGGTCACTTGCCAAACAATCATTGATCAGTGCACGACTGGTCTCAAAGATTCATTTGGACAATATATCCGCAAGCCAACACAGATAATGACAAATAAAGAAGAGTTGTTGGCACCTTTCAAAGGCAAGCGTTGTCCAGGAAATCATGTGCACGCCAATGCTTGTAACAAAGAGTTAGCAAGGGCGGCACAGTATACCTACAGAATGCAGTCATTGATCGTTGATGCGGTGCAAATCGCCAAAGACCTGTTTGCTTATGGTCGCGATCCATTCGCGAATCGTGAACGCAGCTATGCGTTCGTAACAAACAGTGCTGGTTACGACTTGGACGACCCAACAATTCGGAGACACCCAAACGGAGAAATCTGTCGACCACCACCTGGCGGTCTTGGGTGCCCTGGCTGTGTGGACAACAACTACAAGCAATCACCAAAGCACAGTAGGGATCCGAAGATGTGTCGGTGGTATGATGTTGAACCGTATTACTGGGACTGTCCAAGCTGTAAGAAGGAATATCAGAAGAGCAATCCTCACCACACCAAGATATCTGGCCAATGCAGATTTGCCGAAAAATGGAAACTGCCAGATAACTTTGGCCAGCCGCGTCCGGCGGGACAAGCCGCTCCTGCGGCGCCAGCCGCGGAAGCGGCTCCAGCCGCAGAAGCGGCGCCAGCCGCAAAAGCGGCGCCGGCCGCGAGAGCGCGCATACGTGCGCCTAGGCCGCCACGGCCTGGTGAGGGCGATCCAACCGCAGGCGCCAGCAGCCATGACATCACCAGAGCCGACGGGGCTAATGGTGGCAACAGTGGCGCTGGCAGCTCTGACGATCACCGTAGACTGCCACAAGTTGCAGCAAGGCGCGGACGCATGGAGGGAGGAGATCCTCCACCACCGCCGCAGCCTCAAGCAGAGCCGAGGCCAAGGCCAAGGCTCCCTGATTGGACTCGCTTCGACGTTCAGCTCAGCCTCCAAAACCTGCGCAGCTTCGACCCAGCTGTAGTGCAGCGAGAACTCCGCAAACTCCACCTGAGATGGTTTCATGCCAAGGAGCCAAAAATGCGGATGATTCTAACCAAGGTTGGTCTGGGTGAAACCCGTTTGAGTCTGATCAAAGGCATTTGTGACTCGTGTAGAGAATGTCGAGCCTGGGACAAACCAGGCAACACGGTGATGCCTTCCGTGTCACTGCCAGGACGTTTCAACGAAGAAGTCGAATGTGATCTCTTCTTTTATAAACAGGAACATATTGTTTTTCACATCATCGACCGTTGTATTCGCTGGGCAGCTGGCACAGAGATTCCTGATAAAGCTATGCATACTGTTCTCGATGCCTATCATACGACTTGGATGCAGCATGGCCCTGCTAAAATTCTATACTCCGATGGGGAAGGAGCACTGAATAATGATACAGCAAAGGCCATCCTTAAGGCTAAGGGAACAGAGCTTCGTATTCGAGCGCGTGGCCAACACGCTACAACTATCGAAGCTAGGAACGGCATCCTTCGACACCTCCTACACGTGATGGGAGAAGAATTGAATAGATTACATATCCCTCTCAATTTCACTCGTCTCTTACATGAAGCCTTGTTTGCCAGCAACGCATTTACCTTCTACAATGAAGTGTCTCCGTACAATGCGCTGTATGGTAGACAGCCAGCTATGCTTCCTGATTTCCCTGTCTTGGATCATGATCAGCCCACTGAATCATCAGATCACTCAAGGGAGGAAACAATCAGGAGGGTTAGTCTGGAGGCAATCACGCAGGCCACTGCGGTTGCCAAGACGAACAGGGCTCTCCGTACAAAGACTACTGCTACGGGTGAATTTCACTATAAAGAAGGAGATCTCGTGGACTATCACCGTCCGACCACCACGAAAGACGACTGGGGTGGATGGAGTGGTCCATACCCGGTCATCCGCAACGAACCTGACCGAGGCCAGGTCATCGTGAAGGTCGGCAATCGCGAAGTACGAGTACAGTATCCTGACACACGACACACACTGTACATCGAAGCACTTATGGTCCGCGAGATAGGATCGGACAATACGGCCCTTCGAACAGTATTGGCCTTTATTGCCGGTCTGCCAGCGGGGAAACCCGCCATGACTTTTGGATATCTACCAACGAAACAGGGTCGGCTGCAGATGACTGCTGCGAGCCGACTGTCACCTAAGGTGCACTTGGCTCTTCAGTACCTCATACGCAACTACTTTCGTATTGAAAACGTTGTCGCTGTACGACTCGCCAAGAGCTTGACGAAGCTGCCTGCCGCACCCTATGCAGACAGCTGTACACTAGTGCACTATGATAACGATGTGACCCCTGGGTTTCATTACTATGAAGCTGATGGCACTGCCTTGAACATCTATGACATCACAGGATCTACACACTCACGCATCATCCAGTGTCTTAAATCCAGGAAGCCGTCTGCTGGGTTTGACCAAGATCTCACTAAGTTTGAGGAACTCGCTGATGGTCCACCACCAAGCGAATCACCTCCAGCAGCTGCTCCTGAGGAGCCTCCTACGGACAACGATGGTCGGCTCCCGACCATCATAGAGGAGACAGAAGAAGATCTGGATGCTTTTGTCTTGAAGTCGTGGTATGCTGAACTGATGGATGACAGAACACTCCTTGAAGCTGACACAGAGGAAGTCATGCATACAGTTCCTACATACATGACAGACACACAGTGTGTATTAGTCTCTACGACCTGTGAAGATGTGCAAGGCCACTTGCCGGAGCGGGGTCACCCGCCAGGATACGACATGGACACTTCTTACTACGTTCCTTTATGCTCCACGGAACCGGATAGCAAATATGATCTGGACTCCGATGAGCACGGGAAGTATATCGAGCTCTGCTTCACTGCAGACATGTCCAAAGTCGTCCTGTCCGAGCAGCAACACCGACTGTTGGATGACAGCAGCGTCACAACTATGCGAGTATACGTCAGCGCTGCCTCCAAACGCGCCGTGGTCGTCAAGGAAGACGATCTACTCACGAAGGCCGACATCCAAGCAAATCCGGTCAAAGTTTCCAAAGCCCTCTACACAGAATTGAAGACTTGGCTTGACAACAAATGCTTCCAGATGACTGACTTAAGCAAGGCGTCTAACATCATGACGTCACGCTACGTATACAAATGGAAGTTTGTCAAGAACGAAAAGGGCGAAATGGAAAGGACGATCCGGTTACGCTTGGTACTCCGTGGCTTCATGGACCTCGAAGCCTTTGACGTCGAAACCTTCTCTGGCACGGCAAGGAGGTCAAGCCAGAGACTGCTCGCAAGTTCTGCTGCATGCAACAAAGCTTGGATCATCGCTTCCCTGGACATCAACATGGCTTTCTTGAAGGGACTGACCTATGGCGAGCTCGCCGCGGCAACGGGCGAGAAAGAACGTGTGGTGTGTTTCACACTACCACCTGGATCTGCAGCTGTCCTTCGCACACTGCCAGGCTTTGAGTCATATGACGAATCAAAGCATTGTCTCCGGTGTCTGAAACCGGGGACAGGCACGAAGGATGCTCCCAGGGCATTCTCGCTGAAGCTCAGGTCCATCACTAGGAGCTTTGGGCTACAGCCTACTTCATACGACGAAGAATTCGAGATGAGCCCAAACCTCTTGACAGCCAAGCACGTTGATGACATCAATATGACTGGGAAGGAAGAGGCTATCGACAAGTATGTCAAGTGTGTTGAAGATACGTTTGGGAAGTGCAAACTGAACAAGCACACATACACGAACTGTGCTGTCCGGTACAACAAGACCGATGATGGGAGCGTCACTCTCGACCAGGACGAATACATCAAACAGCTTCGTCCTATCACACATCCAGAACTCACAGGAGCTGATCCTGAAAGCAAGGCGACGAAGACAATTTCTGATATGTTCGTCAGTCTTCGTGGCGCTCTAGCCTATGCGTTGATCACGCAGGTATGGCTAATGGTCTATGTTGTCTCACTACAACGTATCCAAGAACCGACAAACATCCAGGTACGACGACTAAACGCGGTTACCAGAAAATTGCAGGCAGGTCCGAAGAAGATCGTGTATCATGCTATGACTCCAACAGGAGAAGTCGACCTGCATAGCGATTCTGGCTATCGTCGTCTCAACGGAGATGAAGACGACGAAGTCAAAGGCTATGGTATCCGCGGGGCTAACCTGCTGAGGCGTGGCCACACGCAAGCGGGGAAACCCGTCGTGCACCTGGTGGACGCATACTGCAAGTCTCATCGACTGCAAGTGCGTTCGAGCTACTCTGCGGAAACACTGGCAGCAGCCCACAACTTGGAAGACTGCTACCCGACCATTGTAACGCTCCACGAGCTACACTCGGGACCATTGACCCCCACACAGTTGAAGAACATATTGGAAATGGGTGGTCTATGTATCAAAGTCACTCTGACTATTGATGCCGAGTCTGTCTTCAAATCTTTGTCTAGCAAGGATCTGAAGAAGCCCACAGAGTGTACTCTGCTTGGGCACATCAGCTGGATTCGCCAGATGATGGAACGTGGAATCGTGGAAAGCGTCCAATGGTGTGACACGCGGGATATGACTGCCGATGGTCATACCAAAGGTAGCATTGACCGCGCGTTGCTCCTACAAGTAATGGCCGGCCAGCAATCCTTCAAGCACGAGCTGAAGAAACATACGCCGTATAGGGCGGGCAGGTCGTCTCAGGACGGCCCTGCCTCCCGAGCCAGCGGGGAAACCCGCGGGCAGGTGCGCTTTAATAGCGAGGAAACTCGCCGGTAGCGAGGCTACTCGCGCGCCCTTTCCTTGTAGGCAGCCGCTGCTGCTTAGCACTGTTTTTCCGCATAATAGAAGTGCGGTACCTGCTCGTCTCCTCCCCCTCCGACTTTAAACGGAGAAGGTTAAAGGCGAGGTATAAATCGAGCATGTACCGCTGCCGTGCCTGGCTCAAGCCGGGCCCGGCCAGATATGTGACTGTGCCTCACTGAGGCGCACTACTTGCATCGAGATCGGAAAACATCCTTTTCCATTGACGATGCCCATCCTACTCTTTACTCCAGATCCCATGCTTCGTCTCGCTCTCTTGCTCATGCGCTATGAGCCTAAGCCTGGGATATGGAAGCGCCTAAGGCGGACTGTATACCTAAGCTTACCAGCTTGTTTTCGACTCGGCCTGCCTCGGCCTCAGCCTCAGCCTGCCTCAGCCTCAGCCTGCCTCAGCATCAGCCTCAGCCTCAGCCTCAGCCTGCGTCAGCCTCAGCCTCAGCCTGCCTCAGCCTCAGCCTCAGCCTGCCTCAGCCTTAGCCTCAGCCTCAGCCTGCCTCGGCTTGCCTCAGCGTCAGCCTCAGCCTGCCTAGGCCTCAGCCTGCCTCGGCCTCAGCCTGCCTCAGCCTCCCCTCCTCCCCCCACTCCCCCTCCCTTCCCCCCCCCCATTCAGCCTCACCTTGTCTCAGCTTCGGCCTGCCTCGGCCTCAGCCTCAGCCTCAGCCTCAGCCTCAGCCTGTCGCGGCCTGAGCCTGCCTCGGCCTCAGCCTCAGCCTGCCTCAGCCTCAGCCTCAGCCTGTCTCAGCCTCAGCCTGCCTCAGCATCAGCCTCAGCCTCAGCCTCAGCCTCAGCCTCAGCCTGCCTCGGCCTCAGCCTCAGCCTGCCTCGGCCTCAGCCTGCCTCAGCCTCAGCCTCAGCCTGCCTCAGCCTCAGCCTGCATCAGCCTCAACCTCAGCCTGCCTCAGCCGCAGCTTGCCTCAGCCTCAGCCACAGCCTCAGCCTCAGCCTCAGCCTGCCTCAGCTTCAGCCTCAGCCTCTGCATGCCTCGGCTTGCCTCAGCCTGCCTCAGCCTCAGCGTCAGCCTCTCAGCCTCAGCCTTCATGAGCCTCAGCCTCAGCCTCAGCCTCAGCCTGCCTCAGCCTCAGTCTCAGCCTGCCTCGGCCTCAGCCTGCCTCAGCCTCCGCCTCAGCCTGCCTCGGCCTCAGCCTGCCTCAGCCTCAGCCTCAGCCTGCCTCAGCCTCAGCCTGCCTCAGCCTCAGCCTGCCTCGGCGTGCCTCAGCCTCAGCCTCAGCCTGCCTCGGCCTCAGCCTGCCTCGGCCTCAGCCTGCCTCAGCTCGGGCATTCAAAATATAGCACAGGACGGGTGTTCTGGGAACACGAAGATCACGAAGTGGCCCACAGTTGGCTCCGGGCAATCAACATATGGTACAGGACTGGTGTTCTAGGAACACGAAGAACACGAAGTGGCCTACAGTTGGCTCCGGGCAATCAACATGTGGCCTGGGAGTTGTGTTTTGGGAACACGAAGAACACGAAGTGGCCTACAGTTGGCTCCGGGCATTCAAAATGTGGCCTGGGAATGGTGTTCTGGTAACACGAGGAACACGAAGTGTCCTATAGCTGGCTCCGGGCATTCAAAATGTGGCCTGGGAATGGTGTTCTGGGAACACGAAGAACACGAAGTGGCCTACAGTTGGCTCCGGGCATTCAAAATGTGGCCTGGGAATGGTGTTCTGTTGGCTCCGGGCAGTCAAAATGTGGCTCCTGGCAATGCAAAAAGGGAGTCCCCGGATTCCCGCGGGAGTCCCCAGATTCCCGCGGCACTCGTCCGGCATCTGCCCAGACCCCCCTGGGGAGTCATGGTGCTCTCTTTTGAGACCACTAGAAACCTATCAGTCTTCGCTGTAAGGTAAACACAATTCCTGGGACTGCAACGCCGTGAATCAAGATTCTTGTTACGTCCTGGCAATCCTGAATCGTGCCAGAACACCGTTCCTGGGACTTCAACACCGCGAATCAACGTGACTGTTGCTCCCTGACAGTCCTACATCGTGCCAACACACCGTTTCTGGGACGTCAACTATAAGAACCCTTCAAACTGTCGTAAACGTACTTACAAGGCGCATAGGCACGGACCATATTGTGGAAAGGAAATGCCTTCCATCCATGAAAGTCTTGCAAACTTTCAGACAAATACACGCGGCGCTAAGGCGAGAGCCACATTTTAAGCAGGAACCGCCCTCCCTCCGTGAAGCTCTGGCAAACTTGCATGGCGAACTTGCGCGGCGCCAAGGCGAGAGTCACACCTTCAAAACGGCCTGGCCTCCATCCGCGAAGCCCTTGCAAACTTTTCAGACGAATGCACACGGCGCCAAGGCGAGAGCCTCATGTGGGAAACGGCCCACCCTCCACCCGCGAAGCTCTTGCAAACGTTTCAACCGAAGGCGCGCGGCGCTAAGGCGAGAAAGCTCCTGCAAATCTCAGGCGTCAGGACCATAAATTGTAAAGAAGTCCCAGGCGAAACGCCAAATCCGCCATGCCGACACACCTCGGGGTGCGACAGGGAGGAGTTATTCATCAGGAGAAGTACAGGAGGAGGAGGAGGAGGAGGAGGAGGAGGAGGAGGAAGAGGAGGAGGAGGAAGAGGAGGAGGAGGAGAGCGAGGAGGACGAGGAGGAGAGGAGGAGGCGGAGGAGGAGGAGGCGAGCGAGGCTCGAGGACTGAGGCTTCTGCACGTCTCTCTGGCCGTCGGCTCCTGCCGGGGCTCCACGGCCGCGGCGGCCGACGACCGGCGGCAGGCAGCCGCCGTCCGCGGGGCGCGCGCCCTCGGTGGCGACCTCTGTGCTCAGGGCGGGTGCCCCTCTGAGCCTCCCGGGGGCCGCGCCCGCGGCCGGCCGGCGCCCCGGGATTGCACCCGCCTCCTCCTCCTCTGTCTCCACGCTCCTGCCTGCTCCCTCCAGGTTCCTCCTCCTCCTCCTGATCCTCCTGAGCCTCCTCCTCCTTCTCCTCCTCCTCCTCGTCCTCATTCTGACCCTCCTCGTCCTTCTCCTCTTGCTCCTCCGCCTCCTGTTCCTCGTCCTCCGTCTCCCCCTCCTCCTCCTCCTCCTCCTCCTCCTCCTCCTCCTCCTCCTCCTCCTCCTCCTCCTCCTCCTCCTCCTCTTGACGCTTCTCCTGAATTCCTTTTCCTTGATAACTCCTTCCTTTCGCACCCCCAGGCGTGTGGTAGGGCTAGCTGGGCTCTCCGTTCGACTGAGACTAACTCGCCGCTTCCGATCCTGAAACCTGGCGTTTGACAGTCGTGTCAGTTGCACGGATGGAACACAGGCTGTCTGTTTCATAGAGCTCTCGCCTTCGCGCCGCGCACATTCGTTTCAGTCAGTGGCAACATGTAGTTACAAAGATGTAGAATAGGTCGTGTTCATAATGGGGTATTCGCCTTAGCGCCGCGTGCATTCGTCTCAAAAGCTTGCAGCCACAGAGATGCAGCACAGGCCATGTTCAAAATGACGTTCTCGTCTTTGCGACGCGCACATTCGTTTCAAAAGCCTGCAATACTGACATGAATGCAGGGGAGCAACTTCTCAAAATGGGATGATCACTTGGAACTTTCTTCAACTGAGAGACAAGAGCCTTCAACAGATGTAACAGCTGCGTGGGCTGAAAGCGGGTCCTGCTCAAAATGGGGTATTCGCCTGAGGCTTCTTCGAACCCCATGACCAGAAAGGCAAGCGCGTGCAATAGTTACATGGGTGGGGCGGTCGGTTCTCTCAGAACGGGGATCTCGTCCGACACGTCGATGAAGTGCCCAATCCTCCCTTGTTGCACTCCGCACTACGCGCGAGAAGCCTGCGACGCAGCTCCTTTCAAACACAGGGGCCTTTCGCAAGAACGGCAGGCCCACGAGGCGCGGGTCTCTCAAGAAGGGGGCGCGTCGCTTGTGGCGACGGCTCGCGGGGACTTGTGGGGAGGCGACTCCGGACCCGAGGGTGCACTGCAGCACACCTGACGCATCTTGGGTTTGGGCGGGTTGCCCCTCCTCCTCCTCCTCCTCCTCCTCCTCCTCCTCCTGCTCGTCCTCCACT
>CAUYUJ010017742.1:22500-35630 GCA_963575745.1 Prorocentrum cordatum
ACGCTCCGCCAGCAGGGCCTTTGGCATGTAATTTGGGTTTCGGACACAACCCCAGAGCCCCCAGCAGGATACCCCCCTCCCCCCCGCCTCCCCCCCCCCCCCTCCGCGGGCGGAGCAGGGGAGGGAGGGGGTGGCGTGGGGAGGGCGGGGGGGGGAAGTGGAGGCCAAAGGGGGGGACGGGCAGGGGGGGGAGGGGGAGTGGCGGGGGGAGGAAAGTGAGAGGGAGGGGCGAGAGGGTTGCAGTGGATCGGCAGCCCCAGCTTCCGCCCCGAGGTTTCGCACCAACAGGGTGGGTGGGCGGGGGGGGCGGGGAGGGGGAAGGGAAATGGGGGAGGAAAGAAAAGGGAAAGGGGAAGGGAGGGGGTGGTGGGTAGGTGGGGAGGAACGGGTGGGGAGGGAAGGGGGGCAGGGAAATAGGAGAGGGCATGGGGTGGGTGGGGAGGAAGGGGGAAGGGAAAGGGGGAGGGGGGAAGGAGAAAGTGCAGTCCCTCCCGCTCGCCCACGCAGCGCTCAGGCGCGGCCAGGTTGTCTGTCGGGACTGGTTGCCAGGAGCCGTGTCCGGCAACAGCGCCTTGCGCGGCGCTCAGTGCAACCCCAGTCCGCCAGCGACGCAGTCCAGCGATGCCTCCCGGCGTCGCGAAGTTAACAACACGATTCTCGATCCGTTTCGGACTAGATCGCGATCCGAGCAGGAAAGGAGGAGGGGGGGAGAAGGAGGAGAGGAGGAGGAGGAGGAGGAGGAGGAGCATGAGGAGGGGGAGGAGGAGGAGGAGGAGGAGGAGGACAATTGTAAACCCAAGAGTCGCCAACGATGTTGGAATAAGCCCTCTCCCCAAGCTTCCTGTGCATAGGCCCCTACGCCGGCTCATTTCCACAGAGGGACCTGCTTCGTTGGAAGACAACCGATTGAAGACCATGAAGCATGCCAAAACATTGTTATCTGGATCCCAACGCCACGGATCAACTTGGCTGTTGCGTCTTGACGACCGTGAATCGTGCCAGAACGCCATTCCTTGGACTTCAACCGCGAATCACCGTAACTGTTGCACCCTCGTAATCGTGAGTCCTTCCAGAACGCTATTTCTGGTACGTCGATCTTGGGAATCCGCGATGCCTGTGCAACTGTTTAAAACGAATGCGCGCGTCGCTAATGCGAGAACCATAGTTTGAAGAGGAACTGCTCTCAATTTGTTAAAACGACTGTGCGCGACGCTAAGGCGAGAGCCGCAGTTTACAAACTAGCCGCTCTCATTCCTCGAAACTCTTGCAATTGTTTAAAACGAATGTACGCGGCGCTGAGGCGAGAGCCGCATTTTGAAAACCACCCGCCCTCCAGATGTGAAACTGCTGCGCATGCTGATGCGTCTGGGTTATAACTGGTGAGGAAGTCTCAGGCGAAACGCCCGGACCGCCCGAAAAACTTGCCTCGGGGTGCGACACGGAACAGTTGTGTATAAGGAAAAGGGATGGAGGAGGGGGGTAAGGAGGAGGAGGAGGAGGAGGAGGAGGAGTTGGAGGAAACATGAGCAGGAGCAGGAGGAGGAGAAAGAGGAGGAGGAGGAGCAGCAGCAGCAGGAGGAGGAGAGGAAGGAGGAGGAGGAGGAGGAGGAGGAGGAGCAGGAGGAGGAGGAGGAGGAGGAGGAGGACAACGTGGAGTGGGCGCGGCGGACGAGGAGCGCGAGGCCCCCTCCTTCCTTGGCCTTCTCGCAGCCCCCCCCCCCCGGATCCCAGGACACCCCAGAGATCGTCTTCGCCCACCTGGTCCCGGGGTGGGCGGACGACGACCACTGGGCCACGCAAGGACCGCGGGCGCCTCCGCGAGTGATGGGGGCAAGCGGCCAGGGCCCCCAGGGCACTTGCCAGTGCCTCTACGGCCGGGAGCTCTGGCTCGGCATGCCGCTCCGCCGGTCCTGGCCCACCACGCCTCGGTGCGGCACGCCATCTTCGCCCCGGCCCCAAAGCGTCAGCGTCAGCGTCCCGAGCCTCTGCGAGCCTCCCGCCCCGCGGAGCGGAGCGACACGCTATCAGGGGCCGCCGCCGCGACACGCTAAGCAAACGTTCCTGACCGTAGACCCCCCCGCGTCGCGAAACGAAAAAAGTGGTGGACGGTTTCTTGCTATCTGCGGCCTCTTAGGAGCCCTCGCATGGCCGCGGGGCAGTTAGAGAGCGGCCCGGATGAAGCGCCAGTCCCAGGCAAGGAGTCCACGCTTGTTGGGCGGCCACGGTATAGAAAATAACAACGCTGGGGGTCTGGCTTCTTGTCCTGTCGACGCGGCGTCGACCCCGCTGCGGGCGTTCAGGGTTGAACGCCGCCGGTTGTCCAGAATCGACCAAGATTGGAGCGGGAGCGATCTGGAGATCGGAGAGCCGCTGGTCGTTCAGAGCTAAGCAATCCGCGCGGTTTCGGAAGCCAACGCCGGGAGCATCACTGCACGAACCCAGCACGGCTGGGCCATATTGGCCGCTTGGCAGCGGGGTTCTCGCAGCGCCGGGTTTCGCCAGCTTTCAAAAAACACAAAACTGCAAGAGCATCAGCCTTTGAGGGTCCGCGCATATTCCCTGATGCGCTGGGCCTGGTGCGCTCCGCGCGCCAGGGCAGCCGTCGCAGATCCAAGATATCCGCGCGGACCTGTTCATGGAGGTGGTGCTCCTCCGGTGCTTGTTGCGCATCGCAGGCGATGTCTCGCGCCCACCCCCCACCCCCGACTTGACCATTAAAGATCAAGCGCTCAGGAAAACAGGGAAACTCGGGGTTACACCCCCAGGGCGCTATTCGGACGCACCCCTATCGAAGATGGACGCCCCCTATCGTATAACCTAAAATTGGGCCAAAATAATTGCGTCCACTCGAAAACCCTACGAAGTCGGGACTGGGGATCGACACATCCCCTGCTAATGCAGAGCATCTGCCCTCCCGCTGCTTCCAAGCGATCTCCTCCTGGCGCGCTCGCGCCTCTGGCCCGGACGCTCTGGAAGAAAGCCTCGCCCTCGAGCGGCCCCATCGCACTCTGGGGCAGCGGGAGAGCTGGGCGGGAGCAGGGCGGTGCGCTTGTCTGTTCCCCCTGCGGAGGCTGTTCGAAGGAGGCCGGCGGGTGCAAGTGTTGGCCGCCGCGCACAGAGAGGTGGGTTCCTCCTCCTGCTCCTCCTTCTCCTCCTCCTCCTCCTCCATCTCCTCCTCCTCCTCCTCTTCCTCCTCCTCTTCCTCCTCCCCCTCCTCCTCCCCTCCTCTTTCCTACCTCCTCCTCCCTCCTCCTCCTCCTCTCACTCAATCATCATCATCATCATCTCATCATCATCCTCAGCATCATCATCATCATCATCATCATCATCATCATCATCATCATCATCATCATCATCATCATCATCATCATCATCATCATATCATCATCATCATCATCATCATCATCAACATCACATCATCATCATCATCATCATCATCAGCATCATCATCATCATCATCATCATCATCATCATCATCATCATCATCATCATCCCCCCCCCCGTTATCCTCCTCCCCCTTCTCCTCCTCCTCCTCGTCCTATTCCTTCTTCTTCTTCTCCTCCTCCTCTTCTTCCTCCTCCTCCTCCTCCTACTCCTCCTCCTCCTCCCCCTTTTTTTGCTCAAGCCGTTTTGGCTCAAGGCCGCGGCAGGCAAGCCTCTTGAGGCTGGCAATCTTTTCTCTAGACTTCAACGGTAGAGTTGGGCTCCACCTCGCAGCTATTCTATCGCAGTCTCCTGTCCGCATGTCGTGGACCAATGGTTTGGTCCCGAAGTCTCTCGCCAAGCGTTCGGGTTCGTCCACGAGAGGTGTCATCAGGACGGGCAAGGACTCCTCTAACTGATGATGTTGATGGCCTTCGGCCTGATGCGATCGATGACGACGAAGGCTTTGTGATTCCCGACGACATGTCCGACGAGCTCGACGAGTACACCAAGGAGCAGATATCTGCTGAATGCGCGCGCTGCCTCACCGAGAAGCTGGGTACGATCCAGTCTCAGCTCGACAACATGGCGGGTTCTGCCGTCTCCAGAGCTACTGCTCCGCTCGAGCAGAATTTCACGAAGCACTTCGCGGAATGCATGCGCAAGTGCCAGGAGGAGTTCGACGCCCTGCCCAAGAAGCTGGACAGGTCCATCCTTGACGTGGTCAACCCCACGATTGACGAG
The DNA here is from genome assembly GCA_963575745.1 of Prorocentrum cordatum. Taxonomy (NCBI): domain Eukaryota; class Dinophyceae; order Prorocentrales; family Prorocentraceae; genus Prorocentrum; species Prorocentrum cordatum. The sequence goes on from CAUYUJ010017742.1 coordinate 26,668, forward strand.
CTGCGCAGGGAGTTCTCCCAGGAGCGATGGCATGCAAGCGGCGCTGGACGAGCACACGACCAAGATCGACGACCACGATCTGAAGCTCCTCGAGCTGGCGGACCAGGTCAAGCTGTTGCAGGAGTCTCCCGCGATCGCGGACAAGAATCCGTCGTCACCCATCAAGCTCCACTCAGGCTTCGAGCGGGAAGTGAACGGCACCATCATCAAGGTCAACGCGGGCAAGATGGTGGCGAAGTCAGTGGTAGTCGAGGCGATCACTCCTTGGCTGGCCGAGGCGGGTTTCACAGACGAGTGGTCGCGCACCGAGTCTCACGACCCCATCTCGCGCTACTTCGCGATCAAGGTCAACGGAGGTGTGGGCCTGGCTTCAAGACGCGTTGCCAAAGCTCTCTCGCTCCTGTGGGGAGAAATGGTTGGCGCCAGTGTGACGTTCAGTCGCATGGCACGGGTGGCCCCACAAAGTTGCACACCAGCGGCGACAAGAACCCGAGGCAGGTCAAGGTGGATATTCTGGGCCGCGAAGTACGACAATCTCTGCTACAGAAGACTGGTGATCAACATCGTTTGTTCTTCGACAGAGAGCGGGGCTGGCTGTCGGTCGGCTGGGGCCCACTCCTCAAGCTGGACCCGCAGGAAGGCCGCCAGAAGACGGGGGTCAAGTGGTGCCAGTCAACGATCAACAAGTATGTTTCTCGAAGATGAAGCTCGCGGGCGCGATGGAATCTGCCGTGGAACCTGAAGCCGAGCCGCAGTGGTGATTTTAGCCGTTTGCTGTTTGCTACCCCCTCTCTCCCCTCCCCGCAGGATCGCAAGTCGGTTGAGGGGCTGCGATTTAATTCGTGGAACTGCCGAGCTCTGTTGCAGTACGAGGGTGATCATGCCAAGACTAAGCTGGGATACGTGAAGCGCTCGTTTTGCGCTCCTCGGTGACGGCATTCCAGGAGGCCCATCAGGACGCCCTCAAGCTCCAGATTTTCCTGTAGAAGGGCCTCCCGGGAGCTCTTGCGCACTCGAGCTTCTGCGGCACGGACCGCGCTGGTCGCGGCCGGGGTGGGGCAGCCACGGTTGTGCCCGGCGTGCGAACAGCTGGCCAGTCATCCCCATCTCTTCCTCCTGGGTTATCCGCCTCCTCCTCCTCCGAATATATGCCTGGCCGCGTGTGGCGCGTTTGTTATGCGAATGAGAACGCGGAGCTGATCCATTGGAGCATCCATGGTCGTGAGTTTACATTCGAGCACATTCGGGGCGCGCGCGGCGCGATTTCCCTACACATATCCAGGCCCGAGGCCCCCCCCCGGATCCTGTCTGGCGATTGTGCGCGCAGATTTCGAGTTCGCCCAGGAAGAAAAAGAACTGCTCGCGCAGCCCTCTGTTGCTCGGCGGGAAGCCCGTCCGCTGCATGCCCACGCACCCTACTGGGCCCCCACGCTCGACCCCCGATTTGAGATGTCATGTTCAGCCGCCGCGCACTACGACGCTCGCGCTGACGCGGTGGCCGCCATTGACAGACGCTGGCGTTCGCGGCCTGGTTGGGCCCTCACGTAGCTGGTGGCGATGGCCAAGGTCGGGGGGAGGCCCAGGGGCCGTCTTCCGATCCCGCGCGAGCGACCACGCTGCCCGCGCGGTCGTCTTCTGACCACGTCGCCCCGCCTGAAGTCGGAGATCGCCCTATTCCGAAGCACATCTGCAAGCCTGAAGAGCCCACCACGATTATTGATCGATTCTTGGAGGCGGAGAAGGATGAGCTGATGAAGATGCGTCCGTCGAGGAGATTGGAGCGGCGCGAATACGTCGTGGTCGAGGCCATTCGGAAGGCGAGAGACCTTTCGACAGCCGAATGATTCACGCGCCTGACTCTTGGCGGCGAGAGCGATTGCCAGGGCGGCGCAGCGACTGGGCGCGCAGGCTGCCTCGCGCCCGATGGAGACCCACCCCGCAGCTGCCGATGTTCCCCAGGTGTCCGATTCGACGCGGCGCCCCTCCAGCAGCGGCACAACGCGCAGCAGGTCAAGGCCTCCGAGCAGGACAACGCCGAGATACGCGCTCGAGCGGAGGTCCATGGTGGGAGAGGAGATGGAGGAGCTAATCTGCGTTCGCGCATTCGTGCCCTTGAACATCGCGCTCGGGTTTGGGCCCTGTTCGCTCGTCGGCCCGTTCTCCGATATGTCTTGGCGGGCGATTCCACTGATACTGGTCCAGAGTGGAAATGCAATGAATTATGTCGGCAGTGCTGGGAGGTCTTCTCGAGGCAGGAGTGAGATGAGAAAGCAGCTGTTGCTTGCGCGTCGGGACTTGCTTCGCCCGCCGAGTTCGCCAGGTGTCCGCCACCGAACCCCGGCACTTTCAAGACGGCCCTTCAGCGGGCAGCGGACTCTACTCCTGGATGCGACAGATGATGCCATGCTGCGCGGTATGCGAACCCCTTTTCGGGTGGAGCTCCTGCGCGACGCGACGCCCGGCATGCCCCTGGGCATTGCGCCGCTCGCCAGCGAGAGCCTCACGCCACAAGCTTTTTGCCAGAAGAGGAGCAGGAGGGGGATGCACAAACTGCAAGATGCGTCAGGGGCGCCAGCTCGGTCTGGGCCCTGGGCCTGCGCAACACGAGTTTCGAAGTGACCACGGCGGCGGCGAACAGGTCGATTCAGAAACCCTTAGCAGCATGTGCGCCCCCGCCCGAACGGGGACCCATAAGAGGCCGCAGCCTTGCCGCGAACGTAGTCTGACTGGATGCGGCGGCCAGAGCCTATTCCAGCCGTCCTGAAGCTGACCACGACTGCCTTATATTTCTTGCGCTGGACTACGGGCACGCCTTTCCCAGCCTGTCTCAACAATGCATTCTGCGAGTGATTCGCAGGATGGGTTGCCCCTGCGCATTGCGACGTTTCGCTGAGCTGCTGCATGCGGCCATCGAAGGAGTGATGTCACGCAGGGGATCACCAAGGCGCGCTTCCTGGATCCGCTCGGGCATTTTCCATGGCGATGTTGTTTTCGGGGCCGCTTTTCGCTACGGCGCTGACGCCTAGCTTGCAGGGCACGTTCGTGAGTGTAGGGGCCCCGAAGAAAGGTCTTGGCCGAGCGTGTGCTGATGATATTGGTGGAGTTTTGAAGCAGTTGACGACTCTGCGGACCCTGGCCCGAATCATGAAAGCTACTGGACAGCTACTGAACGCGTTGCTCACCTTCGGTTAAAACCAGCTCGATGTTTTCTCGCGCCCGTAGCTTCTCGGCGAATGAAGGACGCCAGCAAGAGGGCGCACGAATACCTGGGGCCGTGCACACCGCAGTGGAAAAAGCTCCAAGGTGGAAGGGACAACTGTTCTACTTTGGGACGTGAGCGGGGCATGAGGCTACGGTCGTGGATTCCTGGGCTGGGCCTCGCGCTAAATTCCAGTTTCGGGCGAAGGCGATCGGTCGCGGAGTTCAGGCCACATCGCTGCCGATAATGATGTATAAGACTAGATGCCCGCCCGTCCTCAGCCATGGCACGCAGTATCTGCCGCCGCCCAAGCACGTGATTGACGTGGAACTGGGGGCTCTCGCTTCTGCATGTCGCGTTCCTCTTGGCACGTTCAGCGTCAAGGCATGGCTTGCCCCACGAGAATGGGGAGGCCCGAAAGTTTCACCGCTGATGTGGTCTTAGGAGGGGAGGAAGGATGTGCTTCATCGTGCCGCTGCTGATGCCGCTACTGCTGCTAAATTTCAGCGCCCGGAACAGAAAGTACAAAGGTCTGCGTTCCTGGCACGTTCCGAACTCTGGCCGCGAGATTGTTTAGAACCGATATTATGAAGGAGGCTGCTCAAGCGATGGCCTCTACGTGCTGCTGGCATCAAAACCATCGTCGCTGCGGAGATCAAAAGAGTCTTCGACAGGTTCCCCTATCCCGGTCCGGGGCCTGGTTGAGGACGGCTGCGGGTGGACGGCTCACGTCGCATAAATATGTCTGGGCTGACAGGTTCATTCTGGGTCGTGTCCTGGGCTCGCCTGGTCTGTCTCGCTCGTGCTAAGGTGTCGGATCCTCGCTTCGGACCCATTGGAGCGCTGGGGGGTTAAGCACTACTAGAAGGGGTTTATGTCGCCACGCACATCGATCACACACTTAGGCACCTCCCGGGGAGGTGCCTAAGTGTGTGATAGATGAGAGTACCTATATACCCGCCACCAATGAGTTGGCGGCTCGGGCTGCTCTCAGAAACCTGCATCGGCCAGAGGCTGGGGTCGAGGAGGGCTAGGTCGGATTCGCCTCCCCCTTTTCTACGCTGTGCTCTTCCTCCTCCTCCTCCTCCTCCTCCTCCTCCTCCTCCTCCTCCTCCTCCTCCTACTACTACTCCTACTCCACATCCTCCTGATGCTCCTGCTCCTCCTCCTTTTCCTCCTCTTCCTCCTGATCCTGCTCTGCTCCTCCTGCTCCTGCTCCTTTTCCGGATCCTCCTCCTCTCATCCTCCTCCTCCTCCTCCTCGTCCTCCTCCTCTTCCTCTCCCCTCCTCCCTCCTCCTCCTCCTCCTCCTCCTTCTCCTCCTCCCCCTCCTTCTCCTCCTCCTCCGTTTCGCCTCCTGTTCCTCCTCCTCCTCCGCCTCCTCGTCCTGCTCCTGCTCCTGCTTTTGTTCCTCCTCCTCCTCCTGCTCCTGCTCGTGTTCCTAGTATGTTTATTATCATTCCTCCGCCTACTCCTCTTCCTCCTCCTCCTCTTCCTCCTCCTTTTCCTCCTCCGTTTCCTCCTACTCCTCCTACTCATCCTCTTGTTCTTCCTCATCATCATAATCATCATCATCATCATCATCATCATCATCATCATCATCATCATCATCAGCAGCAGCAGCATCATCATCGTCATCATCATCAGCAACATCAGCATCAGCATCAGCAGCATCAGCATCAGCATCAGCATCAGCATCATCATCACCATCATCATCATCATCATCAGCATCATCATCATCCTCATCCTCATCATCATCCTCATCCGCATCCGCATCAGCATCAGCATCAGCATCGCATCATCATCAGCCTCAGCAGCAGCATCATCGTCGTCATCATCAGCATCATCATCATCATTGAATCAACATCGTCATCATCAGCATAATCCGCATCATCAACAGCAGCATCAGCATCCTCAACACCATCATCAGCATCATCATCATCACCATCATCATCAGCATCATCATCAGTCCTGTTCCTCCTCCTCCTCCTTCTCCTCCTCCTCCTCCTCCAATCGAGTCGCAGGATGCGAGGGACACAGGTTTAAGGCCCTAACGCTCTAACGCCTCCTCATCATCATCAGCATCATCATCGTCGTCGTCCTCCTCCTCCTCCTCCTCCTCCTCCTCCTCCTCATGCTCCTCCTTCTCCTCCTCCTCCTCCACCTCCTCCTCCTCTTCCTCTTCCTCCCCCACCTCCTCATCCTCCTGCCCCTCCTGGACCTGACAGGGAGGTGGGCATAGCCTGACACCTGAAAGGGACCAGCGCTGGCGCGCAAAAAGTGGGAAAGGGCGAAGGGTCCCGTGGCGGAATCTAAAGGTCTTCAAGCGGGTCCGCGGAAGGCTCTGCGGGGCCCTACGCCTCTCCAGGTGGAGGGGAAGGAAAGAAGGAGGAGGAGGAGGAAGAGGAGGAGGAGGTAGGAGGAGGAGCAGCAGCAGCAGCAGGGAGGGGAGGGAGGGAGGGCGGGAGGGAGGGGGGGAAGGAGGAGAGGAGGTGGAGGAGGGAGGAGGAGGAGGAGAGGAGGAGGAGGAGGAGAGAGGAGGAGGAGGAGGAGGAGGAGGGAGGAGAGGAGGATGGGAGGAGGAGGGGGGAGGAGGGGGAGGGGGAGAGGGGGAGGGGGAGGAGGAGGAGGAGGAGGAGGAGGAGGAGGAGGGAGGGAGGAGGAGGAGGAGGAGGGAGGAGGAGGAGGAGGGGAGGAGGAGGGGACTTGCATTACATCGCTCGCACACATCCCGCCCCTTCATCTGGATCTGTCGGGGGGCGGGACGCCCCAGAGCGCGCTCGCGCCACAGGGGTCTCAGCCCTCCCAACACCCGCGCCGCAGGCGCCCCGAAAAGAGGAGTCCTCGTGCGCCGGATGCGCGGGGGCCTCCTGCGGCAAGAGAGATACTCGAGCCCGCGCCGCCAGCTCCCTGCAGTCTCTGCTGCGCAGCAGCGGGGGACGCCGAGCGAGCAGACGGCGAGCGCGCCACCCTGGAGGCTGGGGCAGGCGGCACGACGCGGGCAGGCGGGAAGGGGCAGAGGGGAGGCAGCCAGCAGGGCGCAAGGGAGGAGAAGTTCCGGGGGGGGGAGGGAGGGAGGGAGGGAGGGAGGACGGGCGGGAGACGAGGAAGGGGGAGAGGGGAGCATCCGCAGGCCCCCCGCCGCCTTCGCAGGGGCAGGCCCTCCTTGCCCCGCCCCCCTTCCCGCGCGCCGCCAGGGGAGGAGCGGGAACGGGGAGGCCCCTCTCGCCTGCTCCTGCAGCGCGAGATCGAGGCCCCAGCTACAGTGTGGGGGCGCCGGTTCAGTGAGGTGCCCTGGAGACCGCAGACCCTGGAGGCCTCCGTATCTGATGAGGGCGGCGGTGAGATCCATGGCCGCTCCACGGTCGGAGTTCCACCGGCTGCCAGAGCCTGGATTCCTCATCCAAGGGTTCTTGATCCCATGCCCTCACCGTATCCGAGGATGTGAGTTCCCGCGCGCTCTGTTCGCTGGCGTGGGGTATCCGGGGCCCCTTGCCGGGCCCCGGGGCCACCACGAACGGACCCCCGTCCAGGGCACAACGGTGTCCCCGGGAAGGAAGTCGGCCTGGGCCTCCTAGATCGGGTCCGAGCAGATGGGGTCGGAGGGTCGCGCCGCGTCGCCCATGCATCGGCGATGCGGCTCGATGTGCAGCCCGACTTGTTTCACATCAACATCGCCGATGCATCGCCGACGTCGACGATGCATCGCTGGTGCATCGCCGATGCATCGCCGATGTATTGGCGATGCGGCCCGATCCTCCGGCCCCATCTACTCCGACCCCATCTAGGAGGCCTCTGGTCGGGGAGCCCGGAGCCCTGGGGCTTCGGATTCAGAGAAGAAGATGGTTCCAGACGAGCGAATACCATACATGACAGACGTGCGGACGCTGCTCCAACCGTCGTCGCACAGGGGGTGGCCAGGGGGGAAAAGGAGAGACGATGACGAAGAAGCGCAAGAGGAACGCAGAACGCATATGGGGGATGTCTGGGGCTCGCTCGCTCTCGGCGCCCTGCCTGCCAGAGCTGCCTGGCACGCGCGGCCCAGATATGTCAAAGGCGCAGGCCTCGGGGCACCAACACGACCACCATCGTCATCAGCATCCTCCTCCTCCTCCTCCTCCTCCTCCTCTTCCTCCTCCTCCTCCTCTCTCTCACTCCTCCTCCTCCTCCTCACCTATCCTCCTCCTCCTGATTCCTGCTCCTCCTCCTCCTCCTCCTCCTCTCACCTCTCCCTCCTCCCTCCCTCCCTCCCTCCCTCCCTCCCTCCCTGCCCTCTCCTCTCATCCATCCTCTTCTCCTCTCTCTCCCTCCTCCTCCTCCTCCTCCTCCTCCTCCTCCTCTCCTCCTCCTCCCTCCCTCCTCGCCTCGCAAAGCAGCAGCTGCAGCAGCAGGCGCCAAGCAGCGAGCCGCCCCCCCCCCCCCCCCCCCCGGCAAAAAAAAAAGCGCCCCGGCCGGCCAGGTAGGAGGCGGGGGCGCCCTGCCGCGGCCTCCTCGGTCTTGACGCCGCGGACCCCGCGGGGGACCCCGCTGGGCGGCCCCCGGAGGCCTCCAGCAGCGACGACGGCGACGACGACGACGGCGACGGCGACGGCGACGACGACGACGACGACGACGACGACGGCGACGACGACGACGACGACGGCGACGACGACGACGGCGGCGAGGACGGCGGCGGCGGCAGCGGCGGCAGCGGCGGCAGCGGCGGCGGCGGGCGACGGTGGGGGCGGGATTGCCTCCCCCCCTAAGCGGCCCGCCAAGGCCTCCGCCAGGATCGCCTCGGCCGCCACATCGGCGGACGCTGGACGCGGGCGGCGGAAATGGGAAGAGAGCGCTGGCTGTCGCGTCCTCCTCCTCCAGGGCTGCTCCAGCGGCTCCTCCTCCTCCTCCTCCTCCTCCTCCTCCTCCTCCTCCTCTCTCCTCCTCCTCCTCCCCCTCCTCCTCTCCTCCTCCTCCTTCTCCTCCTCCTCCTCCTCCTCCTCCACCTACTCCTATCCTTATTCCTTATTAGAATATACTCCTACTCCCCCCTCAGGCCGGCAGATAGCGGGCGCATCCGGGTGGTCCCATCCTAACTTGTAAAAACAATACAAAATCAGCATTTTTCTTATTTTTTCCTCTCGACATGGACGTCCTGTCGTCCACGGCGATAATCCATTGCAAAAAATAGCACAAAGAGCACACGCGCGCGTTCATGTCAGAATCCTACCGAACACCGTGTGTTTGCAAGCATTTCAACATAAAAACATCAAAAACCCAATGCTTTTTCACAAAACTTGTACAAATTTCCCGCCCGGGCTCTCTTGCTGAAATCATAGGAAAACCATCGGAATCTTAAGAATTCTGTCAAATCCAGCGATTTCACGTCATCGCGCGGTGCACTCGCGATGCTTTGTCATGCACCCAGGCCGCGAATCCTGTGCAAAAAATACCACAAAGAGCACACTCGCGCGTTCATGTCAGAATCCTACCGAACACCGTGTGTTTGCAAGCATTTCAACATAAACACATCAAAAAACCAATGCTTTTTCACAAAAATGCTTTGGGGTGTCCTGTCAGACCGTCGGGCTTCCTCCGGCCACCTCTGGCTTCCTGCGGTGTACCGGGCCATTCTCGACTCGTCTGGCAATGCGTGCGCGGCATTCAACACGCGCTCGCCAGTTCCCGTCGGCAACCGCCATCGCGGCCGCATCAGCTGTACCAAACCGGCTGGCCGGTGTGAATTCGGCCCCCAGTTGTGCCAGCTTTGCTTCTTATGTTGTGGGAGG
>CAUYUJ010017742.1:35730-53230 GCA_963575745.1 Prorocentrum cordatum
TCCTCCTCCTCCTCCTCCTCCTCCTCCTCCTCCTCCTCTTCCTTCTCCTCCTCCTCCCAGGGGTTGCCCACGCGCAAGGCCCAGGCCAGAGCCACGGCCTCGGGGCCCCAGTCGGCCCCCATGGCCGCCTGGAGGGGCCCCTGCCCTCTAGGGAGGCGTAGCAGCGCCCGCGTCAGCGAGGTGCTAGGAGGAGCAGGAGGAGGAGAAGGAGGAGGAGGAGGAGGAGGAGGAGGAGGACGAGCAGGAGGAGGAGGAGGAGGAGGAGGAGGAGGAGGAGGAGGAGGAGGAGTAGGAGTAGGAGTAGAGGTACAGGTGGAAGGAGGAGGAGGAGGAGGGGAGGAGGAGGCGTAGAGTAGGAGTAGGAGTAGGAGTCAAGCTAGCCAGCTCGAGCGAGTCAAGCATGGCATGCCCGGTCCCACCCGCCCTCCCACAACATAAGAAGCAAAGCTGGCACAACTGGGGGCCGAAGTCACACCGGCCAGCCGGTTTGGTACAGCTGATGCGGCCGCGATGGCGGTTGCCGACGGGAACTGGCGAGCGCGTGTTGAATGCCGCGCACGCGTTGCCAGACGAGTCGAGAATGGCCCGGTACACCGCAGGAAGCCAGAGGTGGCCGGAGGAAGCCCGACGGTCTGACAGGACACCCCAAAGCATTTTTTGTGAAAAAGCATTGGGTTTTTGATGTTTTTATGTTGAAATGCTTGCAAAAACACGGTATTCGGTAGGATTCTGACATGAACGCGCGAGTGTGCTCTTTGTAGTATTTTTTGCACAGGATTCGCGGCCTGGGTGCATGACAGAGCATCGCGAGTGCACCGCGCGATGACGTGAAATCGCTGGATTTGACCGAATTCTTAAGACTCCTATAGTTTTCTGATGATTTCAGCAAGAGAGCCCGGGCGGGAAAGTTGTACAATTTTTGGTGAAAAAGCATTGGGTTTTTGATGTTTTTATATTGAAATGCTTGCAAACACACGGTGTTCGGTAGGATTATGACATGAACGCGCGCGTGTGCTCTTTGTGCTATTTGTTGCAATGGATTATCGCCGTGGACGACAGGACGTCCATGTCGAGAGGAAAAAATAAGAAAAATGTTGATTTTGTATTGTTTTTTACAGGCTAGGATGGGACCACCCGGATGCGCCCGCTATCTGCCGGCCTGAGGGGGGAGTAGGAGTATATTCTAATAAGGAATAAGGATAGGAGTAGTAGGAGGAGGAGGAGGAGGAGGAGGAGGAGGAGGAGGAGGAGGAGGAGGGGAGGAGGGGAGGAGAGGAGGAGGAGGAGGAGGAGGAGGACGGAGGGGGTAGGAGGAGGAGGAGGCGGAGGAGAGGAGGAGGAGGAGGAGGAGGAGGAGGAGGATGAGGAGGAGGAGGAGAGGAGGAGCGGAGGAGGAGGAGAGGAGGAAGAGGAGGAGGAGGAAAGAGGAGGAGGAAGGAGGAGGAGAGGAGGAGGAGGAGGAGGGGAGGGCCGGCGGATGAAAATGGTGTCCAGTAGAACTGTCGAGGGGCCCGGGGTCCGAAAAGCGGACGCCTGTGGTCTGGGTTTTTGTTGCGGGTTGCCCGCCCCAGATCCCCCCCCCAGGTCCCCGCACCCCCTTGAGAGAGCACCCGCAGACACACTGGACCCCCCCACCTGCCCCCAGGCTTCGAACTCGGGGATGGCCTCTCGTGGCGCCCCGAGCCCCGCCCGCCATCGGGTCGCCGCGCCCCGCCCCCCCCCCACCCCCAAGACCCCCGCCGTCGTGCTTCTCTCGCAGCGTGGCACCCCAGGGGCCCCAGTCTGGGCATCCTAGATGGGGTCGTAGTAGATGGGGTCAGAGGATCGCGCCGCATCGCTGATGCGTCGCCGATGCGGCTCGATGCGCAGCCCGATTTGCTCCACGTCGACGTCGCCGAAGCATCGCCGACGTCGACGGTGCATCGCCGGTGCATCGCCGATGCATCGCCGATGCGGCGCGATCCTCTGACCCCATCGGCTCCAGGAGGCCTCTGTCCAGAGGTCCGCCCCCGGGGTCCGCTGCGCTCGTCCCGGGCTGGTCTGTGGTCGAGGGCTCCCAGGAGCCGGAAAAAAAGGGTGGGCAATGGCCCCATCGCTGTCCTTTCTCGGCAAGGGGGGTTGGGCATCTCTTGGGGGGCGCGTCAGGGGGGGGGGGGGGGCGAGAAATGAAGGGGGGGCAGCAGCGAGGGCTGCAGACAGGGGCCCCCGCAGGGCCCCTGAAGGACCTTCGGGGCCCAGAAAGGGGGCTCTCTGCTCTGCAGGGCCCGAGAAGAACGCCGCTCTTCCCCCTCCATGACTCAGGAGTGGACAAAACACACAGACACAATTCATCGTCAATTCTCAGGACAATGTGGAAAATAATATGGGACGTGGGGGGGGGAAGACGAAAACCCAGAATAGATGGGAAAATATCGGGAATCCTTGGATTTGTGTGTATTTACCTGTGTGTCCCAGGGCTCCTTTAATCCCAGACATGCGACGTCCTGTTTTTTCAGGACGGCGTCCCTGGAAGTCCCGACCCTCTCCCCAGGACCGGTTTCTCGTCCTGAGTCGTTTCTTGGCGGTCCCGAGGCCCGGCGAGGGCCCCCGAGGGCCGAAACTGTTGAAAAACTTGCCGCCCTGATCTCTTACGACGCGATCACGCCTGGGATGACTTCGCGCCCCCGTGGCCCTCACGACCGGCCCGGCCCAGAGCACCCCCCGGCCCGCTCCGCCACGGGCGCCCTCCGCCACGGGCGCCCGCGCAGCCGCGCGCCGCGGGGTGCGCCGCCGGCCGGCCTCCGCCCGCCCTTCCGCAGGGGGAGGCCGCCTCCATGCCGCCGCCGCGAAGAAGAAGAAGAAGAAGAAAGAGAAGAAGAGAAGAAGAAGAAGAAGAAGAAGAAGGAGAAGGAGAAGGAGGAGGAGGAGGAGGAGGATAAGGAGGAGGAGGAGGAGGAGGAGGAGGAGGCGGAGGAGGAGGAGGGAAGGTTGCAGGAGGAGGGAGGAGAGGAGGAGGAGGAGGTTGGAGGAGGAGGAGGAGGAGGAGGAGGAGGAGGGGGAGGAGGAGGAGGAGGAAGAGGAGGAGGAGGAGGGAGGAGGAGGAAGAAGAGGACGAGGGAACTTGCATCACATCGCTCGGACGGATCCCGCCCCTTCACCTGGACTGGTTGGGGGGCGGGACGCCTCCCCGCCGCCGCCGCCGCCGCCGCGCCGCCCCCATCCGAGGCCGCCCAGGCGGGGGTCGGTCTGCTCGGCGGCCAGTGAAAGTGGGTCTCTCTTTGATTCCCAGATCCCAGTCTACTCTAGGCGCCGCCCTGCTTCCGTCATCGATGTGTTTGTGCTGTGCTGCGGGTATGCTCCGGGAGGCCCGGAGCCCCGTCGACTTCAGCCGCCGTCCTGCCTCGTGTGTTTGCTGCCTGCTTCTTTCGCCCGTCGCGTACAGCCGGACCGAGGTATAAGATCGAGGTTTGGGCGTTTCGCAATGGGGGGGTCATAAGTGGGGGGGTGGCAAGGGTGGCCCGAAAAGGTACCCAAACGGTACCTAAACGAGCCCCCTGGGGCTCCGGAAGGGCCCGAAAGGGGCACGAAAGGGGACCGTTTCTGACCCCCCCCCATTTATGACCCCACCATTAAGCCACGCCCAAGAGGTCGGTTCGGGCAGGATACCTTGATGTTCTTCGTGCCTGTTGGATGTTCTTGTACACCCCGGGGGAGGGCACCCGTGGAGATGTTCTGTGCGTGTTGGCTGGCGGAGGGTCTCGTATTCTTGAGGGGTGTTCGTCGGTCCTAGGTTCGACTGTAGATGGGGTCGGAGGATCGCGCCGCATCGCCGATGCATCGGCGATGCGGCTCGATGTGGAACCCGATGTTCTGCACGCCGAGGTCGCCGATGCGTCGATGATGCATCGACGATTCTGCGCGATCCTCCGACCCCATCTACTCCGACCCCACCTGGCCCAGACCCCCAACGTCGTGGTATTCTCGCAGTGTCGACCCCCCAGAGGTCTGGACCCCTTCCCCCGGACCGGTTTTTCATCCTGAGTCGTTTTTTCACGGCCCAGGGCGCGGTGAGGGCCCCTGGAGGCCGAAGATAGCAAACAAAACTTCCCGTCGTGATTTGTTCACAACGCGAGGGGGTCTGCGGGGAGGCCTCCACTCCTGCAGGACTCCGCGAAGTCGCCGGCCCCGCTGGGCGCGCCCCCGCCGCCGCCGCCGCCCAGGCGTGCCGTCCTCCCTCACCACGGGCCCATCCCCGGGCGGCGAGGTCGAGGTTGGAGGGTCGAGGGTCGGGATTCTCGATCCTCGATCCTCGATCCTCGACCCGCGATTCTCGCTTGTCGATCCTCGGTTCTCGGTTCTCGATCCTCGATCCCCCACGCCCGCTCGACCCGCGATTCTCGAGCCTCCACCCTCGATCCTCGACCCTCGACCCTCCAGGCGCTCCGCCCTCCTTCACCACGGACCCCTCCCCCGGGCGGCGAGGTCGAGGTTGGAGGAGCGAGGTCAGAGGATCGGGGGTCGAGGCTCGGGGGTCAAGGGTCGAGGTCGGAAGGCCGAGGCTCGAGGTTAGGGGATCGAGGCTCGAGGCTGGAGGAGCGAGGCTCGGGGTTGAAGGCACGAGGTCGGAAGGTCGAGGCTCGAGGTTAGGGGATCGAGGCTCGAGGTTGGAGGAGCGAGGCTCGGGGATCAAGGGTCGAGGTCGGAAGGTCGAGGCTCGAGGTTAGGGGATCGAGGCTCGAGGTTGGAGGAGCGAGGCTCGGGGATCAAGGGTCGAGGTCGGAAGGTCGAGGCTCGAGGTTGGAGGATCGAGGCTCGAGGTTGGAGGCACGAGGCTCGAGGCTGGGGGATCGAGGGTCGAGATCGGAGGGTCGTGTCGTGTTGGCGCGGCGGCGCCAGCGGCGCGGGCCTTCAGGGCTTGTGAGGGCCACCAGCGGCCTGAAATCGTTTGATGCGGCGGCGGCGGCCGAGTCGAGGCTGCCAGAGGTGTCCCTGGCCCAAGGTGTCCTTGGCTTTTCGCTCCCCTTCGGAGCACTTGGGGCCATCTGGGCGTCGTGGGGTGTGCTCTGGAGGACGTGGGGGCCTCCCTGGAAAGTCCCTGGGACACCTTGGGCCAGGGGCACCTGTGGCAGCACCCGCCTGAGGATGGATACGGCATGTTCTTAAGGCGTGCCCCCTGGACCCGCAACCATCCTCTTGAGTTCTGGTCGCAGCGCAGGAGGCCTGAGCCTCAGCCCTCCCTCCAAAAGTCTGCCTCCAGGTTCCTCGGAGGGGGCGCGCGGACCCAGGCGCGGCGGCAGCGAGCTTCCCAGAGGCCCGAGAAGGGGCGGAGAACGCCCAGAAGCCTCTGGCGCCCTCAGAGCTATGCCGACGCGGGCCCGGCGGCGGCGACAGTTAGCCTCCTAGAGACGCCCGAAGAGGGCGAAGAGCGCCCAGAGGCCTGGCTCCTCGGGCCCCTCCCTCGGTCTGCTTCGGGCCTCCAAGTTAGCAGGGCCTCCCCCCCCCAAGCCTGCCCTGGGGCGCCCCCCATTGTGACGTCGGGCATGTCCCTCTACAGGAGGGATCTGCCAAAATTGTCTCGCGTACACCAGAAAATGTTTTACTGTGCTTGACTATGTTTGATCATAGTTTGACGACGTTTTACTTGTCTTCCAAAATCCGCCTGTAGGAGAACACGCCCGACCTAACCTCATGGCCAAAATGCCGAGGGTAGTTCCACCCGTGGCAGCGGCGGGGCCCTGGGGAAGAAGCACCCGACAGAGGGCCGCAGGAGCGCAAGCGCCCGGTTCGCTGCGTCCAACCTCAGCCCTCCTCCTTCTCCTCCTCCTCCTCCTCCTCCTCCTCCTCCTCCTCGTCCTCTTCTTCCTCCTCCTCCTCCTCCTCCTCCTCCTCTCCTCCTCCTCCTCCTCGTCCTCTTCTTTCCTCCTCCTCCTCCTCCTCCCCTCCTCCTTCCTCCTATTCTTCCTTCCTCCTCCTCCTCCTCCTCCTCCTTCTCCTTCTCCTTCTCCTTCCTCCCACCCCCCCCAAACAGCGGACGACGTGGTTTCCCCTCTCCGCTGCACCAGAGGTCCCGACCCTTTCCCTAGCGGGAAGTAGCCTCCCGTCCCGGATCCACTACTGATGGCCCCGAAGCCCAAGGCTCGGGGGTGGACAGACCTCCTACCCTGACACGTCGATTAAGGAATTAGCCGTTGTCGGTTCGCGAGAGGGCGTCGCGGCCGTCATTTTTGCGGGTCCAGGTCCGTCGGTTTCGGTCCCAGGCCGTTTTCACTAAGGGGAGGTCTACTAAAGGGAGGTTTGTCCACCGCCGAAAGGCCCCACAGCGGGCCATGGAGATGGAGGCCGAAATCCAAGGAAAAACGCTGGGCTTCGAAACATCAAATGGGCGACGCGGAAACTTGGGCCGTCTGCGCCGACATTGGCGCGCAAGCCGCGGAAGGTCGCACGCAAGCGCCCTCGTTCCCAACGTAGCGTGCACCGCTGGCAGCCCGCGTAGGCCGCAGCGTAATGTCGCTGTACGTTCTCGCGCAAGGCCCGCTTCGTTTCGTCGCTCATATCGTCAGAGATCTGGGTCCCGACCTCGGCAACGATAGCAACGATAACAACGATAACGATACGTAGCAACGATCGATGCGTTTCTCTCGCTGCACTCGGTGGACAGAGCACGCGACACGGAGCAAAAGAGGGCTCGCCGAGGACTCAGCCGACCCTCGGTGTGGCTTCGTTGGCCGAGCCTGCCTCGTCAGAGGCCTGGGTCTGTGCCACGCGGTCTGGCTTTGCGGCTCTGGCTCGGCTTCCGGGCGCGGCCTCCGTTCTGGCCTCCGGCTTCGGCATCCCGCCGTCCTCCCCGCCCTCCCAGGCTGGGAGGGCGGGGAGGACGCGGCCTCCGAAAGCCAAACTCGGAATCGTGAAATCATCTTGTTTGGGCGTGCAATTCGCGCACACGCCCCCATCCCCCCAAACCAAAAAAATCTAAGCAAAATGAGCTTTCCCGTTCAATTATGAGCATTTTCAATTATGTAGTAGACCCTCTACTCGACCAGCGGCGCCGCTGGCCCCCCTGCCCCCCGGCGCGCGCGCCGGCGCGCGGGCCTCGCCCCCCCGCGCGCGGGGCGTCGGCCGGCCGGTGGCACGCTCGAGGCCGCAGCCCCCACTGTGTGGTTTTTTCGTGGGGTGCTCACGACCTGGGCCCGCCAAGAGGTGGGCGGAGGCGTCGCCCGTGGAGCTCTCTGCCGCTTGTGTCTTCCACGTTGCGCCCTCCACGGCCTGCCCAGGCAGTCTCTGGGCTGCCGGCAGGGGGCCGCTCCCGGCAGGGAGTGGACGTCGGGCCGCTCTGCTCCGCTCTGCTCCGCTCACGCCCTGGGCCGGGCGTGCTCGGCCCACCGAGCGGGGTCATCTCACCGACCTGGGCAGCTTGGGCAGCCGCAGCCCTCCGAGAAGCTGCCGCTGGGCCAGGCGTGAGCCACCCTGGCATCCGCTCATAAGCCAGCCGCCCCCTGAACCCGTGTAGTTTTTCAGAATCCCTAATAGTGGAAACAAATTCTACGTTCGGCGACATTATTGACGGACTGGAGCCCCACCAACAGGGGGAAATACTTACTTCTCCGCGGCTCCCGCCGCACAACGACGACGACGACGACGACGACGACGACGACGACGACGACGAGATGAAGGAGGAGATTGTGAGCAACGCCTTCGGCGAAGAATGTGTCGATCTGCATTGCAATCCTCTTACAAACATGGTCCAAATTCCTCGGTCGTGCGAGGTAGCCCAGGGAGCAACATTCCCTGGAAGACAGAATCCCCCAACATTATCAAGCCCACTCAGCAATACAGCGATTACGACTACGATTACAACTACAACCACGACTGCGATCACGACTACGATCACGACTAAACACTGATTCCGATTACACTCCTCATGGGAAGGTGCTCACGAATCCTCTCGCGTGTAGGGTAGCCCACAATGGGTAATTCCCTGGAAGAAAGAACACCCCAACATGATCCAGCCCGCCCAACGATAGAAGGAAAACAATCTCCGCCGCAACGACGACAACGACGACGACGACGACGACGACGACGACGACGACGACGACGACGACGACGACGACGACGACGACTACGATCACGATAACGACCATGAGGAGGAGCAGGAGGAGCAGGAGCAGGAGAGGGAGGAGGGGAGGAGGAGGAGGAGGAGGAGGAGGAGGAGGAGGAGGAGGAGGAGGAGGAGGAGGAGGCGGAGGAGGAGGCGGAGGAGGAGGAGGAGGAAGAGCAGCAGGAGGAGGAGGAGGAGGAGGAGGAGGAGGAGGAGGGGCGAGTTTGCTCCCCCCGAGAAGAACAGGGGGGAAGCAAAACTAAAGACCTCCTGAGGTTAGCAACCCACGTGCCCATCCCAGTGAGGGTTGGGGCCCAGAGGACCCAGACCCCCTTCGCGTCGTGAAAAAAACACGACCTCAGGTTCGGAGGGGAGTAAAGATGCCGATACTGCTGCCATTCCTTCGTGTTCGCCTTTTTGGGCCTCCTGGGAGGCCCTCGTCGCCACCGCTGGATTCGCTTCGAAATTTTAGTGAGAACGCACCCCGGGAGAGGGCCGGGGAGCAGCGGTATTGGTGCCTTTCTTGGTTTCCGCAAGAACCCCTCGCGGCGTGAACAAAGCACGACCTGGGGTTTCGGGACGCTTTCGGCCTGCGGGGGCCATTGCCAGGCCACGGGGCCGTGACAGAGCGACGCGGGATGAAAGGCCCGTCCCGGAGGACGGGCGAGACCTCCGGGGAGCGACGCTGGCAGAAACTCACGACGTCGGGGCCCGGAGGACGCAGCCGATGCTTGCAGTCAACCCGCACGGCAAGGATGAACAACCTTCCCCAGGGTACCCTTGCGTCCTTGCCCCTTCGGCCAATCCTTGTGGCAACTTTCGCTGGCCAACCTCGATCGACGACCGTTGACGTGGCCCTCCAAGGCCCTTGCATCCTGACCGCGCATCCTTGTGGTACGGGTGGACTGCATCAGCAGGCCGGCCCCGCTCCCTCGAAGGTGCCCCTGTGCCCCGTGCTTCGCGCCCCTCTCCCGCCGCAGTCGTGGCGCGGCGTGGCCCTCGGAGGGCTCTCGCGCCCCCCCCGCCGTGCCCCCTCCGGCACCGCCGGCTCGGCTGCCGCAGGAGAGCCCCGGCGCAGCGTGCCCCCCCCCCCCGAGGCCCCCATCGACCCCCGGGCCCGCCGCCCCCCCCGAGGGGCCCCCCATCCCCGAGCAGCGCGGCGCCGCGCGCCGTGCCCCGGGCACGGCGCGCGGCGCCGCGCTGCTCTCAAGCCCCGGGGGTTGCTGGAGGTGCCCCGGAGGCCCGTGGCCATCGCTCGGGCGCGAGCACTGCTGGCATCCCCCGGCGAGGACCGTCGAGGAGCGTCTGGGGCCATCTCGCGAGCAAGCATACAGACAGACACGAGGACCGAGGAGTGCACGGGGAAGAGGCGCCCGAGCGACGGCAGTGGACCGGGATGGGGTCTCGGGCAGGGCGCGAGCTCAGCGGCGTTTGGGCGACGTCGTGGCCCGGCGCCGTGCTTCGTTGCGGCTTCCCTTTGCAGCAGAGGGCGCCAGCACGAGGCAGAACGGGCACAGAGCGACGACGGAGAACACGGCTTGGCTCGAGCCTCGAGTTATGATGTTCCAACCTACTTTGGCCTGGATCACCAGAAAGAATTTCGAGCACCAAGAAAGCACCGAAACTCGAGGGTGTTCGCGTGTCGGGCCCTGGGAGACACTCGCCCGACACTGCTTCGACACTCTTGCGACTCTCTTTTGCGACACTTTTTCCGGGCACTCGACATTATTTTTGGGATGTGGTCCTCAAGTACGATGGGAACAACATTCGGGCGAAGAGAACTATGCACATGCACCGATCCTGACAACGCCCATCCTTGACCCAGGATCGGTGCATATGCCTTCGTGGCCAAGGCAGGAGGGCGTATGCACCGATCCTGGGCTCAGGATGGGCCTGGCCAGAATCGGTGCATGTGCATAGTTCTTTTTCCTCTAAACATAAGGCTTGGCTCGAGCCTCGAGCGCAGGTCGAAGTGTGCATCCGTGGAGGCCCCCTCGCCCTCGGGGCCCCTCGCCCTGCCGAGGGCCCCCTATAGCCTCGAGCCGCCGAGGCCGCGCTTTTCGGGCCCCGGCCGCGCGCCGGGCCCCGACGTCGCGCCCGTCGTCGAGCGGGGGCGAGGCGTCCCGGCTCGCCCACGGAGCCCACCGAGGGAGGTTCTGACTTGAAGTTCGCTGAGGCGGGAGGTTCTGACTTGAAGCTCGCTGAGGGGCAGCGAGCGCGATCTGTGTTTCTGGGGAGACGGGGGAGAGGGCAATGCTGTTGGAGGGCAAGAGCAAGCATGAGCGGCCCAATCGTCGGCAAGAGCAGACCTGAGATCAGAGCTTCTCGCGAAGGGCGGCTGTAAGGGTTGCTGTTGACCGATCAAGCGCGCCCGCCGAGCGTACGGGGATCTGGCCCTGGAAACAACGCTGCCCCCCCAGCGACCTTCAAGTTCTGACCGCCTTTTTTCGGGGGCGGCCAAGAGGGAGGTGATGACTAGGGGGGGGGATCATGGCGTGGGCCCTGATATTTCCCCAAGTGTTATGGCGCCTCCTCTGCTTTCATTACGTCCCCCCCACCCCCCTGGGCCGCACACATGCCGCCGGCCATGGTTTGCGCCCCCCCCTCTTGGACGCCCCCCTCTTGGCCGCTCCCGATGTTTCGCGGCTTGCACAGCGTGCTCTCAGAACATCTCGCGGCAGGCCTTTAAAAATGCTGGGACGGCCGGCCCCTGCTCAGCGTCGGTGTTATTCCCAGGCACCCGACGCCGTGATGAGTTCACGTCGTCGATCCCCAGAGGTCTCACGCATTCGTCGGGACCAGCCTTCCATCCTGAACAGCTTTTTGAGGAGGTCCCACAGCCCGGCGAGGGCCCCCAGAGGCCGGAAACGGCAGCAAAAACATCTTGGTTTGTTCACGACGCGAGGGGGTCTGTCGGAGGTGGATAGACCTCCTACCCCCACACGTCGATTGAGGAATTGGCCGTTTTTGGTTCGCGAGAGGGCGTCGCGATCGTCATTTTTGCGGGTCCAGGTCCGTTGGTTTCGGTCCCAGGCCGTTTTCACTAAGGGGAGGTTTACTAAAGGGGGGTTTGTCCACCGCCGAGTCTGGATCCTCAGGGCCCCATCCTTGACTGTGATGGGCGCGGAGGCTGCTAAGGGAACATGAGGCTCATCGGCGGATAGCGAGGTGGGGTATGTCTGGCCTGACATAGCTTTCAGAAGGGTTGCGACTGCCCAGGTTGGTTAGGGGTGATAACTCCGCTAGGTGAGCGGAGCACACTTGGTCCTGATCGTCAACCCCTTAAAGTCAATTAAGCGACACAACAAAGCGGGATCGTCTTCGCCGACATTGGTGCGTAAGTTGCCCGCGTAAGCTCGCGCGCAAGCGCCCTCGTCTCCAGCGTAGCGTGCCGCGCTGGCGGCCCGCGCAAGCCGCCGCGCAAGGTCCCCATGCCATCTCGCGTAAGACCCGCTTTTGATCGTCGCCCAATTATGACGTGTTCTTCCAGTGCGCTCGGTTGCACGAGCTGGTGACAGAACAGGTTAAGTTCGGGCGGCACTCACCCACACCGCTCAGCAGCCTCGCTTGGGAAGCGCGCTCGAGCTTGAGCCATGCCATCTCGCGTAAGACCCGGTTTTGATCGTCGCCCAATGGGGGGTCTGGTGAGGGGTGTGCCGACATGGGTCGGGCGGACGCATGTGGACCCTGCCACTGGAGCCTTCGGTGGAGCTCCGTCATGGGGCCACGAAGCGTGTGAGGGGTGCGCCGACATAGGTCGGGCAGACGCATGTGGACCCTGCCACTGGGGCTTTCGGTGAAGCTCTCTATGGGGCCACGAAACGTATGAGGGGTGTGTCGACGTGGGTCGGTGGGTGGACAAAAAGTGTCCACACCCATCGCGCCAAGATGATACGACACCGAATTGCGTCGAACAAATATCCAAAGCCCCCGTCCCCCCCAAACCCAAAGTTGACGGGGATGGATGCGAGGCAACGCGCGGGGGACAAAATATGAACACTTCAACTTTGGGTTTGGGGGTGAGGGGGGGCGAGCCACATGTATATTGCAACTGTCGTTGCCATCATGCATGATTGTCTTCACGCCGTCGGCGTGGACACTTTCTGTCCGGGCACCGGTCGGGCGGAACTATGTGGACCATCCCACTGGGGCCTTCCTTCGGTGGAGCTCCACGTGGGGCCACGAAGCGTGCGCGGGGTGTGTCGACATGGGTCGGGCGGACGCATGGTGGGCCATTGGGGCCTCTGGTGGAGCTCCGTCAGGGGGCCACGAAACGTGTGCCGACGTGGGTCGGGCGGGCACATTTGGTCTGGGCTCGGAGGCACGCGCAGCCGCCCCGCCGGCGCGCGTGCGCCGGATGGGCCGCCGCCGGCGCCGATGGCGGCCGCCGTGCGGGGGGGGTTGCTGGCCGCGGCCTTGGGCGCGGTGCTGCTCGCCGCGGCGGCGCCCTCGGGGGGGAACGGGCCGACTGGCGGCCGGCGCGGAGCGGCCGTGGCCGCGATCCATCGTCGTCGTCGTCGTCGTCGTCGTCGTCGTCGTCGGCGTCGGCGTCGTCGGCGGCGGCGGCGGCGGCGACGTCGGCGTCAACGTCGGCGGCGGCGTCGGCGTTAGCGTCGGCGTCGGCGTCGGCGTCGTCGTCGTTGCTGCGGCGGGCCCACCGAGGAAGCGAGGACGTAGATCAGGGCGCGTGCATCAGCGACAATTCCCGCTCCCAGATCTCCGAGGGTATGGTTTTGTTCGATCCCGGCGGTCTTCCTCGATTTCGTCATCCTGGGGCCCGCTATCGAGCCCTGGGGCCATCAAAAGTGCCATCAAAAGTGGATCAGGGACGCAACAGTACCCTTGGGGGATGGGGTCGGGAGCTCGAGGGAGATCCAGGCAAGCCCATTCAGGAAGCGAGGACAGGGACCCCAGATCCCCGAGCGGGGTGAAAGTAAATTATCCTGGCAAAGGACCCAACCGTAAATATATGTGTATATATAGATGTCTCTATATATATATATATATATATATATATATATACATACATATGATGACGTGAGAGTCGTCTGCGGTGGAGCTCCCCATGGGGCCGCAAAACGTCTGACTGGTGTACCGGCGGACACATGTGGACCCTGCCATTCAGACCTTCGGTGGAGCACCCGATGGGATCACGAAACGTATGAGGGGTGTGCCGACGTGGGTCGGGCGGACGCACGTGGACGCTCCCATCGGGGCCTTCGATGGAACGTCATATGGGGCCACGAAGCGTGTGAAGGGTGTGCCAACATGGGTCGGGCGAACGCATGTAGACCCTGTCATTCAGGCCTTCGGTGGAGCTCCCTATGAGGTCGTGCAACGTGTGAGCGGGTGTGCCGATATGGGTCGGGCGGACGCATGTGGACCTTACCACCAGGGCGTTCGGCGGAACTGCCTATGGGGCCACGAAGCGTGTGAGGGCTGTGCCAACGTGGATCGTGCGGACGCATGCGGACCCTGCCACTGGGGCTTTCGGTGGAGCCCCCCATGGGGGTCCTCTGCCCGAGGGGTCCCTTCGCGCGCGCGCCCGCCGAGGCGGCGCGGCTCCTGGCGCCCTTCGAGCCCATGGCCATCGAGCTGCCGCCGATGGGGCACCTGGCCCCGAACATCGGGGGCAGCGATAGGCCCTAGGCCTTCTCGATGGGGTCGGAGTAGGTGAGGTCGGAGGATCGCGCCGCATCGCCGATGCATCGGCTATGCGGCGCGATGCGGAGCCGATCTTCTCGATGCCGGCGTCGCCGAGGCACCGCCGACGTCGCTGGTGCATCGGCGATGCGGCGCGATCCTTCGACCCCATGTACTCCGACCCCATCTAGGAGGCCGCTAGATAGGCCCTGAGATTCAGGCGCTGCAATTTTTCACATCGTCGGGAGCCTCGAGACGGAGGTCAACGCGAACGGGGGTCAGCCAGCGCGCCGGATCTTACAGGATCCTGCAGGGCCAGGGGTGCATTGACCCGGGTTTGCGTGCAGGGTCTTGCCGGATTTTTCAGGATCCTGCAGGATCTTGCAAAGCCCGACTGACCCGGATCTGCATTGACCCGGGCCAGTAGATACCCGACACCGGGCGTGTTCGACGGGTTTCGGGTCCCAGAGCCCTAACAGTTCGACCCGGCTCGAAGAGTGGCGCAGAAAGATTGGTTCTGGGGCTCCAGACGTGATTTCCCGCTATTTTGCAACTTTTGTCGCAGCGTCGGATCTCGGGGGGAGGATAGGCACAGGGGGGAGGCATCAACCTCGAATGGTTGATACATCGGCGATGCATCTTTGAGATCAGGTCGATGCGTCGACGATGTATGGACGATACATGAGGCGGTCTGCATCGACGGTGCATCGACGAGACATGGGCGATGTATCGGCCATTCGAGGTCGATGCATCCCCCGTATGCCTATCCCACATTGTCGTTGCCCCTCAGAACAGCGAAGAAGAAGAAAAAGGGCATGAACGCACAGCTTCCGGAGGTGGCACGCTGAGCGCTCCAGCGCCGACCCCGGGAGACCCGCGTGGAGCTCCGAAAGTGTGTATGTGCATGGCGTTTTCTCTTCTTCTACACAGCGCCCTGGCGGGGGCCGAGCACATTGGGCTCCCTTGGGCGAGCTCAAAGACTGCGCCTGCGGTATTGACCCAGACCTCCAGCCCACAGTGGGCACGTCCAACCATAAACTGACCTGCATGCAGGTGCGCAGCGGAAGTGTATTTATCCCCCGATGGCCCCTGGGGCCCACGGAAGCGCCAGAGCACCCGAGGAGGCGCAAAGACCAGCGCGAATTGTACCTTCTAGGCTCCTTACAGCAGGAGTTCTTATCGTGCGCGCCGACGGTGCTTCTTTTTGGAGCAGGCCCTTGAAAGGTTCTCACCGGTTTCCGCCTCTGGGGGTCCGCTCCGGGCCCCCAGGACAGGACCACCGGGCCCCCAGGACCGTCAATCGACTGGACGTAAGAGTGACCTTTCGCCGGAGTGACCTGCGGTGTGGGCACAGATGGGTCCCCAGATGGCTGAAAACGAAGCAGTATCAGCGGCTTGCGCGCCCAGGTTTGGTCCCCCAGGCGGCCCCCCAGAAGTCGCGCACCAAAGGTCACTCTTAACCAGGGTCCCTCTTGCGTATAGCCGAGTCAAACAAAGTCGATCGGGATGGAAGACCGGCCCTGGGGAGCGGGTCGGGACTTCTGGTGGCCCCGCGTTGAAACAAGTTGTAGATCCGACCTTCGGGTGCGGACGTCCGATTCTCTATCGTGGCACCACCGCGGGCACCGGCACCGTTCGTCCCGGAACGATGGCTGATTGTCCTGGGGGCCGCGGCAAGTTTCCAGACGCCGAAGCACAGTCAGACCGCATAGCAAGGGTGGGCAATTTCCAAGGTCGCCCCTGCATCCTTGCCCCGTCGGCCCATCCTCAGCGACCTTCGCTGGCGAACCCCGCCCGAAAAACGCTCTAGCAAGGCCTTCCAAGGCCCTCCCATCCTTACCGCGCGTCCTTCTGATGCGGGTTGGCTGTAGCGAGAGCAGGCGCACAAGAGCGCCAGGCTCTTGCTCGCAGCGCGCGGAAGCGCTGGGCCCGGGGCCTCTCGCGGCGGCCCGCCCCCCTGCGGCCCGTTCTCCCAGGGCGCGCCCTGGCTCGCGCATACCTCCCGAGGCGCGCCTGGCCGCTGCGACGAGCACGCCCCCCCCCCCCCAGGGAAGAGCGCCGGGAGCACGACGAGACGCGCAGGTCCGGGCTCAAGAGACGGGGGCCCACGCAGACGGGGGCCCACGCAAACGGGGGCCAGTCAGAGCGCCAGATCCTGCAGGATCCTGCAGAGCCGGGGCTGCATGGGCCCGGGCTTGGGCGCAGGATCCGGCAGGATCCTGCCGGAGCCTGCAAGGCCTGACAGGCCTGGGTGTGGATTGATCCGGGTCGGTAGACCCCCGAGGAGGGAGGGCCGCCGTCGACCGAAGAACAAACAACACCACCCCACCTGTGGCCCTCCAGGTCGCGCTGCGGCTCATCGGGGGCCGCAGCGCGGACCCCGTGAAGACCCCCGCCGGAGTCCTTGGTGTACACGCGGAGCCCCGTGGGGCCCCAGGCGGGGCGGTGTCGTTTGTGTTCTGGCCCACGCCGTTGGAGAGCAGAGCCGACCACGCGCAGGATAGGGCCCCTCGCCGGAGCGACCTCTGGTGGGGGCCTGGCAGGGGCCCCCCCGATGGCCGAGCGCGGAGCAGCAGCAGCGGCCTGCGCGCCTGGGGTCTGGCCACCTCGCGCCCTCCTTGGAGCCGCGCACCTCCTCCTCCTCCCTCCTCCTCCTCCTCCTCCTCCTCCTCCTCCTCCTCCTCCTCCTCCTCCTCCTCCTCCCCCTCCTCCTCCTCCTCCTCCTCCTCCTCCTTCTCCTCCTCCTCCTGGGCACGACGAGGTCACCGCGCCGCTCTGGCCGGGCCCCCTGCGTGGGGAAGAGGAGCACGCTGCGCCACGCGCACCTCGCCGCGCGCTCCATGGCGACAAGGGGCGAACTTGGGGAGGCAAGGCAGAGGCGCCCGCACCCGCTCCTGGGTGCCCAGGGTCACGCTTGCGTCTAGCCGACGTCAGAGGGCGGCAAAGTCGACCTGCTTCTGGGAAGCTCGCTGAGGGGCAGCGAGCGCGATCTGTGTGTCCGGGGCGACGGAGGAGGGTGTACCGTTCGTAGGGCAGGAGCAAGCCTGAGCAGCCCAATCGCCGGCAAGAGAAAGCCTAAGTTCCGAGCTTCTTGCGAATGGGGGTCGTAAAGATTGCTACTGACGGATCCAGCGCGCTGGCCGAGCGTATTGGGTTCTGGCCTTGGAAACAACGATCCCCCAGCGAGTTCCAAATTATCTGGGCCAGATGCCAAATACTGCTTTCGTTTTCTAGCCACAAGCGCCTACGGACACATGGGGTGTCGTTACGTGCATAGGCGCATTCGGGGTGAATCCGTCTACAAGGGCGGCCATTGCGTTCAGCGCAGAACAAGGTCGGAGCAAGGGCAGATCGGTCTGCGGGATGTTCCTGTGCTAGAGCAAGTCCCATATGGTACTCCTAGACTGCCCCGACTTGATCTTGCGACGCTGGGATCTGAGGGCAGCGCGGCCGACAGCGGTTGTTCCCAGATCTCCAGCAAATTCTTGTGTTCAGTCTGGGCTGTTCTCTTCGATCTCCGCCTCTGGGTGGGTCCGCTATCGGTCCGGGGCCGTGAAAAGCGGATCCAGGAAATTACCCGCGGGGAGCGGATCTACCCGCTCCTGGCGCTGTTCCGGTCCAGGCGACCTGCGCTGCGATCTAGCTCTTAGCTCCTATTTGGACGCAGTCTCGCTCCACGCCCTGGTTTTTCTGCACTCGTCAGCGGCGCCCACCCCGCCACTGGCTTGGCTCGATCTTGTGGGTGACCCCAGAGGTGATCGCCGAGCCGCTGGTCCAGCTGGC
>CAUYUJ010017742.1:58230-153230 GCA_963575745.1 Prorocentrum cordatum
TGTGTGCGTGTGTGTGTGTGTGTGCGTGTTTGCGCGTGTGTGATGGGGGTGTGTCTGTGTGTACTGTGAGGCATGTGTTTGCGATGTGTGCGTTGCCAGTTACGCGTGATGCGTATGTACGCGTGTGTAGAGAGAGAGAGAGAAGAAAAATGAATCATATAAATAAAGAAATAAAGAAAGGGCGCGCCAGCGGAAAGGGAGTGTGTCGGCGGTGTCTGTGTACGGTTGCGTGTAATGTGTTGTGTGTGTGTTGTGTGCGTGGTTGTTGTGCGTGTCACGTTCGCGTCTGGCCGTGTGTTGCTACAGGTTCGCGGAGGAGGGGGGAAGTGCGTGTGTGCGTGTGTGTGTGTGTGTGCGTGCGTGCGCTTGTGTTTGTGTCGGTGTGTGTGTGTGCGTGCGTGTTGGTGCGCGCGTGCGCGTGCCGTAGCGAGTGTGCTTGTGCTCGTGTTTGTGTTTGTGCTTTTCTGTGTGTGTGTGTGCTTGCGCCCGTGCGTGCGAAGGTGTGGGACTCTCGGGCAGGCCAGCGCAGCTCCCGCGGAACGGAGGCTCCACGACGGGCCTTTGGGGGGGGGGGGGGGGGAACAGTGCAGCAAACGGGACGGGGGGGGGGGGGGAGGGAGGGAGCAGGAGGGGAGGGGGGTGGGGACGAGGGGGACGGGGGAAGGAGGAAGAGGAAGGGGAGGGAGGAGAGGGGAAGGGAGGGAGGGAGGATCGGAGGAGGAGGAAGGAGGAGGGAAGGGAACAGAGGAAGGAAGCAGGAACAGCAGGAGCAGCAGGAGCAGCAGGAGCAGCAGGAGCAGGCCGACTGCGACGGCGGCGGCAGCGGTGAAGGCGACGACCGCCCAGGCTCGGAGAGCTGCTGCGCCCGGAGAGCATGGCCCCGTCGCCGCGGGGCGACGCCCTGTACCTCACCATGGGCGACGGGACGGCCGAGGGGCAGAAGCGCAACACACACACACACACACACACACACATACACACACACACACACACGCACACAAACGCACACACACACACACACACACACACACACACACACACGCACACACACACACACACGCACACACGCACACGCACACGCATATACACACACACACACTTTTTGTCTCTCTCTCTCTCTCTCTCTATCACTCTCTCTGTCTTTTTTTTGTTTCCTCTCTCTCTCTCTCTCCCCCTCTCTCTCTCTCGCCCTCTCTCTCTCTCTCTCACGCTCAGCATCCTCCGTCGTCCTCCTCCTCCTCCTCCTCCTCCTCCTCCTCCTCTCCTCCTCCTCCTCCTCCTCCTCCTCCTCCCCCCACCACTGTTTTTCCCCCTCCTCCCCCCCTTCCTCCCGACATTCCCCCCTCCCATCACCATTCGGCTTCTCATCCACAGCCATCATCTCTCTCCTCCTCATGCTACCACTCCTCCGCCGCCGCCCCCTCACCTCTCCTCGCCCTTCCTCGTCCTCCCTCGTCCCTCCCTCCTCGTCCCTCCTCGTCCCTCCTCCTCCTCCTCCTCCTCTTCCTCCTCCTCCTCCTCCTCCTCCTCCTCCTCCTCCTCCTCCTCCTCCTCCTCCTCCTCCTCCTCCTCCTCCTCCTCCCCTTCCGTCTGGTCATCCCTCCTCCCCCCCTCTCCCTCCCTCCTCCACCTCCTCCCTCCTCATCCACACCATGCGTCTCTTCCCTCTCCCCGCCCCCCCCTCGCGCGCGCAAGAAGCGTGACGTGCCGGATGGGGGAGCCCCTCCCGCGGCTAGAGGCTGGAGCTCGGGACCCCGTCTGTCATGCGGGGCCCCCGTGGGCAGCCGGGTGGAGCCGCGAGGGGGTCGAGCCTCGCCCGTGGTGTCTTCCTGACCTCGCCCCGCGGCCCGGGCGACCGGCAGGAGCATCGTGCGCCTGTGGCACGGGAGGCCGGCGGCACGCAAAACGGGGGGGCGGCGCGCGAGGGCGGGGGGGCGGCCCTCGTGCGGCCAGGTGGCGGCGCGGCGGCCCAGGGCGGCACGCTGCGCCCCGCGAGCGGACGGCGTGTCGCTCCGCGGCGCTCCGCGGGGCGGGAGGCTCGGGAGAGCTCGGGAGGTTGTTGGCGCCCGGGGGCCCAGAGAGCCAGCGTACTGAGAAAATCGAGGAGACGGAGGCGTTTCGCCGTTATCGGCCTCTGGAGGCCCTCGCCAGGCCTCGGGACCGTCAAAAAACGGTTCAGGATGAAAAGTTGGTCCTGGGGAAGGGGTCGAGACCGCTGGGCTCGACGTCATCAAAAAATCATGACGTCGAGGGCCTGGGGGCCCAGAGGTGGAAAGCGTGGCGCGCCAGAGCGTGGTGGGCCAGAATCGGCGGAGCGACACGCTACCTAAGAGCTCCTGACTGGAGAGAGGGCACCCCACCTCTCGCGGCGGCCCCCGCTGCCGCCCAGGAGACCCTCGTCCCTCGGTATGGTGGGGGCGTTGTTTCATTCGCCCGTTATGAAAGTTGCCCATCTCTGCCAACGACGACAACGGCGACATCAAGTGGGCCCCTTTCTCACCGTAGACTCCTAGCAACCCCCTTGGGCCTGGACGAGCGGGAGAGCTTTCGGGAGCTCTCCCTTGCGTAGAGCTAAAAGTGTATAACAAGTTCAGGATAAAATCTCCCCCCCGTCGGTTCATAGGAGAGAACCCACTCTTGGCCGATATTATTTCATTCTGAATTCTTTACTCCAGAGAGCACTCTCTGCCTGGCGACTTCACCGCGGTGGCTCGACATGTCTTGCGCAATCAAGATGCCAATTTTCGGAACGGAGCTGTAGGATTTGCCCAGGAGGTCTCAGACCCTGGAGGAGTCCTTCTCTGATGGGGGCGGCGGCGCTATCCATGGCCAGGCCTCCACTGGAGGCCCACCAGCCTCCAGTCCGAGGGTTCCTTCTCCAACGGTTCCTTGTCCATTGCCCTCACCGTATGTCGGCCTCCGGGGTCCCTCACAGGACCCGGGGGCCATCGAAGACAGATCCGCCAGGAAAAAAGTCACTTCCAAGGGGGGAGGGCCGTGCGTGCGGCGTGCTCTTCCTGCACTGCACGGCCCCAAGTCGGATAATGGAGGATGACGATTAATAAATGACCGGGGGTCGTGTTCACGCGGCGGCGCCCGGGCTGACGATTAGAAAAAACCAGCCGCGGGCTGGAAAACTATTGATTCAATCGTTCTCCTCCAGTTAGACAATTGTGCAGAAATGGCAGACACTATTTTTGTTAATCGTTCCCCCCCATTTGTTGTACTAATCGTCATCCCGCATTAAGTGTCTGGGCCAGGAGGTCGACCCCCTCGCTGTGGGGAGCGGGCCCACGCCCAGCGCCCGGGCCCCCGACGCCGCGGAGAGCTCCTGCGCGAGCGGCACGGGCCCCCGCAGCTGTCGGAGCCCGCCCTGGGCTTGGAGCTCCAGGCCTCCTACAGAGAGGGAGTCCGAGCAGAGGGGGTCTGAGGGCTCGCGCCGCCTCGGCGAGGCATCGGCGATGCGGCTTGATGTGGAGCCCGATCTTCTCCACGCTGACGTCGCCGATGCATCGCCGATGCCGCCGATGCATCGGCGATGTACGCCGATGTATCGGCGATGCGCCGCGATCCTCCGACCCCATCTACTCCGACCCCATCTACTCCGACCCCATCTTGGAGGCCTCTAGGAGCCGACTGGGTGTCTGAGATTAAGTCGGGCATGTCGCTCTACAGGAGGAATAGTCAAGAATAGTGAAGAATAGTCTGGGGACGATGGTTCGTTTTCTTTTGACTATGTTTGTATATTGTTTGACCGTTTATGCTTTTCTTCCAATATCCGCCCGTAGGAGTACATGCCCGACCTAGGACCGTCAGAAACGGATCCGTGGTGAAAGATTGCACCAGGCGAATCCCAGGAGGGGTCCGAGGACCAATTTTGAGCGGATTCGGCTTCATGCCCCTTCCTAACCGACTTGCTGGGGCCCCAGCCAGTTCAGACCCTCTGGCCGCCTCCAACCCTGGACCGCCTTTTCGTCCCATGGGTCGCGTTCCGACGGCCCCAGGGCCCGGCAAGGGCCCCCACGAAGCCGAAAAGCTGGCAAAGCTTTCGGCCGCGAGCCTGCCCACAGCTGGGGGAGGCCATTGGGGGAGGGGAGTCTCTGGACTGGCTGCGCGCCGCCGACGACAGCCCAGGCAGCCGGCGGCACGAGGTCTGTTTCCTCCGCGGCCCCGGGGCTCCCGACCCCTGCCCCCGCGGGTGGTTTCGCAGTCGGCCCGCATGGGAAGCCTGGCCACGTTCGGCGGCCGCGCCCCGCTCGAAGAGCTTCGAAGTGGGCTTCCAAGCTCCTGGCATCCTTCTCGCGCATCATTGTGATGCGGGCCGACTGTCCCATCGGTCGTTGAAAGTAGGTGTTTGGGGACCCCCACTGCCCAATCTACTTTGGCCGCCTTCCTATTTCAAGTGTCGAGTGGTTCTCCCTCTTCCCTCCTCTACAGGAGGCGGGCGGAAACCCGATCTACTTCCAACGCCTTCCTACTTGATGGTTCTACCTACTTCTTTCGACCGATGGGTACTTCTTCTGGCCTCAAGGCCCAATGACGGGCCTTATAGAGGCGAAAATGTCAAGGAAAAGCGCCGGGCCCACGGCGGCCGTTCGGACGATCCCAGCCCCCCTTGGATGGCCCTCGGCGAGGTGCGGCTGCTGGAGAGCATCTCGAAGCAGGAAAACGTACGGGAGCCAACGAGAAAGCCAGAAACAAAAAAAAAAAAAAAAGCGCCCGAGAACCCAGAAGAGTCCCCCCCTGGCGTTCTCCCTCCCTCCAGGGGCGGCGACCCCGACGCCGCGGCATGGGAGACCGTGGCGCGCACCGGCGAGGCCCTGGAGGCGGGGCAGCGCCCGAACGGGGGGTGCTGCTAGGAGCACCCCTGGCCCGAGGTGCCCCCCCCCAGGAGTCTCGGGGTGGCCCAAACGGCCTCCGGGGCGCCCCTCATGAGGCTCAGAGGGCCTCTGGGGCTCCAGAATGGAGCGAAAAGCTGGGGGCACCTCGGGCCAGGGGCACTTCCAGCAACACCCGACCAGAAGGGGGGTCTCCACCAGGGGTGTCACCAGTTCCTCCTGACTTGGCATCGCTCGGACGTGTGCTGTTTATTCTGGCGACTGGCGAGGACCATCGAGGAGCATCTTGGGCCAATTTGCAAAAAAATGCACGTACGAAACCACAAATGCACGGGGGATGGACGTCCGAGCACGGGGAATGGACGTCCGAGCGATGGCGAGCAGAGGCTCGAGGCTCCGGGATCGAAGCTCCAGGAGGTTTGGGGACGTCTGGAGTGGCACTGGAAGGCTCTCTGGAGTGTCTTGGGGGGCTCTTTCCCTCGAGGGGCACGGCACTGCCTCGAGGAAGCGGCGCCCCTCCCAGACACAGGGCGTACCCATCGACTTTTGAGAAGCACGGGCCCCCGGCCTCCCGACCACTTCCCATGGGGCCGGTTGTTCATCCCGAGCCCTGCTTTGACAGCCCCGAGGCCCAGTCAGGGCGGCCCCGAGGTTGGAGGGCCAGGTCTGCCTGCTTCCAGAAGGCCAGTATCTGGGGCAGATGCCAGACACCGCTCTCACTGTCTAGCCGCAGGCGTCTGTGGACACATTGGGTGCCATTACGTATATGGACACTATGCGGGGGTGGCTGCGTCTGTAGACAGCGCGGCCTTTGCGTTCGACGCAGCACAAGGTCGGAGAGAGAGTAGATCCGTCAACGAGACGCTCCTGTTCTGTAGCAGGCTCCCCATGGCGCTCCAACCCCGAGAGGCCGAAAGCGGTGGAAAACCTCCGCCACGATTTTTCCGAGGCGCCCGATGTCTGGGCTCGGCCTGTGCCTGCTCCGAGGGCTGCGGCGTGGGCGGGCCGGCGGGCGAGAAGCGCGCGCCGGAGCTCCGGTGCGGCCGGCCGCTGGGGGTGCGGGCGGTGCGGCGGGGCACGGTGGATCCGCTCGCGGCGCAGGGCGACGAGGACCGCCCCGGAGTCGAGCAGTCAAGCAGTGGCGAGGCGTCCTGGCTCGCCTATAGCCCCACCGAACAATGCTCTCAGAACCTTTTGTGGTTCCCACGAAATGTTCTTAGAACATTTCTGGCTGGGACTGTCTTGTTTTAACACATCGGGCCATTTTTGGGTTCCAAGACCATGTCGTGGTAGGACTGTAGGAATGCCGGGACCGTCGGTCCCTGCTCACAGCAGTGGCGCAGCGCCCGGACCCGCCTAAATTCCCAGACAGCCGGCGTCTTGAGAAGAAGAGTCGGGCCAGAGGTGTGTCCTCGTTGTCGGCCTCTCGCGAGGCCCTTTGATACCCGGTCATCGGGGCCGTCAAAAAACGATTCGGGATGAAAAACGGGTCTCAGGGAAGGTGTCGAGAGTCGGGGCTCAAGCGACGGGGGTCGCTGCAAGCGGGGGTCAAGCCAGAGCGCCAGATCCTGCAGGCTCCTGCAGAGCCAGGGGCGCACCGACCCGGGCTTGGGTGCAGGATCCTACGGGACCTTGTTGGATCTTGCAGGATCCTGCGAAGCCCGACTCACCCGGCGGAGCCGAGTTTGGATTGACCCGGGCCAGTGGGAGCCCGAAACCGGCCAGGGGCCCGTGTCTCGACAACAAAAGTCGAGACGCCGGAAGTGTGGGAGCGGAGCCGCGCTCGCCGAGGGGTGGCGAGGACTGCCCCCCCGGGAGTCGAGCAGCGGCGCAGGCGCCCTGACTTGCCTGTACGCCAGGCCGCCCAGAGGGGGGGATCCGAGCAGGCGGGGTCGGAGGCTCGCGCCGCAGCGCCGACGCATCGGCGATGCGGCTCGATGCGGGGCCCGATCCTCGCCACGCCGACGTCGCCGGTGCATCGCCGATGCATCGCCGACGCGTCGCCGATGCGGCGCGATCCTCTGCCCCCATCGACTCCGACCCACCTACGAGGCCTCTACGAAGGGGTGGGCGCGGGGGGTGCTGAGGAGGCAATTGGGGGGCTGATCAGTGGATACCGAGGTAGGTCATCGAGCTGCCTGTGGTAAACCCCGCCACCGTGCCTGTGCGACAGCACTGCAGCAAAGAGATTGGGTGTAGGAACAGCGCAGTTCCGACAAAGATCAGGACGGGTCGTGAACTCGACATGAAAGACGGGTCGTGAACTCGACAGCGTCTTCGTCCGCGCGGTATGAAGGAGGTCGAGTTCACACCCCGCGGCAGTTCAGCGAGTTGTGATCCCGACATTCTCTTCGTCCGCGCGGCAGGGAGGAGGAGGAGGAGGAGGAGGAGGAGGAGGAGGACGAGGAGGAAGACGAGGAGGAGGAGGAGAAGGAGAAGGAGAAGGAGGAGGAGGAGAGAAAAACAAAAATAAGGACGAGGAGGCCAAAGCTTCTTGGGGCCCTCTTAGGGCCTCCTGCGGGCCTCCTCGCAGCCTCCTGGGGGGCATCTTGGGGGCCTCTTGGGGGGCTCCTTGGGCCTCTTGGGGGCCTCGTGGGGCTTCTAGCGCCTTCTTAGGGAGGCGCTTAACCCGTCCGACGCCTTCGGAGGCCGTCTTGGGGGCCTCTCTGGGGCGTCTTGGTGCCCTCTCCGAGCGCTTTAGGGCCGTCTTGGGGCCCTCTTGGGAGCCTCTTGAGTGATCTTTAGGTCCTCTTGGGCTCGGGGCCCTCTTGGGGGCCTCCTGGGCTGTCTTGGAGCTATCTTTATGTCGGGCATGTCCCTCTACAGGAGGAATACTCAAGAATAGGACAAGTTATAATGGTGACGAGTTTTCGTGTTTTTTACTATGTTTGATTCGTTCTGACTATTTTGAACTGTTCTTCCAAAATCCGCCTGGAGGAGGACATACCCGACCTAAAGCTATCTTGGAAGCCCCTTGGGCCGTCTTGGGCGGTCAGAGACCCACACAGGCGAGAACTTCAGAGCCCGTCAAATGCCAAGGGAAGGCAGTGGTTTTGGCCTCGGGATCTCCGGCCTCCCTCTCGGGCCGTCTTGGGAGGCTGTCGGGCCGTCTTGAGGCTGTCTTGCAAGCATCTCGAGCCGTCTTGCGCTATCCGGGGCCGGTCTGGCGTCGTCTCGGCTGCCGGAAAAGCCGTCCTGGAGGCCATCTTGGCAGCTCGGGGGCTGAAAAGAGCGCTGGCAAGCGATTCCACGCGTGAATCGAGGGGTGGGCCAGACAAGATGTCAGGAACCTCCCAGGCAACAGGCGCGCATTCTAACACGCCCACGCCGTGGAAGCACGGTGGCTGATATCTCTTCTGACCTAGATGATACGGTCAGGAATTGTGGCTCTGCATGTCGCTCAGCCGATTATTGCCCAACGCGATTCGGCGCGACACGCTATCTGAGTTCGCCTTCCCAGAGGTCAACGTCCCGAACTTTCCCGAGCCTCCCGCTCCGCGGAGCGAAGCGACACGCGATCCACTCGCAAAGCACGGCGTGTCGCCGGGGCCGCCGCCGCGCTAAGCAGAAGTTCCCGACCGTAAGTGGGTCACAAGTGCCCCAAGTGGCTTATGGGGTTTGGATAATTCCTCGAAGTGGGCAGAGCCCACTAAGCCCAGATCGCTACCCCCCCTAAGCCACTTGAGACATGTGTAACACATGTCCAAGCTAGGTTAGGCCAGATATTACCAGCCTTGGCATCCACTGATAAGCCCCATATGCCCTTAGCAACCCTCGCGCCCGTTCCAGTAGGCACACCAAAGTATGTTCTAATAGCCTTTTGTGGTATGCACGAAACCTGATTAGGAGATTCCTTTGAAACACTTCCGGTAACGGTCTTTTCCCGAGATAGTATCGGTGCCGCTTGGGCGGGGTGGGGCACGTCGGGGCAGGCGTGGGTGCGCCGCGATCACCAGCATGCGGGGATGGGGTCCAGGCCCCCCCCCATTTACGATCGCTACCGGCACCTAAGAGGGAGGGGTTAGGCCCGCGTAACGCCGCGACTTGCCTATAGGCCCACCAAAAAAGGTTGTAAGACTTGTTCCGGATAGAGTCTATGCGTGTCGCTTCATAGAGGATTCTCGGGCCAAATTGCCTACGTACAGCATCTAACGAGCACCGTCGACGATGGGACCTGGAGGCGGAGCTGAGAGTTGCAATGTTCTGTGGGGGGGCTTAAAAAGTTTGAACTCCCAGGGTGGAAACAATGCAGGCGGAGATCCTAAGTCAAGCAGTGTCGAGGCGTCCTGACCTGCCTTATAGGCCCACCAAGAGTCCTACGAACCTCTGATGGTTTGCACGAAATGTCATTAGAGCATTCCTGACTAAGACGGTCTTTTGCTCATGCACATCACATATGTTCTAAGACATGTTGTTGATATTAGAATATGAGTTTGTTCGTAGATCTGTTCTTGGCAGGACAAGTCGGAGAGTCGGGACTGTCGGTCCGTGCTCAATTGAGATCCGGGCGCTGCCTCTGTTTCACGCACGGCGTGTCCGGCAGGGTGCAGGCCACGGCACCTTCACAGATCGATCTGGGCGGAAAAAACAGCACACAAAGATCGGAGGTTGACAGACCTCCTACCCTGACACGTCGATTAGTGAATTGGCCGTTTTCGGTTCGCGAGAGGGCGTCGCGGCCGTCATTTTTGCGGTTCCAGGCCCGTCGGTTTCGGTCCCAGGCTGTTTTCATTGAGTGGAGATTTACTAAAGGGAGGTTTGTCCAGCGCCGAAAGGTCGGCGTCAAGGGCTTCAGTCGCAGCTCTTCAGCGTGCCCCGATGTGTGCGCAACGTCGGACCTTCGGAAGGAGGGCCAGGGGAGACAACGGGGGCCTTCCCTGGCGGTGCGCGTCCCTCTGGGGCCTCCCTGGACCCCCAGGAGGGGTCCACGGGGGGGGGTCCGGGGACCAATTCTGAACAGATTTGGGGCGGGGGCGACCGACGACCGTGACGACTACGTCAACGACGAGGACGACGACGACGAGGACGACGACGACGACGACGACGACGACGACGAAGACGACGACGTCGACGACGACGACGACGACGACGACGGCGAAGGCGACGGCGACGGCAACGACGACTGCGAGGACGACGGCGACGGCGACGACGGCGAGGACGACCGACATCCGCCGGGCGGGAGAGCCCCTCTTGTTTCAATTGGATCGCCCTGAAGGAACAGAGTCCTGAGGGAAACGGGTCCTGACGTCTTTGTTGCCGTTTTCGGGCCCGGGGCCGTCACAAAATTGCTCCTAAAAATCTGGCCTGGGCGGGAGGCCCTAGGGTCCAGTACCCGTTTCCCATGGGACCCCCTTCCTGCATGCCACGAGGACGTGCTCGTTGTGTGCGACGCCTACAAAGGCCTGCTGATGGTTTCGCGGCTCGACGAGCGCCCGGCAAAAGTCGAGGTTCTGGCGAGACGGGCACCTGGCGACTCGGAGGATTTCCACCTCCTGAACGACCTGGTCCAGGCCCCAGACGGCAGCATCTATCCAGCGTGCGCTGCCGCGTTCGACCTGCACCGTGCTGTGGAAGGGGGGGGAGGGGGAGGCCCGAGGGGGAGGAGCGGGCAGGCGCAGCCCTCGCCGTAGATCACGCCGGGAGGCGCAGAAGATCGAGGGGGCCGAAAGCGGGGTCTGCCGGCTCCCCCCTTGGGGCGCAGTGGAAACCCATGCTAGGAGACACCTTGCTTGCCTCCAGGGTGCCCTGGGTTTCTTGGGGTTCGATGGTTTTGCGGCGGAAAGCTTGGCGTTCCCGCACCAAGTGGACGTCTTGGTGTCTCCGGGTTGGGGTTCTTGTGGGAGGTTTCTTGTGGTCGAGCTCCTGTCGCACTTCGTAACATGGCACGCGCGTCCGTCGGGACGTGCCCGAGGGGGGCTGGGCCGAGCAGAGGGCCATCGTCCAGGCGCCGACCAGCCGCCTCGGCACGCGCACGGCCCGGCCACTCGGCGCGAGGGCGGGCAAAGCACAAGTTGGTGATCGAGCGGGGGATGTGTGGGCATGCTCTGCCCAGAGCAGGCCGAAGCCCCCACGTGGGGACATGGAACCAGAACAAGACCCAGGAGGAGAAAGAGGAAAAAAGGGAGGAGGGCGGTGGAGGAGGAGGGAGCAGGAGGAGGAGGAGAAAGAAGGCGGAGGAGGCGGGAGGAAGGGATGAGTGCGGAGGAGGCGAGGAGCACCCCCCAAGAAAATTACACCCTTGCGGCAGAAACCCCTTGAACAGCTTTACTCACTCACGGTGGGGGCCGCGATTGGGGAGTCGGGATAGCGATACGGGTAGGGATTGGTGCGTGTATATATATATATAGCTATATATATAGCTAAACATGCATATATACATATATATACATACATACACTTATATATCTATATATATATATATATATGTATATACACACGTGTATATATATATATATGCGTGTATAAGGCTAAGGTTAAGATTCTAGGGATAGGGATATCAGGATCGGAGGTGAGGGGGTGAGATCGAAGTGGAACGGAGAGCCCCCCTACCGGGAAATCGGTTTCGGTTTCGTGTTCGTGCGTGCCGTGCGTGCGGGCGAGGCGAAGCTGCGTGGGCGGGCGAGAAGAAAGTCTCCTCCAGCTGAGGCGCGGCCGGACCAAATGATCCCTTTCCGGGGGCCGGTTGCCCGCGGTGTCCCGCCGGTGTCCCGCCTCCAGCTGAGGCGCGGCCGGACCAAATGATTCCTTTCCGGGGGCCGGTGGCCCTCGGTGTCCCGCCGGTGTCCCGCCTCCAGCTGAGGCGCGGCCAGACCAAACGATTCCTTTCCTGGGGCCGGTGGCCCTCGGTGTCCCGCCGGTGTCCCGCCGGCGTCCCGTCGGTGTCCCGATGATGACGATGATGATGATAATGATGATAATGATGATGATGATGATGATGATGATGATGATGATGATGATGATGATGATGTCGTTGATGTCGTTGATGATGATGATGATGATGGTGATGATGGTGATGATGGTGATGATGATGGTGTCCCGATGGTGATGATGATGATGATGATGATGATGATGATGTTGACGATGTTGATGATGATGATGATGATCATGGTAATGGCGGTGATGATGATGATGATGGTGTCCCGATGATGATGATGATGATGATGATGATGATGATGATGATGATGATGATGATGATGATGTTGATGCTGATGTTGCTGATAATGATGATGGTGTCCCGATGATGATGTTGATGATCCTGCTGACGTTGATGATGATGATGATGAAATGATGATGAGACGATGGTGGTGAAGATGGTGATGCTGGTGTCCCGATGATGATGATGATGATGAGGCTGATGATGATGTTGCTGGTGATGATGGTGATGATGATGGTG
The DNA here is from genome assembly GCA_963575745.1 of Prorocentrum cordatum. NCBI lineage: Eukaryota > Dinophyceae > Prorocentrales > Prorocentraceae > Prorocentrum > Prorocentrum cordatum. Next base: position 70,462 of record CAUYUJ010017742.1, read on the forward strand.
TCCCGATGATGATGATGATGATGATGATGATGATGGTGATGGTGATGGTGATGGTGATGACGATGATGGTGTCCCGATGATGATGATGATGATGATGATGATGCTTATGATGAGGATGATGAGGTGATGATGATGATTTTGATGATGGTGGCCCGATGATGGTGATGATGATGCGGATGTTGATGATGATGGTGTCCCGATGATGATGATAATGATGATGGCGATGATGATGATGATGACGATGATGGTGTCCCGATGATGATGATGACGATGATGATGATGCTGATGGAGATGATACTGGTGATGATGATGGTGTCCCGATGATGATGATGATGATGATGATGATGATGATGATGATGATGATGCGGATGATGTTGTTCATGATGATGATGGTGGTGTTCCGATGATGATGATGGCGTCCCAGTGATGATGATGTTGATGATGATGCTGATGATGGTGACGATGGTGATGGTGTCCCGATGATGATGGTGATGATGATGGGTTTGATGATGATGGTGATGAGGTGATGATGATGGTGTCCCGATGATGATGGTGATGATGATGTTGATGACGTTGATGACATTGATGACGATGGTGTTGATGATGATGATGATGATGATGATGATGACGTTGATTGTGAGATCGATTGTGAGATTGACAGTGAGATCGATAGATTGTGAGATTGACAGTGAGATCGATAGTGAGACCGAATGTGAGATCGATAGTGAGACCGAATGTGAGATCGATAGTGAGATTGATTGTGGGATCGATCGTCAGATCGATTGTGAGATCGACCGAATGAAATACATCTTGTGAGATCGATTGTGAGATCGATCGAGTGAGATCGTTCGAGCGAGACCGATAGTGAGATCGATAGTGAGATCGATTGTGAGACCGATCGAGTCAGACGTTGGTTCCTCCCCCCCCCGAACCTCCTTATCACCCGAAAGGTGGTCGTATAGGTAGGGGATGGGGTCGGTTTCGGGATAGGGATACGGATCGGTGAAGTTGTTGCGGGGGACACCGGTAGAAGGGATAGGGATACTCGTAGGGATCGACGCAGAGGGCAAGGGGCCGATAGGGACCAGGATAGGGGTTTGGGCGGCATTTGAAAGCCACGGGTGCCAACGGCAGGCCGCGGAAGGGAACAGGAGGGCCACGGGGGACCACGTCGCCCGACCAATTCCAGACCGCGGGACCTCCCAGGAGCCCAGGAAAGTGGCGACAGCTGCGCACTCCGCAGCCCACCAGGGAGCCGCGAGGTCTCAACTGGATCCCCGTGTCCCCCCTCTCCGCGGGACCTCCCAGGAGCCCACGAACGTGGCGACGTTTGCACACTTCGCAGCCCACCAAGGAGCCGCGAGGTCTCAACTGCATCCCCGTGTCCCCCCTCTCCGCGGGACCTCCCAGGAGCCCAGGAAAGCGGAGACAGTTGCGCTCTTCGCAGCCCACCGGGGAGCCGCGAGGTCTCCACTGGATCCCCGTGTCCCCCCACTCCGCGGGACTTCCCAGGAGCCCACGAAAGTGGAGACAGTTGCGCTCTTCGCAGCCCACCAGGGAGCCGCGAGGTCTCAACTGGATCCCCGTGTACCCGGACTCCGCGGGACCTCCCAGGAGCCCACGACCACGAAAAGGGCGACAGTTGCGCACTTCGCAGCACACCAGGGAGCCGCGAGGTCTCAACTGGATCCCCGTGTCCCCCCTCTCCGCGGGACCTCCCAGGAGCCCGCGAGAGTGGCGACGGTTGCGCAATTCGCAGCCCCCCAGAGACCGCGAGGTCTCAATTGGATCCCCGTGTTTCGCCACCCCGCCGGACTTCCCAGGAGCGAAAATTGCGCATTTCGCAGCCCCCCAGGGAGCCGCGACGTCTTAACTGGATCCTCGTGTCCCTCCACTCCGCGGGACCTCCCAGGAACCCACGACAGGTGCCACTTCGCAACCCCTCAGAGAGCCGCGAGGTCTCAACTGGATCCCCGTGTCCCCCCACTTCGCGGGACCTCCCAGGAGCCCAGGAAAGTGGCGACAGTTGCCACTTCGCAACCCCCCAGGGAGCCGCGAGGCCTCAATTGGATCCCCCCCGTGTCCCCCCACTCCGCGAAAACTCCCAGGAGCCCGCGAACGTGGCGACAGTTGCGCACTTCGCAGTCCCACCTCCCAGGGAGCCGCGAGGTCTCAACTTGCTCCCCGTGCCCCCCCCCCACTCCGCGGAACCTCCCACGAGCCCAGGAAAGTGGCGACAGCTGCGCACTCCGCGGCCCCCCTTGGAGCCGCGAGGTCTCAACCGGATTCCCGTGTCCCCCCTCTCCACGGAACCTCCCAGGAGCCCACGACCACGAAAGTCTCAATTGTATCCCCGTGTCCCCCCACTCCGCGGGACCTCCCAGGAGCCCACAAAAGTGGCGACAGTTGCGCATTTCACAGCACCCCAGGTGACAGCGAGGTCTCAACTTACCAGGAGCCCATGACAGGTGCGACATGTGCGCACTTCGCAGCCCACCAGGGAGCCGCGAGGTCTCAACTGGATCTCCGTGTCTCCCCTCTCCGCGGGACTTCCCAGGAGCCCACGAAAGTGGAGACAGTTGCGCTCTTCGCAGCACGACAGGGAGCCGCGAGGTCTCAACTGGATCCCCGTGTACCCCCACTCCGCGGGACCTCCCAGGAGCCCACGACCACGAAAGTGGCGACAGCTACGCACTTCGCAGCCCACCAGGGAGCCGCGAGGTCTCAACTGGATCCCCGTGTCCCGCCACCTCCGCGGAACCTCCCAGGAGCCCAGGAACGTGGCGACAGTTGCGCACTCCGCAGCCCACCAGGGAGCCGCGAGGTCTCAACTGGATCCCCGTGTCCCCCCACTCCGCGGGACCTCCCAGGAGCCCACGAAAGTGGCGACGGTTGCGCAATTCGCAGCCCCCCAGGAGCGTGCTTCTTCATTGTTTGGGGCATAACGGGCGTTATAGCCCCCTCCCTATGACCCCCCCTGGGACTCCCCCCTCCCCAGTGCGCTCGGGGCATTGCCGCCGTGCGCATCGGGATCCACACAGGCGTCCGCATAGGAATCTGCATATGAGTCTGGTCCGCATTAGGAATCTCATGGGGATCCGCATAGAGATGCGCATCCGCATAAGGATCCGCATAGGGATCCGCGCAGGGATCTGCATAGGGATCCGCCTAGGGATCCGCATAGGGATTCGCATAGGGACCCGCACTGGGATCCGCATATGGATCCGAAATTGTGATTTTGTGCTCCCGGTGAAAACTCTTCCTCGTTCTCCTCCTCCCTCTCCTCCTCTTCCTCCTCTTCCTTCTCCTCCTCCTCCCCCTTTCTCCTCCTCCCCCTCTTCCTCCGCATCGCCATTCCTGTGTGAAGCCATTTTGGCGCCGAGCGGCGGCAGAGGCAGCCTGCTGGGCGGCCCAGTTGCGCGCAGACAGCCATGGACTGGCTGTCGGCGCGCCACGGGGACCACGTCGCCCGACCGGTCCGTGTGTGTGTGTGTTTTTTGTCCCACGTGTGTGTTTGTTTCGTTTGTGTGTGTTTTCTACCAGCGATGCACTTTTAGTTTCTTAGGACCAGCGATATAGAACCCTTGCAGACCCGTCCTGGAACCAGCGACGCACTTTCTGGTTTCTGAGAGCCAGCGGTATAGAACCCGTGCAGAAAGCTGCTTCGGCAACGAACCTTTCGAGTGTCCGGCGCGCGCGCGCCCCCGACCGCGCAGCGGCCAGGCGGCGCCGCGACCGGCAGGCGGATTTTACCGAGACCAGGCCCCGGGGGCGGGAGGCGCAACGGCGGGCGCCGCGGCGGGTCGCGGCGTGGCCATGGCGCGCTTTGAGAGGCGGTGGGGGGGGGAGGAGGAGAAGGAGGAGGAGGAGGAGGAGGAGGAGGAGGAGGAGGAGGAGGAAGGAGCAGGGAGGAGGGAGGAGAGCAGGAGGAGGAGGAGGAGGGAGGACGAGGACGAGGAGAAAGAGGACGAGGAGAAAGAGGACGAGGAGGACGAGGAGGACGAGGAGGAGGAGGGGGATGAGGAGGAGGAGGGCGGAGGGCGAGGAGGCGGGCAGGGAGGAGGAGGAGAGAGGAGGGCGGAAGAGAGAGGAGAGGAGGAGGAAAGGAAGAGGAGGAGGAGGAGGAGGAGGAGAAAGAAGAAGAAGAAGAAGAAAAGCGCGAGGAGGAGGAGAAGGAGGGGAGGGAAGGAGGAGGCGAGGGGGAGGGAGAGGGTGGGGGAGGTGTCCTGAGGTGTTCCGAGATCCAAATATGTTTCCAGAGGGCTCTGGGGGAGGGGAGGAGGAGGAGGAGGAGAGGAGGAGGAGGAGGAGGAGGAGGAGGAGGAGGACGAGGCGGAGTAGGAGGAGGAGGAGGAGGGCGCACCCTGCCTTCACAAGGGACCTTTCCTTGGACAGGCGTGTCCCGTCAGCCGGGGGTTCTAGCTGCACACAGAATCCGACACCGGGGTTGTCCGGTCAACATTGGGATCAACATTGGTGCATGACGCCTCCACGGCTGCAGGCCATTACGGCACATCCTCCGATCATGGGCTCGTCGTTGGCCTGGCCAGAATCAGTGTCGGTGTGCGGGTGGCGTCCTCCTTGCCGGCACCACGTGCGGCGCTTTCTTGCGCCTCCCCCCCAGCCAGCACCGGCTTCCAGCGTCGCGAGATCGTGTACGCCCTTCTCAGCGGGCGGCCCGATGGCAGATTGCTCCGCTACTCGAACGGCACGGTTGAAGTGGTGATGACTGGCATTTTCATGGCAAACGGCATCACGCTGACGCACGACGGGAAAGGGCTTCTTGTCGCAATGGGCATCATGCGGATTGCGAGGTTCGACTTCGCCACTCGCGAGCTAACAGCTTTTGCAGATCTGCCGGGGAGCGTGGACAACATCCGCACGATGGACACGTTACCGAACGGGACCGCGCGCCGATGCTACTGGCTGGGCCTCGGGTCCAGGGCTGCGAAGCCCTTCTCGTTCCTGCACTTTGCGGCTCCTCTGCCGCAGCTGCGCGCCGCTATAGCGGCGCTGGTCCCCTACGAGATGATCGTGAGGCTGGGGCTTGGCCTGCACAGCGTTATGTCGGGCGTGTCCCCCTACAGGGGGATTTTCGACGAAAGATCAAAAATACCCCAACAATATCCAAAGAAGGTCAAAAAATACCCCCAAAAATAGTCCCCAGGCTATTTTTGGAGCATGTTTTAATTATTTTTGGGGGAATGTTTTGTTTTTCGTCGAAAATCCCCCTGTAGGGGGACAGGCCCGACTTAAGCACAGCGAGACCACCCCTCCCCAGGCCCCCATGTCTCGGGGGTGGACAGAACCCCCAATAGTGACACGTCGATTAGTGAATTGTCCGTTTTCGGTTCTCGAGAGTGCGCCGTGGCCGTTATTTTCCAGGCTTGCGCCCGCCAGGTTTGGGCCCGAAGTCGTTGTCACTAAACCACGTTTTACTAAAGGGAGGTCTGCCCATCCCCGAACCTGGGGCGGGCCCGGGGAGCTTGAAGGCGCAGGGGAATCTCCAGGGCACCGTTTCCCTCTTCCTCCTCCTCCTCCTCGTCCTCCTCCTCCTCCTCCTCCTCCTGTTCCTCGTCCTCCTCCTCCTCCTCCTCCTCCTCCTCCTCCTCCTCCTCCTCCTCCTCCTCCTCCTCCTCCTCCTCCTCCCCGAATGTCCCAACCTGCGCCCTGACCGCACCTCCCAGAGGCGAGCCCCGCCGTGGCGGCCTTATAAGGCCCCCCTCGCAGGAGGCCCGGGGAGAGGTCAAAGCGCGAGGGCAGAGCGCGCGCTCGGCGCCGGCGCGGACCTGCACCGAGGGCATCCCCAAATTCGGGAGGGGAAAAAACACACACACACACTGAATCGGCGATTCCCAGGAAATATCGGAAAATATGGGAAGTGGGGGGGGGAAGACAAAACACCCAGAAAACATGGGAAGATCTGGGCAGTCCTCTGATTCGTGTGTATCTACTTGCGTGTCCCAGGGCCCCTTCACAGATGTGCGTCTGCGAGCCGCGGCCCCCGGGCTCCCGACCCCTGCCCCGGGCAGGAGCTCCCGCCCCGGACGGATCATCTCGAGGTCCCTGTGGCCCGACAACCGGCCCGGAGGCCGAAGGCGAGGAAAGAGGCACCATGGGTCGAGCTCAAGCCGCACACACCGTCGGAGGTCTGGGTGCCGTGAGTGTGGGTGCTTCTCCTTCGGCAGGCTGATACCGAAGAAGGGCATCTTGGCGGCTCTTGGCGAGGACGGCGCGCTGCTGGCAACCTACGAGGACCCTGGCGGGAGGACGCCGTGGCTCTCCGAGGCCCGCATCCTCTCTGGCAGCGCCAGGGGCGTCACCGCTACGGTCGGGAGCTGTTGGTCACCACTCCTCGGCCACGCGCAGAGGGGGGCAGGGGGAGATGGTAAGGCGTCTTAGAAGCACCCCTGCTTCTTAGAAGGCGCGGGCCTTGCCTGTAGATGTAGGGCCAGCGCCTTCTGAGAAGCAGCCTCCTCCTTAGAAGCCTCCCCCACTCCCCCATACACCCTTTATGCGCGCCGCCAAACTGCGGTCGGACCATGAGAAACTCATGGAGGACGGTGTTTGCCCTCTTCGGCCCCTGGGGGGACCAGGCCCCAGGACCGTCAAAGAACGGCTCTGGATGAAAGGCCAGTGCCGGTGAATGGGTCGAGATTTCTGGGGATCGATGTTGAAAATCATGACGTCATGGGTTTCGGTATACGGTCAGGAAATTTGGCTTAGTTTGTCGCTCCACCGTTCCTGGCCCACCACGCCTCGGTGCGGCACGCTGTCCACTTTCCTGTCCTTCCTGTCTCCAGGCGTTAGCGTCCCGGCGAGCGGTTCCAATCCCCCAGCCCAGCGGAGCGGAGTGACACGCTATCCGCTTGCAGGTTATGGCGTGTCGACGGGGCCACCGCCGCGACACTCTAAGCAGGAGTCCCCGACCGAAGTGGTGTCGCCACTTCGTCTTGAGGATCGAGGCTACATACAGGAGCGAAGCTCGAGGATGCTTTTGGACGCTTGGTTTCGTGTGGGGGGCTCTGACAGAGGCGCAGCGCGGCTGTGCAGCCGACCGCGCACGGCCGCGGACCGACTTGGGGGGGCCCTGGAGAGTCCCGGGGGCCCCGTCTCGTCGAGGCAGCGGCACCTGCTCCCAGGATGGAGCGGCGACACCCCCCTGGTGGTGAGGCCCCCTTGGCACGGCCCCGAGGCCCACACTCTCGGCGGCTACGTCTACCTGGGCAGCTGGTTCAACCCCTTCCTGGCGCGCGTCTCCGCGTCCGACCTCCGGTGAGCGGGCGGCCCTGCGCGGCGGCGTGGCGGACTGCCCCGGAGGAGGAGCCGGTCGAGAGGCCACCTAGGAGGGGTCAGGGGTCCTCCTCCTCCTCCTCCTCCTCCTCCTCCTCCTCCTCCTCCTCCTCCTCCTCGGGTCCGATTTTGAGCGGATGTGGGCCTGGCGGGGGAGCCGCGGGGGTCTCCACCGGCCCCCCCTCCGAGCAGAGGGGCGCGCGCCGTCCGGAGCAGAGCAAAGGAGCACCACGCAGCGCCTGTCGCACTCTTCGCTGCCGAGCTCGCTGGAGTCGGGCGCGCGCTGGGCGTCGGAGAGGAGGCTCGGGGTTCTTCCTCATTCGGTGGCAAATCGTGCGAGCCTGGTGTACCCTCTTACTTCCGTCTTCAGCGTCGACTGGCGTCCATTAGCGTCTGGAGCCGATGAGATTGCGCCGATTGAGCGTCGAGCTAGCGTCGAGGCAGCGTCGATCTAGCGTCGAGTCGCAAGAGCAGACGAGATGGTATGGGAGGCTCCCCTGAGCTGCCACCGAATTCCTCAGGCCCCTCCCCGACCCTCGCGGATCCGGCGCTCCCGGGGCCCCACAGTCGGGGGCCCGCCCCCCCTTTTCGAGGCCCCTCTCCCAGCCAGGCCGTGGCCGCACAGCCCAGGCCTGCCGGCGACCTCCACCCGGGCTCGCGGAGGCCCCGAGGGCCCTGGGCCTCGCCCGCGCGAGGGCCCCTCGCCGTCTTCCCCCCCTGGGGCGTGCCTTTCATCCCGAGTCCTATCCTATGGTGTACTTCTAGCCGTGGCCACCAAAAAGAATTTCGAGCTCCAAGAAAGTACCCCCAAACGCACGGGTTGTCACGTGTCGGGCCCTTGGGGAGACACTCGCCCGACACTGTTTCGACACTCGCTCAAACTTTTCCGGGTGCTCGAAAATTGTTGCGGGACGTGGTCCTTAAATAACCCGAGCCGTTGCTTTGGTTGCCCTGGTCGGGCGGGGCTGCAGGCTTGAGTCGGGCATATATGTGTATATGTATGTATATATACATACATATTTTTATATATATATATATATATATATATATATATATATATATATAGATTCGAAAAGAGTCCAAGAAAATAGTCTGGGGACGATATCTCGACTCGTCTTGATCATGTCTGAGTGTGGTTTGACCATTTTTATTGTTCCCAAAAAAATTCTGGCTGTAGGAGGACATGCCCGCCCTAACTCGGTTTAGGACCTGGGTGAGCCGCCCCAGAGCGTTTCGGAACGCTCTCAGGGCGTTCCGGAGCACTCCGGAATGGCCCTGGTGCCGGCTTCGGCGCGATGCGCTGTCCTCGTCGCGGTCCCCCGGCGACAAAGTCGCAGCCCCGAGCTTGTCACGGCCTCTTGCCCCGCGGGGCGGAGCGATGATGCGCGATCCGCCCGCAGGGCACAGCGTGTCGCCAGGGCCACCGTGGCGACACGCAGAGCAAAATTCCCCGATCGCAGGACCGCGGCAAGTCGCTCCAGAGCGTTCGGAGCGTGCTCAGCATGTGCCCGGAGCGCTCCGGAGCGGCCGTGGCGCCCGGCACGTCTTCCAGAGCCGCCGGACATCAGAGATCCCCGGCTTGGCCCGGTCCGATCTGGCTCGTGTCCTGGCCTCGTCCTGCCTGGTGCCCGGAGGCTCGCGGGCGGAGGCGATCTCCGCAGCCACGGCTTCGCGGGCGGGGCCACTGGGCCGCGGCCCCGCGGAGGCGGGGAGGGCGCTCGCGGGTGCCCCCGAGCGGAGCGCGCCCACGTGGTCGCGCACATCCACGGGATCGCGCCGCAGAGTCCGGGCCGCGAGGGCGCGGGCACGAGAACGGGCCTTGCCCTTGAGGCGCCCTCCAGGCCACCTGGCAGGGGAGGAGGAGGAGGATGAGGAGGAGGAGGAGGAGGAGGAGGAGGAGGAGGAGGAGGAGGAGACGGAAGGAAACCGGGGCCGGAGAGGAAATAAAAGGGTCGGTTCCTCGAGAGACGGCAAGGGTTTTTGGCTCCGAGTGTCCAGAACCCGCCACACAATTGCGTTCGCAGCTCGTGAGAGGCGGCCTTCGGCTGCCGAAGCCGGCGAGAAAGTGTGTGGCCCGATCTCGTTCGGGCCGCGCGAGAGATTTGGGCACCCGCTGCCGCCCGCAGCGCCGTGGGCCACGGGCGCGCTCGGGCTTTGCGCGCTCCGAGCGCGGGCCCAGGGCGCACATGCCCACACCTCCGATCATGTGAATCGCTCCTTCTCGTCCTCCTCCTCCTCCTCCTCCTCCTCCTCCTCCTCCTCCTCCTCCTCCTCCTCCTCCTCCTCCTCCTCCTCCCCCTCCTCCTCGTGGAGCCGTTCTGGCTCAGACTGATTATGAGTTTGGTCGTGCGAACTTCAAAACGGCGCTGCACGACCGAGCCTTTCTTGGCTGCGTCCCTCAGCCTACCGTTTGCAGGTGGCGCCTGCTCTGTTTCAGCCACCGTACAAAGGTGGCGCGTGCTTTGTCTCCCTCGTATCACGACGAAGTCATGTCGCCATGGTCCAGCAGGCCAGCACCCCACCGTGTCTTCAAGTGGAGGTGCCCCTGCGGCTGTGCCAAGAATCGAGCTGGTGGTACTGCAAGCACTGCAAGGAGCAGTGGAACCCCAAGACGCGCAATGAAACTTATTTTGCTGCTCGCCGTGCTGATGATGCTGATGATGATGATGATTATGAGGATGATGCTGATGATGATGATGATGATGATGATGATGATGACCCCCTGCAGTCATGGGGCAAGGAAGCCTTTGTCCCACCTGGACAGCAGCCTGGCCAGCCGCGCCCAGCCGGTAGTGGTCGGGTCCCACGGCCAACACGGACGGGATCAGCATCGAGGACCTCAGCACTCTGGCGGCCATCGCGACTCGCCAGGGTCAGGCTGCACTCGCAAAGCAGTATGATGCGGCTCGTGAGAAGTCGGCGCAGCAGGTCAAGGCGAAGGTGTTGCCCCCAGTCTGTTTTCACACACGGGCCTCTCAGGCTCAGTCGAAGATCAAGAGTGTGGAGAAGCGCCTCGAGAAAGAGCTGGCGAAGATGCAGCGATGGCGAGCAGACGTCCTCGCCCTGGAGAACACGATCCAAGAGATGTCTGACGAGATGGATGCGCTGGAGAATAACTACTCGGAGCTGGTGTCGCAGATCAGCTCGGAGGTCCAGCCCCGCGCCCCGAAGAAGGATCCCGTTCCGAAGGGCCCGTCCATCAGCCTCCGCGCCGCGGCGGAAGCGGAGGAGGTCAACTTCATCTTGGAGGACGATTTGCTGGAGGACCTGCCGAAAGAATACGAGATGTCGCCACAGGACAAGGAGCAGCTGGAGACTCGCAAGAAGTTGCTCCAGAACGGGCTCAAAGACATGGCGAAGAACTTGTTTGGCGCGGCCTCCGAGCACTTCCAGGCAGCGCGCAAGGAGCACAAGCATCACCTCACTCGGATGTCCAAGAAGAAGCGCATGAACGAGGAAGGTGAAGCTGCACCTGGTGACGACCCTGCAGCTGCTGGGGGTGGGCATCCTGAAGTTGGTACCGATGGAGATGGCCCCCCTGGCGGAGGTGGCGGGGCGTCGCCCCCCGAGGCTGAAGGCGGGCCCTCAGCCGCCGCTGCCGCATCTTCCTCCACGGGCACTGCGAGTTCAGCTCCTGCGGCCACTTCTCGGCCCCCGGGAGCGGACCCAGAGCTGCGTGCCAGGCTTGCCAAAGCTTTGCACAAGAGGGAGGCCTCCTTTCAGCCCCCCCCCCCGCGGGCGTCGGCCTGAGGAGGCGGGGGAGAACGCCTTTTATGCGGGAGCCCCCCCCCCCCCCCCCCCATCGGACTCGCATGCTGGCCTCGCAGATCAAGCTACCTCGGCTGCCACCTCCTTCAGGGAGGCCAGGTTCTGTCAGGCGGGGCCCAGCCCCAGGCCAGGTTTTGGTGGAACCAATTTTTTCCAGGGATTCCAGCACCCCTCGGGCCCGGGAGTTCCAGGCCCAGGTCCCAGGCCAGAAGACGATAAGATCGAGCTGGTTATCACTACTGCGAACTGCAACAGCTGGGGCACGCTGCGAGACTGGCTGCCTTCGGCCAAATCCCCGCACGTTACTCTGGTCCAGGAGCATTTCCTAGCGGATGATGGATCCAGCGGCCGCGCCTCGAAGTTTTGCTCCGATCGTGGTTGGAAGAGTCTCTGGGCGCCTGCTCTGCGAACGCCTGAGGGGGGGTTCGCCTGGCGGGGTGGCCATCCTGGCCAAGAACTTCTCGGGGCCCCAGCAGCCGCATCAACTATATTCGGGACGTGCCCTGGGAGCGATTGTCCATCTTCCTGGAGGCGCTCAGTTTTCCACGGTTCCGGCTTGCTGTTTCGACTCTGAAGGCGTGACAGACAGGCAGCTCGACGCGCTGAAGTCCGCCGGCACTGTTTTGTCACCTGAAGGAACGGCTTATGTTGTAGGAGGAGACTTCAACATGGAGCCATCGGCTGTCTCGGACCCGTGGGGCACGGGTCTGCTCGAGAAATGTCACGGCGAGGTTGTGAACATTGGTGCTCCCACTTGTATCGGAATCAAGCAGTCGGACTACGACTACTTCATTGTTTCAGGGGGCCTCGCCGCGGTGTCAAGTTCGCGAAGAGATGCGACGAGAGCGAGTTATCGCCGCACTTCGCTGTCGCTCTCGGCTTTCATCCTGCCCTCTGCCGTTTGCAAGCTCTGGGTTTCAGGAAACCTCCACCTCTTCCTACCGAAGCCCCCCTGGGGTGGGCCCTCCTCCTGGCGATTTTATGCGGGCGAAGACGTTCTTGGAGTTGGGTGAGAAGGCCCCCAAATTCCAGGATGCCAATGAGGTCTCCAGGCTCATCAGCAAGGTTTATCATTCGTGGGCGAACCTCTCTGAGTACGCCTTGAGGATGGGGGGGGGGATCTGGCTTATCGCGGGGCTCGTGGGAAGGGCCTTCAGATAGTCTCGAAGCCGATTCTCCAGAAAGACTCCAAGCAGCGCAGGCACCCAGAGCTGTGAGCGACGAGGTGGCTCAGCGCTCGTTTCAAGGCCATCGCGCAGCTAATGCCCTCGATCGCTGCCGGTGCTGCGCCGCCCGAATCTCGTCGCATGGTCAGCGAGCTGATCGATGCAATCAACCAGCCGGAGTGGGCCCCTCAGAAGCTGGTCCAGTTTGACAACAAGCAACACCTTCTAGCTATCAGGGACCTGCTCAAGGACTGGGAAATTTCAATATCTCCCCCCCTTGTTGAGCTCGACGCCACTCCGAATCTTTTTTTGTCAGGGCGCCCTGCCTCTATTGAGGTAGGGAACGGCATGCGCGTGGCGGGTGGTCCTTCCTATGCCATTCTACAAGGCCCCGCGGACCTGTCATGCCCTTGTCTTGACAGGCTGGAGGCCCTTCTGGCTCACCAGAGGGAGGTCCTCGAGACTTGCACCAAACACTACCAGGGAGTGGCCAGAACGGACTGGCACGCCCGGTTGACCGAGAAGCTCAATCAGGGCGCCCAGAACGCTCACTGTGCTATCAAAGACCCCATGGTTTGGAAGCCCAGCATCACGATGTCTGCCGAAGGGCAGCTTGTTTCTGACCCCCAACAGTTGCTTGATGCTGAGGTCAAAACGTACTCGGGCCTCTGGCAGGTTCGACCCCCCCCCCCACACACACACACACACACACACACACACACACACACACACACACACACACACACACACACACACACACACACACACACACCTTGAGCGGAGGCGCAAAAGTTCGGAGCCCCCCCCCCCTTTCGACATCGAGCATCTCCGGAAATTGAATTGGAAGTACCCTTCGAGGAGCGCGGTCTCCTTCGATGTATTTCAACTGAAGCACTTCCAGCATTTGAGCGACGTGAGTCTGGAGGTGCTCGTTGCGACTCTTTCTCTGTCGGAACGGTCGGGCATCCTTCCTATTCAGCTGTCTGCTATCCCGGTGGCCCTCCCGGCCAGGGAAAAGGGGGGCTTTCGCCCCATCGGCGCCTTCCCCTCGGCCTTTCGACTCTGGGGGCGGGCTCGCAGGCCTCTGACCGAGGCCTGGGAGACCAGGTTCCCTCGGGGCTACTGGGCTGCTGGAAAACACAGGGGCGCCCTCGACTGCGTCTGGCGCCAGGCTTTCAGGTCCGAAGCAGGAGTTAGGAAAGGCTCTTGCGCGGCCGCAGTTCTCTGGGACATGTATAAGTACTACGAGTTGATGAACCTCGAAGCCCTCGAAATTCGCCGTCACAAACACCAGTCCCCCCTGGGCATCGCACACGTGTCTCGCCGCCAATCGCTCGTCGGGCTTGCCTCTCGGGGATCGCGGTCGGCCCTCTGCATGCCACTCGTGGTATCATTGCTGGATGCAGTACGGCTACTGCTCTCATCTGGGCGCACGCGCTGGGCGCCTGCGAGACTGCCCCTCGGGCGTTTAACCTGCACGCCATCGATCGAGAAGCAAAAGAGTTCACTTCGTTCGACGCCTACATCGATGACACCAGTTTTTCCGCCATCGGTTCAAGGTCTTTTGTGCGCGAATCGATCCTGAACATGGCCGCGTTGCTTCTCGCGGGCATCAGGCAGATGCTTGGAGGTTTTGTTGCGCTGGACAGAGTGGCCCTCGCCTGCTCGCGCCATGATCCCGGCAAGCAGCTGGAGGCTGACCTGGGCCCGTTCGGAGCGCTGGGGGCATCCGCTGTCAACCTCGGCAGCGACGACACGGCAGGAAAGGTTTTCAGGATGGGATAAGGGAGAATGCGCAAGAGGAAGGAGAGGAAGAGGAAGAGGAAGACGCTCAGGAAGGTCAAGAGATCGATGAAGCGACGGTCTCATTTTGGCAGGAAAGCAGTGAAGGTGTTCGTTTCGGGGCCGATGCCTGGCTATATCTTTGGAAGCGAGGTCCAAGGCCTCATCGACGGCGCAGTGCGCGGTCTCAGGCGCATGGCTGCCAGTGTCATCAGGCCCGACGCGGCGAGACGTTCTCACTGCGCTCTCGCCCCTGGAAGGGGGCCCTGTCTGGCGCGGTTCGGTTGCCCACATCCTTCGCCACGTCAAAGAAATCTGGCTTCTTCGGACGCTCGAGTCCCAGGGGGCCGCCACGATACGCGCGCCCTGGGAGAGCGTTTTCGCTAGCAGTCGGCAGACTTTTACCTGGGGGAAGGTTTCGGACCCATGAGTGCAATGTTCATGAGCCTCAAGAGGGTAGGATGGGACATGAAGAGTCCTGCAGTTTTTGTTGACGACATGGGCCGCGAAATCTCTTGTACCCTGCAGTCGCCTGCTATGCTCAAGGTGCTGATCAAGCTGGCTGTTCTTTGCCAACTGGAGAGGTCTGCATACCGCAAGCTGGTCGAAGGTGGCCTGTTCTGTGGTCTTGCTGCTCCAGAGGCTGACGCGGGCTGAGCTTGCCCCACCGATCAGTTGGCCCCCGATCGCACTCTCCCGAGCTGTCGGGATCGGGCCGTCTTTGATTTGATCTCGCCACGGCTGGTCCCCGCTCAAAAAAATCTTGACTTGTAGAAAGGTTCCCCGAGAGCCCTTGCCTGCAATGCTATCTGGACCAACTCGCGCGCGCTGAGGTGCGGCTACCAGGTCAGCCCCCGTTGTGCTCAGCATTTCCCACCGTCTCTGGGAGTGCGAGGCCTGCCAGACGAGCGAGCTGAGTTGGTTGAGACTGACGTGATCCTGTGGGCCAAGGAGGCCCTTATGAACAATTCCCCCGACCTGATAACTGTCCTCATTGGTGCTTTCGCTCACACTGGAGACCTGGTTCCACCCCCTCTCAAGCAAGATGGGATGGCTGGCGCGACTGTGAAACACTTCCAACATGGATTCCTGGATTCTGGTTTGGAGTATCCTGGGCCCGAGTCTGTTAAGTACCAAGGAAATTGGATTTTAGACGGCAGTTGCTTTTATTCCAAAATTCGTAAGCTCTCCAGGGTTGGTTGGGCGTTTGTGATGTTATCTGACCAAGGCCACATGTCGTCCCGCGCGTACGGGCCTGCGTGGGCCGATTTGCGTCATACGCCACAAGCGTCTTTAGCCTGGCTGCCGCAGGTGTCAACCTACACGGGCAGTCCGTGCTATACTCCGGTTGTGCCTCTGTTGTTTCCGTGGTTTCTCGGGTTCCTTTGGACCGCCTCGGGGGTCAGAGGGCCTGCACTGGCTCGGTGCTCGAAGCCACCTCGGGCGCGGGGCCTCATCTACAAGGCCCGGTCAAAGTTTCGGCGCACAAAGATCTGGACGAAGAAGGCATCTCTGCGCTAGAGCGACGGCGCAGAATTGGCAACCAGCTGGACACAGCGGCCAAGAGAGGAGCGTACCTTCACCCTCAGGCGGAGCCTGAGGTCTTGTAGAGCATCGATCGCGCTGTCAAGGTAGCCAGATATGTCATTTTACTTGCGGCGAAGCTGCTACCGAAGTGGCCTCGCCTCGACGTTTCGCAAGCAGAATTCATCAGGCCTCCGAGAGACGAGAGATCCTCGGAGTTTGAGGCCCACGTGTGGGCCTGGACAGGAGATTTTTGGCAGTGCATGGCATGCTTGCGAGGAAGGCGAGTTGCGGTTTGCCCTCCTCCTGGCCGATGAGTTGTCCCACCGAAGTTCGGCCCCAGTCTTATCGAGCAGAACGGCCACCAATGCGCGGCCGTGGACTGCTCGGATGGCTCCTTCCACTGTATCTGTCGTAGATGCGGTTTTTACAGCACAGGGGGCCGCGCGATGAAGTTGGGTGCTCCCTGTGCCCCGACAAAGACGGGGGCAGGCCGCACTGCTTGGAAATAGTTCTCGTCAGGCAGGCACCCACAGCAGATCAAGAGGGAGAAGAATGTCAGATTCCTCCCGTCTCCCTGGACTGTACAGTAGGGAGGTGAAGCAGAAGGTCCCCTGAAGGGGGGGTCTAGCGGCAGTGGAGCGTGAAAAAAATCCTCCTCCTCGTGGCTGTTTTGCCCTGGCAGTTGGTGTCGCTGGCGTCCGTCGTGAGGGCGAGGAAGGGACGGGGCCGTGCGCCAGTCCTGGCGGTGGAAATGGTTGATGCACACGTGGTGCCCTTTCAGATGATCCCAGGTCCTCCTCCTCCTCCTCCGCAGTCCCTGCCACTGTTTCCTTATCCTTCCTCCTCCTCCGTCTCTTTTCCTTATAGATAACTCTCCCCCCCCCCCCATGCCGCACCCCCAGACGCATCGGCGGGGGGCCCGGCATTTTACTTCAGACGTCTTCACCTCACACCTCACATGACCTTGAAGCTTGTCATTTGCCTTAGCTACACGGCTGGAGAGGGACGGCTTCAAAATGGAGTTTTCGCTTTTGCGCCGCGCGCATACATTCAACATTCCTACAACTATTACCAGGATGGATGTGGAGTCCACAACGTGGGTCTCGCTTCAAAGCCGCGCACAGTCGTTGTTAAAACTTTGCAGCAACTCCCGGGATGGAGGTTGGTTCAGTGTTCGAAGTGGGGGCTCTCGCCTTAGTGCGGCGCACGTTCGTTTTAGAACCTCACAGTTGCTAGAAGCATGGAGGGCGGCTCTTTTTCATAATAGGGCTCTCGTACAAATGCCACATACATCTGTTGTAAAAGCCTTTGGAAGGCGGTTGCTTTTCAAGTGTGGGCCTCGCCTTTGCATTGTGCACAGTCGGTCTAAACGGTGTGACAAATAGAAGGATGCATGGCGGTTTATGTTCAAGACGTGGCCCACGCTTGAGAACTGCATGAATTTCACGAATGAATTACGGTTCCATTTTAAATTGGGGTTGTCGTGTCATATGTTCCCAAGTCTAGCAACCAGAGTTTCAGGCGAATGCATTGGTTGCGCGCATGCGAGGACGGATGCGTTGCAAACGGGGCTCTCCTTGGACGCATCGTTTAAACTGGAAGGCCATAGCTTCCCGTATTCCTTATGGTTCGCTAGAGGGACACAATGCAGATCCTTTTCATATCGGCGCTATCGCCTGGATAGCAGGCACATCGGTTGTTGGTATTTCAAGGCAGCGTTTCGTGTGGGGGAAATGAAGGCTTGCAATGATTCAGAAGGAGGGGACTTGTGACCGGAAGGTTTAATGCAGCATCGTTGATGCATCTTGGGTTTATTCGGTCATGAATTTCGTCGCCATCATCCTATTCACTCCATCTCTCCCCCCCGTCCTCCCAGCCACTACTTCCTCCCAGCCACTAGGTCGCTACTGCAACGGCTGCGCGCGAAATACCAGCAAGTGGTCCAGAGCATGGACGCATTTGTTGTGTTTAATTATATGATCTGCTGGGTCTACAACAAAAGTTTCGGCAATCAAGACTGGGGTGCAAAACGTGTGTGAGGCCCCCCACACGCACGCAAGGCTTCGATGCACCGTGCTGCGACTGGGCACTTGCCTTCGCGAGTGCCTCCGCTGGCGTGCACCAAAAAGTGCGCCTCGGGCGACACGTCGGCACTCTGGGGCAGAGCCATTGCCCACGATTTGCGTTCTTCTAGATTCCCCAATCGGCGCGTGCACTGAAAGGGTCCTAGAAGATATTGAAAGATTATCCCAGAGCGACCCTACCTAGGAGTTGGAGCCCCGAGGAGAGCAATATTAGTAGTAACGTAAACGCCGTCCTCCTCCTTCTCCTCATCGTCGCAGTTGTAGCAGTAGCGGTAGTAGTAGTAGTAGTAGTAGTAGTAGTAGTAGTAGTAGTAGTAGTAGTAGTAGTAGTAGTCGTAGTCGTAGTAGTCGTAGTAGTCGTCGTAGCAGTAGTAGTAGTAGCAGTAGTAGCAGTAGCAGTAGCAGTAGCAGTAGCAGTAGCAGTAGCATTAGTAGTAGTAGTAGTAGTAGTAGTAGTAGTAGTAGTAATCGTACAGCTTAATACCTACATCTACATCTAGACCTACGTCCATATCTACACCTACAGCTACATCTACATGTACACATGCATCTACATCTACGTCTACATCTACATCTACATCTACAACAACACTCACATCTACATCTACACCTACATGTACATCTACATCTACACCTACATCCACATCTACACCTACATCTAAATCTACATCTACACTTTCGCATTGGTGTTGCTCTTGCTTTGCATTGCCTTTGCTAATGCTCTTGCCTTTGCTTTTGCCTTGGCCTTTGCTTTTGCTGCTGCTGTTGCTTTTGCTTTGCTTTTGTTTGTGCGTTTGCTTGGTTTTGCTTTTGCTTTGCCTTCGCACGCACACGCAGACACACGCATGTTGTTGCATTCGCTCACCGGGTGTGTTTAAGAATGCTCCGGATCCGGCCTGCATTGCCTGTGCTATGCTATGTTGCGCTATGCTATGCTAGGCTATGCTATGATATGCTATGCTGCGCTATGCTATGCTATGCTGCGCTATGCTATGCTGTGCTATGCTATGCTGCGCTATGCTATGCTATGCTATGCTATGCTATGCTGCGTTATGCTATGCTATGCTGCGCTGTGTTATGCTAAGCTATGCTATGATATGCTGCACTATGCTATGTTTTGTTATGCTATGCTACGCTATGCTATGCTGCGCTATGCTATGCTGCGCTATGCTATGCTATGCTATGCTATGCTATGCGAATGCTGCGCTAAGCTGAGCTAAGCTAAGCTAAGCTAGGCTAGGCTAGGCTAAGCTAAGCTAAGCTAAGCTAGGCTAAGCTACGATAAACCTGAGCTAAGATGAAGCTAAGCTAATATGAAATAAGCTCAGCTAAGTTAAGCTAAGTTAAGCTAGACTAAGCTAAGATGAGATAAGCAACGCTGAGCTAAGGGGACGTAACTGGGGGAACCGCGGGGCGGATACTGGGGGAACCGCCCGGGGCGCTTTCCACTGCCCGGCCCCTTTTAAGCCCAGAGAATAAGAACCCTTCTAGGCAGAGCCTAGGTAGGGAAAGATATTGAAAGATTTGGCGAGAGTCTCGGGCCGATTTCACGGTGCCTCCCCGAGCTGGATGTTGGGGATGTCTCGAGCGACAGGGGGGGACCACACCACTTGGGAGGCCCCCTTTGCCTCCTCGCATCTCCTCGCCCTGGTGGTGTTGGTGTCGCCTTTGCTTGTTCCTACCCTTGGGCCCCAGAGTGCCGCACACGCGCCGAGACATCTTCCTGTGGGCCCAGACCAATCGCGTCGCGAGAAACTCACTGCGAGAGGTTTCTGGGGATTTGGGGCCCCTGGGGGCCCTCACGGGGCCCAGGACCATCAGAAACCAGCCAGGGATGAAGAACCGCCCTTGGGGGAGGGTTCGAGACTTCCTTGGACCCTGCTTTGTTAAACAAAAAACAAAAATGGATCGGTCGGTCCCTACCTCCTCCCTCCCTCCCTTCCTCCCTTCCTCTTCATCACCGTATCATGCCTTCGCCCACACCGCTGAGCCGCAGCGGCATCAGCCAGGTTTTGTCACGGCGTTAGTCCTTGGGATCGCTACGAGCCAGCCGTTGTCATAGCACGCGGGAGAATGTGTTTTATCATTTAGCGCGCAACGGTCGTTGCCCAGGAAAACCGCCCCAACCCCCTCTAGGTAACAGGAGCGATCGTAGTTAGGAGGAGGGGGGGCTGGATCCCCTCCACATGTTGGTGCTCATGCGCATGCTGTTGCAATCGCAGTGCACCACCGCCCCGACGTGCCCCACCCCGCCCAAGCGTCTCCGTTACTTGGGGCCCAACCCCCCCTCCACCCCCCGTCTAACGACCGCGATGTGGAAACCGAGAAAACATCTACAGATCTCTAATTACAGAGCACGTGCGGCAGCCAGCGGTCCTCCCCTGACCGAAGTTTTCGAGCCGCCCTGACGGCCTTAGGCCCCCTCCCCCCAGGCCCGCGCAGCCGGCGCAGCCCATCTGCCAAGCGGAGCCGCCAGCGCCCCTGAGATCGGTGCAGCCGCAGGACCCCTTGGACTGCCACGGCGGGTGGCTGCCGGGCGACCCCGACCCCGTCGACACCGTCCACGAGGAGCTCGCGGGCGATGATTATGATTGATGATGTGGATGGCGATGGTGATGGTGATGGTGATGGTGGTGGTCGTGGTAATGGTGATGGTGATGTTGTTGATGATGGTTATGGTGGTGCTGACGATGATGGTGATGATGGTGATGATGGTGGTGATGATGGAAGTGATGGAAGTGATGATGGTGGTGATGATGGTGATGATGATGATGTTGATGTTGATGATGGTGATGGTAATGATGATGATGATGATGATGATGATGATGATGATGATGGTGATGATGATGATGATGGTGGTGGTGATGACGATGGTCGTGGTGGTGGTGATGATGTTGGTGCTGCTGCTGATGATGATGATTGTGGTGGTGATGATGCTGATGGTGGTTGTGACGATGATGATAGCAATGATGGTGGTGGTGGTCATGAAGGTAATAATGATGGTGGTGATGCTGATGGTGGTGATGCTGCTGGTGATGATGACGATCATGAGGGCCAGGGCTCTCGTCCCAAAGAAGGCATAAACATACATTTTTGGGAGACCCGCGCAGGTTTTCTTGGATCTGCGCTGGGCCCCCCTGGCGGCGCCTTCGCGCGCCAGGGAGGGGGGCCTCCACGCTGGGGGAGTGTGCCGAGGTTTCGCCTGGTGCCCACCCGTGGGCGCCTTCGTGGGCGCCCTGCGATCGGGTGGTATGCCGAGGTGTCGCCCGGTGCCCACCCGTGGGTGCCTCGTGGACGCCCCGCGCGAGGGGTGTACGCCGAGGTTTCGCATTGTGCCCGCCTGTGGGCGCGCCCCGCGCTGAAGGGGCATGCCGAGGTCTCGCCTGGTGCCCGCCCGTGGGCGCCTCGTGGGCGCCCCGATGGATTCCCCTTTCTCAGAACAGAATAGGATCTACCCCCCCCCCCGGCGTTATCACTCCCGTATGTAAATCATATATGATTCTGACCACGTGTCCATCCTGAATATGAATTTACACTGTCCCAGGGGGGCCGGGTTCGCCCCCCATGAGGGTCCCTTGTAGAAAAACACTATGCGGTGACATTTTTGGTTCCAACACTTTTTCCCGAAACCCTTGCAAAAAATGGGACGAAGTGCACACGCGCGCGTCGTCGCGCGCGCATGCCGAAATCCTTCAAAAACCTTCGGTGCCGGAAGGATTTCGCAATCGAGTTTCCAAAAAACATACAAAAACACAGGGTTTCGCAGCATTGATTTGCTAAAAAAGCTTCCGCGCGAGCTCTTGCGAAATCTTAAGAGAACCATGGGTTTTTCAAGATTTTCATAAAATGCTATTAAACGGGCTTCGCGCGCGCGCATGTCGAAATCTGTCGAACGCCCTTGCGCGTGTGCCGTCGCGAGAATCCTTTGCAAAAAATGGGACGAAGTGCAGGCGCGCGCGTCGTCGCGCGCGTATGTCGAAAACCTTCAAAACCCATCGGTTTCGGAAGGATTTCAAAATCGTGTGTCCAAAAAACTTACAAAAACACCAGGTTTCGCAACACGGATTTTCAACAAAAGCGTGCGCGCGCGCTCTTGCGTCGTCGTCGTCGTCCTCCTCCCTCCTCCCGCGTCGTCGTCGTCGTCGTCGCCTACGTCGTCCTCTGTCTTTCGTGTTCGTCGTCGTCATCCTCTTTAGCGTCGTGGTCGTTTCCGTCGTCGTTGTTGCCGTGGTCGTCCTTCCTCCTCCTCCCTCGTCGTCGTCGCCGTCCGTCGTCGGCGTCTCGTCGTCGTCCCTCCTATTTCGTCGCCGTCGTCGTCGTCGCCGTTGTCGTCGTCGTCTTCCCTCCTCCCTCGTCGTTGTCGTCGTCGGCGCCGCCGTCCTTCCTCCTTCTTCGTCGTTCGCGTCGTCGCCGTCCTCCCTCCTCCCTCGTCGCTGTCGTCGTTGTCGTCGTTGTCGCCGTCGTCGTCCTTCCTCCTCCCTCGTCGTCGTCTTCGTTGGCGACGTCGTCGTCGTCGTCGTCGTCGTCGGCGTCGGCGTCGTTGTCGTCGTCGAAGTCGTCGGAGACGTCGTCGGTGTCGTCGTAGTCGCGTCGTCGTCGTCGTCGTCGTCGGCGTCGTTGACGTCGTCGTCGTCGTCGTCGGTGTCGTCGTTGTCGTCGTCGAAGTCGTTGGAGACGTCGTCGGTGTCGTCGTAGTCGGTGTCGGCGGCGCCGTCGTCGTCGTTGTCGCTGTCGTCGTCGGCGTCGGTGTCGTGGCCACGTGTCATGTGGTACGTACCGTCACGGTCTTGTCTTAAGAGGTCTGGCGACCAAGTTGCGGGTGGGAGGGTGGGATGTTTGCACGAGCAGTGGAGAGGACAGCTTCAAGACGGTCAAAGATTATTTCCACCACGTAGCTTGCACCACGTAGATTCCCTTTCGAAGACATGGTCCACCGCCCTTCCCAGGGACATTACACATTAGATATGATTATGCCTCGTCGTTTTCGATACGAATTCAAAACATCCCAAGCCAAGCAGCATGGCACCCCCTCATCCTTGTCAAATGCTACCATGCGCGCACACGCGTGCGTCGCAAAAGATCATGTGTCAAGAAACTTTCACAACAGACCCCGCCCCAAAAAAAACACTAAGTCCACATGCGCGCGCATATTGCGAAATCGTACCAACACGACGACCTGATCAACACACAGGCCAGGGCGGGGGAAGACCCGCGGGCGCAGTAGGCGGCACCGCCTGCGCCCTCGGCCCCGACAGGTGCCCAGCAGCCTTCGGCTGCCGTCAAGGAGTTCGCTGCACGACCGCGGTTGGCGACCTCGTCTTTGCCGTCGACTTCGCTTCTCGTGCCCACGCCAAGTCTCCGGCGCCGGTGGGCTCGGGCCGCATGGAGGGTGCGGACGACGAGCCGCACCACAACCGCTCCGTCCACGTCCCCTGTCGTCCCCGGTCCTGCTCGGCTGCACGCCCTTGGTCTCCATCCTCTCACCGACGACCGCCTTCTCCCGGTCGTCCCTCCGCTGCCGCTGGATGATGATCTTCTTCCGCCTCTCCGGGGCCGCGAGCGTGAGCTTGACGGCGTGCCCGCTCAGCCCCAGCCTCGCCGTCGTTGGCGACGCGCTCTCGGCCCCCCCCCGCAGATTTGCTGCTGGGCGCGCGAGGCGCCCAGGCCGGGTTCGGCGCCGAGGGCAGTTGGAGCTCCCAGGCGCCCATCGCCTCGGCCCGGCGGGGGTGCGCCGCCGAGGCGGAGCGCGTCTCCCCGCGAGTGGAAAAGACGGACATCCTCCTCATCTCCGAAGCGCACGGCACGGAGGCTGCCAGTCAGGCTTGGCGTCCGCCGCAGGGGTGCACTCATCTGGTGGTCGCAGGGCCTCTCCGAGGGAGTGGCGCGGGCCGGTATCGTGGTCGGGGCTTCTCTTTCCTCGCCCGGTTCGGCACGAGCCCTAGGTCTGTCCACATCTGGAGGGGTCGCGCGGCCAAACTTCGCCTTCGAGGTCCCAGCGGCGCCTTAGACTTCATCGCGGCATACTTCCACTCTGGCTCCAACGACAACCCAGGCGAGTCCGACTTGATCGGCTGCCGCGAATCCCCGTACCCACGCGTCAATTTGCCTTGCTCTTCAGGCCGTCCTTCGGCAGCGCCTTGCTGAGGACATCGCTGATCGCAGGGAAATGCTCACTTTGCTTGGGGTGGACTTCAACTACGTCGCTGAGGACAGAGAGGCGTCGCTCACAACGGCATGCAATTCTGGCAGGACCCGACGAGGGCGAAGAAAATCAGGCTCGAATGAGGCGATCCAGCTTATTCGAGTCTTCGCAGGAGGACTTCCTCCACGCCTCGGCCTCCGCCCGTTCCCGCTTGGACCGCTCGTAATCCAACTTCCACGCGCGCGAGCAGCTTGACCCGAGGCTCCAGGTGCCGGCCTCTACGGGGGCGACGCGACCCGTCACACCACGTCGCCGCACTGGCTTCGCTGCGCTCCGCCGGTCGCCCCAGGCGACGTGGACCCGCCGCCTTCCAAACGGAGCCCTCGTGCACAAAGATTCTCCGAGGCGCCAGACGCTGGATTTCCACCACGGGCTGCAGGGGCCAGTGCCGAGACGAACCCGCTGGCCAAGGGGATCGCCTCTACAGAGAATGTGCGCGGGCGGTCACCGACCGCCTGCATTGTGACCGCAGGTCTCCACTTCCCGCCGTCGACCAGAAGGACAAGTTCGGGGTCGCGCTGCGCGTCATTCGGTCCATCGAGGGTGCGCGTCCCACCGCTGCGTCTTCTTGTTTACTGTGCTCGCTGGAGCTCGACGACCTCGTCAATAACCCCTACGAATTCCATCGGAGGTTGATAGACCTCCTGCCCTGACACGTCGATTAGTGAATTGGCCGTTTTCGGTTCGCGAGAGGGCGTCGCGGTCGTCATTGTTGCGGGTCCAGGTCCGTCGGTTTCGGCCACAGGCCGTTTTCATTCAGGGGAGGTTTACTAAAGGGAGGTTTGTCCACCGCCGATTCCATGACAACCGCACGAGAGCTATTGCACGGTTCCAGGACTACGCGGTTGGCTTGGTTCGTGACCATGCCTTCGAGAAATGTCGCCATTCGCGCGAAGACCTGGATGACCCAGACAGCCAGCGATCGCCCTCCGCTCCAGACAACAGAGCAACAAGCTGATCGGAGGTTGGGGGGTGAGATCGCAGCGGAACGGAGACCCCCAAGCGGGAAATCGTTTCGTTTCGTTCGTGTCGTGCGTGCGGGCGAGGCGAAGTTGCGTGGGCGCGCGAGAGGAATGAACCCGCCGCTGCTAGGGCGAAGTCAAGACAAATGTTGCTCCTCAGTCCGTCCGTCCGTCTGGCGACACTACACGGCTTGCCATCGAACCAGCGGTCTCGCAGCACATCCTCGATCTGCAACGCAGCTGTTTGAGTAGAAGGTCTATGCTCGCAAACTTCCTGGATCTATGGCTACGGCGACATGCCTCTCAGACGACAGGACGACAGGACCTCGAGCCCCTTCGACTTCGCATCGGCCTTCCCTTCGATCGAACACGAGTTCATGCTGCAGGTCTTCCACCACCTCTCCCAGCCCGAGCGGGAGCTCTGCTTCACCCGGGCATTGTACGCCCGCAAGACCTGCGAGCTGGCCATGGACGGGTCTCGGCGGCAAGGCGTCGCGATCGCCCGAGGAGTTCGCCGAAGCTGCCCGCCGTCCCCGCTTCTCTTCGCGGTGGCGGCTGACATCTCGTTGCGCCAGATCGCGCGCAGGGTGCCGGATAATACGCTGCGCGCGCACGCGGACGACACCGCCTTGGCTTCCCAAAGCATAGAGGATTCTCCTCCCCCCTCCTTCCTCCTCCCCGCACTGGGAGACAACACGCGCGCAACAGCAATAAGCCCTCCCCCGCCCTCATCCTCCACCAGGGAAAAAAACACAGTATGAATCCAGCAGAGGCGCAGTAGAACCACAATGTCAATTCTGAGAATTTGGAGGCCAGCGGTGATTCCTCATGCAATATGTTGCGAAGGGTGCGGCGGACTCATTAAAGTGCGTTTCTCTTTCTCTCTCACTCGCTCTCTCTTTCTCTCTCTCTCTCTCTCTCTCTCTCTTTCTGTTTCGTCTTTTACCATATACTTATGTATCCCTCTCTCTCTCTTTCTGTCTCGTTTTCCCTGTTTGGTTGTTTTCACTGTCTCTCTCTCTCTCCCTCTCTCTCGTTATTTCTCTCTCTCTCTCTCTCTCTTTCTCTCTCTCTCTCTCTCTGTCTCTTTCCTTTGTCTCTATATATGTATGTATGTGTATATATATATATATATGACTCTCTCTCTCCCTTTCTGTGCGTAGTAAGCGCAAATATATATAGTTATATATATATATATATATATATATGTATAGTTATCCAGCCCCCCTGCCTCCCCTTTAAATCCCAGTTTTCATTTTCCCACGAGGCCCTAGTCAGACCGCCCCCTGCCAGACTCGTCCAAATTCTACTTATGGCTATTGCTTTCGGTGCTCGCGTGGTCGGCGCGACTTCAATGCTGGCATGACATATCTGGCCCAGGCGCAGGGCCGCCCGAAGTCCAGCTATACCTTCACAGCGTTGGCGAACGCGTTCGTGCGACACGTGCCCGAATTATCGAGCGCTCAGATGTTGAACAGCGTGTCGGTTTATGGGTGAAGAGGCTTGCAGTAGCCCTCGCAACTGCAATGGAGAAAAATAAAACAAGCGAGCGAGGTGCGGATGAAAGTCGGTGTCGCAAGAGGAAGAGACCAAGAAGAGACGAAGCGCAGGCCAGCGTACTGGCCGTCCGCGAGGCGCCCACGGGCGGGCACCCGCCGCAGAACCCCGAAGCCCCAGGCGGGCGCACGGGGAACCCCCACGGGATCGCTTCGGGCGGAATCTGGAAGCGCAGGTGGGTTGTTGTAGCATCCGTGCAGAAACTTGCTGGTGCAGGCAGCGTTCGCGGAGTAGGGATCACACGCAGAAGGCTGGCATTCCCATGCCAACATGTCTGGAGCTTCGACCCTGCCGCACAGGACCTACGCGCCCTGCCACTGCAGAGCCATGGGCGCAGACTCGTCGGAAGTTGATGATATGTGAAGTGCAGGAGAGGAACAATGGCCTTCGTGCGCAGGAGAACGTAGAGAAGCGTGGCGTTGGTGCCTGCATCATTGGCGCACCAATCATCACCGTGACTTGGTGGTTGGATGGGAAAGTGCACCACAGAAACATGCTCTACCGCACCGCAGCTTTCTTTCCCCTAGGGACGCGGCCCGCTCCCCCAATCCCTCTCCCCCTTATCACCTTATCACACCACGCTGGCATCTCGGGCAAAAGCGAGCGGTCCCCGAGGAACGGTGGTGCCGCTCTCAGTTCCGTAACCCTGTGGCTGTCGAGGCCCAGGCGCGTGCACAGGTGCTCGAACACCTGTGAATGGCCCCATCGCCCCGCCCTCCTCCCTCCTCCCTGCCCCCCCTTCCCCTCTCCGACGAGGCGCCGCCGCCGCAAAGCGCTGCCCACGGCACCGCCGCGCCGCCGCCGCCGGGCCGAGCCGCGCGGGGCCCCGCGCCGCCCCCGCCCCCGGCCGACCCGGCCATCCGGCTCCCGGCAGCGCCCAGCTGGCGCCGGGCTCAGGGCCGCCCGCCCGGAGCGGCTGGCGGCGGCGGCGGCGGCGGCCCGCCCCCGTCGAGGGGAGGCGGGCGGCGGCGGGCTTTCGGGCGGAAGCGGCAGCGGGAGCGGCGGCGGCGGCGGCGGCGGCGGCGTGGCGGGGGCCGAGTGCCGCCGGGCGCTCGGCCCGCACCTGGAGCGGGCGGCCCCCGAGGAGCGCTTGCGGCACGCAGGTGTGTGCTGGCTGATGACTCTCGGAAGCTTCCGCTGCTCGTCTCGTGTTGGGTGTAGATCGGCGAATGGCGCTCCAACAGCGCCCAATAGCGCAGTGTGGAAGAGATGCATCATGTCCGCTTTGCGCCCGACTGGGCGCGCAGCTGGGCGCCATGGGGACGACCAAGAGCTTCCGTGAGCTGTTTTCTAAGGCTGCGAGCGGTGGCAGCAGTGGCGGCGGCGGCGGCGGCGGCGCGAGGAGCAAGGTGCAGTCAAGACGCCGAATTGAGAACTGTTCTGGGCTCAGGGAATCACGAGGGGAAAAGACACACAGGCACAATTCATCGCTGACCCGCGGGAGAAAAGAGCGGAAGACGTGGCCAGTGGGGGGAAGACGAAAGCCCGGGAAACATGGGAAACCATGGGGCATCCTGGGATTTTTGTGTCCACAAGTATGTGTGTATGTGTGCGTGTCCCTGGGCCCCCCTGGAGGGCAGGGGCTCGGGCTCTGGGGCCGCTCCTCTCCGTGGTCGAGGCGGGCCGCGGCCAGGCGAGGGTCCCCCGGCCCGGTGCGCCGCGGCGGCCGCTCCATGCGGAGGAGGCGGGGGCGCCCCCCCCCCCCCCCCCCCCCGGAGGAGCTCCCCTCTGCGCCCGCCCGCCCTGCGAGGAGCCCCCCCCCCCCCCTTGAGTTACGTCGGGCCTGTCCCCCATACGGGGGGGGATTGTCGACGAAAAAATACCAAAATAGCCAAAAAATAATCCAAAAATAGTCTGGGGGTCATTTTGTTGGGTATTTGGGTTGCCTTTGGGGGGCATGTTCTGGGTATTTTTAATTTTTCGTCGAAAATCCTTCTGTAGAAGCTTCAAAAATAGCCCCCCCAAAAAATAGTCGGGTGGCGCTGTTGCTACTACGCTTGACCATGTTTGAGCATGGTTTGACTCTGTCTTCTTTTCCTTCCGAAATCCGCTTGCAGGAGGGCATGCCCGACCTAAGTAATCGTAGGTGTGATGTGTCTCGGTGTGCCCCTGCGTTGCATCCCCTCTCCCCTCTCTCCCGCGGAGGGCATCCTCGGCGGCGTCCGGGGGTGCCGGGGGTGCACCTCTCGCGCTCGCGTCCCCGCGCGCGGTGCGGCGCGGTCCTGGAGCGGAAACGTTGCGGAGCGCTGCGGCAGCAGCACGAAAGGGTGAGGATGACGAGGACAAACGAAGGACAGAAGGAGGAGGACGAGGACAACACGAAGGACGAGCAGGAGGAGCAGGAGGAGCAGGAGGAGGAGGAGGAGGAGCAGGAGCAGGAGGAGGAGGAGGAGGAGGAGGAGGAGGAGGGGACGAGGAGGAGGGCATCCCGCGTGCCGCCCACTCACACAAGCCTGCGGAGTCTTCCAATTCGTCTCAAAAAAGTCAATTAGCCCTCCTTGGGCCTCACAGGTTCCAGCGCCATCCAGGGACTGCTTCCTCCTGCTCCTCCTCCTCCTCCTCCTCCTCCTCCTCCTCCTCCTCCTCCTGCTCCTCCTTCTCCTCATACCCCTCATCCATCTTCTACATACAAGTCCCCAGCACCTCCCAAGATTCAATAGAGCAACCTGTTCCTTGGAACTTCCCCGTGCCGTCTGAAACCTTTTGGGAGCTGTCAGAACCCGCCAGGGCCAACGCGAAATACCCTGGAGCTCATGGCACTTCCTTGGGCTCTTCAAAGTGCCAAGACTCCCACAAGTCTTCGCTCCTCTTCCTCCCTCTCTCTCCCACATGCTGCCAGCTGCACCCACCCTCCCCGCCCCTCTCCCGCCCCTCCTCCCTTCCCTCTCCCCTTCCTCTCTTCCTCGCCTTCTTTTTGGCATCCATCCCCGACACCCCCCATCCCTCTACTCCACCCCCCCATATCCCTCCATCCATCCCTCGATCCATTTCTTCCCCCATCATCCCGCTGACCCTCGCCTCGCTCGATCATCATGCCTCTCCCCCCTCCTCGCCCCCCTCCTCTTTGACCTACGCCCAGCCCCCTGGCACGCGAGTACGGGGAGGATCGAGGCCTGGACCTTTGGCGCCCCGGTCTCCCCGCCGCACGTGAAGGCCCCAGAGCTCCTGACATCACGCCGGCTACAGCTCAATTGGTAGAGCATCTGAGTGGAGAGATTGCAGATGCCATGTGGTCCCTGGCTCGATTCCGGGTGGCCAGAGTTGGTGCATGCGTCCCATCTCACCTAGCAGCCTCGCGTGGATCTCGCGCTGCGGTCCGTTGTCTGTCTGTAGATAGTGCCAGCACGAAACCCTGAGATCCG
The DNA here is from genome assembly GCA_963575745.1 of Prorocentrum cordatum. NCBI lineage: Eukaryota > Dinophyceae > Prorocentrales > Prorocentraceae > Prorocentrum > Prorocentrum cordatum. The sequence goes on from CAUYUJ010017742.1 coordinate 100,165, forward strand.
GGCGTTGTAATGTTGCACGCTGTGCGATACCGCCGAGTTTCGGGCTCTGGGGCCCTCACAGCTCGATCCGGCTCGAAAAATGGGGCTCAGGCCATTCTTCGCTGTGCTCGACTTGTTCGCAACGTGACCACGAAGCTTGCCTCAGAGCTAACTAAGGAGCTGCGCGAGAGCCGAGGAAGCGCGGCCTGGGAGCGGCCTAAGGACCTGCGCACGAGCCCAGCAAGCGCTACCTGGGACCTGCCTGGGAGCTGGCTGCGCGAGCCCAGGAGGCGCTGCATGGGAGCCGCTCGCACGCGTGCGCCCCCCCAACAAGGGAGGCCCAGCTCCTCGAGAGGCTGGCCGCCCGGCGCTCTCCACGGGCGCCGGCCGGCGGGGCTCCGCACCCACCACGGTGCTCTCGGGCCGGCCGGGAGCGAGGGCCCACCTCGACTGCACGCAAGAGTGACCCTTCGCGGGAGTAACACTTGGTGCGGGCCCACTGGGATCCTCCGACCGCTGAGCGCGATGCGACAGCATCGGCCCCCGCGCCTGGGTTTGGCCCTCCCCGGCGCCCCCCTGTAGCTGCGCACCACGGGTCAGTCTTGCGTGTGGACCATCACCAGAGCGAGCCCGCAGGGCAAGAGTTGCCATGTGCGATCCGGAATTTGGGCTCGTTCTGCCCGTTCTGGCCCGCCAGGCTTCGGCGAGACCTGCTATGCAAACCCCCAGTCCCAGGTGTCAACGTCCCGAGCTTCCCCGAGCCGCCCGCTCCGCAGCGCGGAGCGACACGCTGTCCGCTGGCAGAGCACTGCGCGTCGCCGGGGCCGCCGCCGCGATACGCTAAGCAAAAGTGCCCGACCTTACACCGCGCGCTCGAGCTAGTTATCTGTCGCATTGTGTGAGCGCCCCTGCCAGCGCAACGACGACGGCGGGACGACGACGACGACGACGACGACGACGACGACGACGACGACGACGACAACGACGACGACGACGACGACGACGACGACGACGACGACGACGACGACGACGACGACGACGACGACGACGACGACGACGACGACGACGGCGGCGGCGGCGGCGGCGGCGGCGGCGGCGGCCATGGCGGCGGCGGCCCCCACCGAGGCGCCACCCCTGCTGGTCCGGCGGGGCGTCCGCGGGCAGGCCATCGGGGCCGCCCGTGAACGACGACGACGACGACGACGACGACGACGACGACGACGACGACGACGGCGACGACGACGACGACGACGCCGACGCCGACGACGCCGACGACGACGACGCCGACGACGACGACGACGACGGCGCCGACGCCGACGCCAACGCCGACGCCGACGCCGACCCGACGCCGACGCCGACGCCGACGCTGCCGCCGCCGCCGCCGCCACCGACGGGGCGACGACGACGACGACGACGACGACGACGACGACGACGACGACGACGCGACGACGACGACGACGACGACGACGACGACGACGACGACGACGACGACGACGACGACGACGACGACGACGACGACGACGACGACGACGACGACGACGACGACGACGACGACGACGACGACGACGACGACGACGACGACGACTACGGCGGCGGCGGCGGCGGCCATGGCGGCGGCGGCGAGGCCATCGGGGCCGCCCCTGGACAGCATCCGCGAGCAGGCGAGCCCGCTGCCGAGCCCCCGGGGGCTCGCCAGCCCGCTGCCGAGCCCCAGGGCGGCGAAGGACCCCCGCGCCGGGCGCTCCTCGTCGGTTCTCCCGGAGGTGCTCCGGCCTCGGGGGTGCGTTTTGCAGCAGCGGCGCCTCGCCGAGGGGGCGCCCAGGGGCCCAGGATGGCCCGGAGAGCCGAGGTTTCGCCCGACAACCAGATCTCCGAGGATCCGATTCCCTGCAGGACCAGGGGGACAAGAAGTGACATGAGCATAAAAACTCGGAGGGCCGCGCGGATTTCTCGGATCGGCGCTGGACCCCCCTCCCTGTCCCTGGCGCGCGGAGCGCGCCAGGGCGGCGCCGGAGGCGCCGCCGGGGGGCCCCAGCGCCGATCCGAGAAATCCGCGCGGACCTCCGAGTTTCTATGTCTATTTCATTTCTTGTTCCCCTAATGACAGCGTTTGGCCCCAGTTTCGGCCATATCGAGCCCCGCAGGACCATCAGAAACGGATCGGGGACGCAGCACTGCCCCCAGGGAGGGCGTCGGAAGCTCTGGGGCCGCGGATTGGAAGAGAAGTCGGGGGCTGCCTTGGCACCCGCTTCCCTTCCCCCCGCCCCCTCCCTTCCCTCCGCCGCTTCCCCCCCTCCCTCCCGTCCCCCTTGCCGCCCTCCCTTCCCGTCTCCCCTGCCCTCTCCCTCGCCCCCCTCGTCTGCCCTCCACCTCTCGCTGCTCGTCCCGCCGTCGCACCCCGCCCCCCGCCGGCCGCCCTCCTCTCTCCGCCATGGCCACGGACCCGCGGAGCGGCCCGACCCCCTCCACGCGAGCAGCGCTTCGGCAGTCGTGCAATACGCGGTGGGCACACGATCGTCCTGGGCACACTGCGCGGCACAGTGGCAGCGTTCGGGACCAGGCCGGGGCGACACCTTGACCGAACTGTGGTCGTACGCACTGCCGCTGTCAGTGTTGGAGGGCGGGCGTACGAAAGCGGCTGCGAGGCCGCCCGCGCCGGAATTTTGCACGTGGCGCTTCGTCTCGAGGCGCGCGTGGCGTGCGCGTGAAGCAACGGGCCAGTGTTCTGAGGCCTTTGCCACGTGTTGGACAGCATGGACTGCCACTGTTCCTGCTCTGGTCTCGCTCCAGCAGGTGCGCAGAGAGATTGGGCGTCCCGCCGCGGTGCCCCCGTGACCCGACATCTAAGAAGCAAAGGCTGGTCTGTGCGTTCGGCCTCCCAGGGCCCTTCGGGGTGCCCCCGTGATCGGGCATCCAAAACGCAAAAGGCTGCCTTGCGCGTTCGGCTTCCCAGGACCCTTCGTGGGGATTCCTGGGAAGCCGTCTTGGCTTGTGTCCAAAATTTCGTAGAGGATGCGGCATGCCGCAGGCTCCGTCTCTGAATGCACGCGGAGGGCCGGTGGCGGGGCGTCTCCGAGCAGCTGGGGTGAGGCTTGGGGCACTATTGTATCGAGTTGCCTGCGGGCCCATGCCCGCCGCCGTGCCCCCTGGTCGTGGACCAGAGGGCCCTCTCGGGGATGTCTGGGGGGGCATCTCGGGGGGGCTCCCTGGCGGCCCTTTTGGGGGGCTTCTTGGGGGCCTCCTGGGGCCATCTGGGCGGGGTCATCTTGGGCTCCTCAGGGCCGTCTGCCCTCCGCCCCCCCCCTCCCAGGGCGCCCACGAGTCTCGCCAGAGGCGCTCTTGGGGCGTCCTGGGGCCCGCAGGGGCTGTATTGGGCCACTCTTGGACCATCTTGGACCCTTATCGGGGCCCTCTTGGACCATCTTAGGCGATCTTCAGGGTCTCGTGGGACATCTTGGGCGCTCTGAAGACCCGGAAGGTGAGTGTCTTAGCGACAACCATACAAAAACCGTGCGGGGAATCGATGAGTTGGGCCTCTGGAGGATCATGTTGGAGCCCTCTTGGGATGTATTGGGTTCTCCTGGGGCCATAGTTGGGCCACCTGGGGCCGTCTGTCGCTATCCTGGGCCCTCTTGAAGTCGTCGTCGTCGACCTTGTGGCATTGCGGGGCCATCGACAGCGCCTGGGAGCCCGCAGCGCGGGCCAAGCAGGGCAGACGCGTGCCAGGGGGACAGGCCGCTCACAACCGCGTGAGCCTCGGAGGGCCCCCTTGCGTGCGAAATGCACGATGGCGGATTCCGCTCTCAGATCTGCACGAACGAAATGGGCACGGAAAGAATGCGTACAATGCTCGACAGCAAGTCCTGTTCGTTTTGAATAGGACTCGCTGTCCGCGCCGCCGTGGCCTGTGTCCATTCGAGACAGAGGGCCGCCTGCCCAATAGCGGCCGCTGTTGGTTTGGGACAACATTTGTTGTTGGGCATTGTACCCATTCTTTCCGTGCCCATTTCGGGCGTCCAAATCAGAGGCTCCTGGGGCCGTGGGACCTTTTCAGGACGGAGGGTCCGCGAAACGCCTCACCTTTCGGGCTGAAAGGAGTCTCTCCGAGGATCCGATATGGGCGAGGCGGCTAAGTCTTGCGCCGCGTGCATAGCTCTCGGTTCGCAAGTGTAGTCGGGTTTGGCACGCACGTGTTGCGCTGCATGCGCAGTGGATGACATGTTGCAACTGAATGTAAACGACAGACATGTGAAGGTCCACGCAGGTGCGTTCGTATGGCGCGCAAGAGGTTCGCCGTCGCACACAATTGTGCTTGTCAGACTCCTGTTTCTATGTGTACGTGCGTGCGTGCGTCCAAAACATAGCACGAGACGAGCACACAAGCTCACACACACACACAATGCAAGCAGCCAGTTAAACAATGGCAGCTCCAAGCAATCAGTAACATCGAACACAGTTGCAAATGTTGGATGAGTTGACAGGCGTAGGGGGGGAGGACTTGGTCGTCCTGCAGCGGCGTGGGTGTGGCTGGATCATCTGGGGTGTGATTTCCGCGGGCGCTTGGCGGGGGCGGGTGGCAGAAGGGGGGTCATGAATTGGAATAGCATTTTGTGTGTCGCCATCGCCGTTGGGTTTGGTTGAACACGCGGGGGCAACTCGACGGCAGCCCACGGCCTGCTACCCGCCACGAAGCAAGGCGAGCGTCAGAAAAGCATAAAATTAGAACATGTGTTGTGCCGACTTCATCTTCACAACCGAGTGCTTAGCGTATACGCCGTACCCTGTCACCGCCACAGCCTCCACCACAATCGCCAGCACCGTCACCCCAAAAATATCAGTAGCCAGATCTGCGACGTCGCGTTTGTTTCACGATGCAGAGCCTTGGGGTCCCAAAAATGTCACCAAAAGTTGCAGTCTTGATCCTTCTAGGGCGCTGAAGATCGGGGCTCGCACGTTTGTGCCCCTGTTCGCCCCCCCGTCCACGCTTCCTTAGATAAGGTGCGTTGAGCCTGACCACTCTGAGTGAGGTCATAGCCCCTCGGCGTCTCATCACAAAGACGCCAGAGCCTTGTGTATTCTGACCGCTTGGCTTCCATACAACAAACCCCACAACATCGCTTGGATTCCCCTGCTCCTCCCGTGCCAGCGACCAGAACCTCAGGAGGAGGAGGAGGAGGAGGAGCAGCAGCAGCGACACTAGCACCAGGAGGAGGAGGAAGAAGGTAGGGGGAGGTGGAGATGGCCTGGAGATGATCGTGGTCAGCCACACATCAGCTGTTTATTGTGACGTGTTTTTGTATTGTATGCGTCTGACATTGGTTGTTCAGTGGTTTGCTTCGCCCATATCACATTAGGACTCTCAGCCTAGTTCACGCTGGCACACAACTCTGATCGTGACCCGTCTTAAGTAGTAGAACTTGACCAGCTGTTTGCAACCCATCCCCGCTCCAGAGAAACAAAGTGGTCGGGCACATCCCTTTCTCCCTCCTCCCCGTTAATGGCTGGCCGCACTGCTAAGACAGGTGCCTCGTGCTGTTTGGAAGTGACTTCCGCGAGGACGCAGGCATTTTGCGACTTGCGAACACCGTTCCGCGCATATGTTTTGCAATGGTTCGGCGTCCAGAAGCCGTTATATTGGGCCCTGGGGCCCCCGAAGAAAAAGCATTCAGGATGTGAAACAGCCAAGGGGTCCAGGGGTCCACGGCTCGAAAAAATCGTGACCTCGGATGTCCGGCGAGCACAACCATAAAGCAGAAACATCGGTGCTTCCCACCTTGGCCACACGCTTGGTTTGGTCCCTTTCACGCCAGCGGGTGCCTGCCTGCTTTCCTGCTTTCCGCAGAAGGCAGGTGCACATGTTCCATCGGTTTTGGATTTCCCGATTCCAGGATTATGGTGGAGGTGTGTAGGCGCCTTCGGCGCATACCTGCTTGTCCCTCTTCATTCCCTCGAACGGGGCTAGGGCGAGGATAAATCCGTTCCAGAGCGTTCCGGAACACTCCCAGCGTTCGAGAACGTTTTGAGAAGGCCGCGGCGCCCGAGACATCCTCCAGAACCGCCAGACCTCAGAGATGTTCGACTTTTATCCTTACCCGAATTGATGCTCGTCCTTGCTTCGTCGTATTCCCCGCAGACCTCCCTGGAAGCCTCTCCACACTGTGTGGAGAGGCCTTGTTCGTCGATCCTCGTCCTTCGGTCCTCCGTTTCCGAAGATAAAGCGAGATGGATGTAGACATGGGCGTGCGAGAGGGCCGCATCAGATCACTTACATGGGCGTCATGTCGGTTGATGAGCACATGTGTTTCGGTCGCCCCACCCCACCCGGATTCGATACACCTACGCTATTGGTACCCCTCATGGTTCTGCCGAACACGCTCCCGGGGTGGGGCTGCTCGCCGGGTCGCCCTGGTGAGGACGCCGGCTGAGAGCCACGAGCAGTTCCCGAGCGCCGCCCTCGGGCGGCAGGCGCGGCCGCGCGGCGGCCACGTGGCACTGTTTTGCCTCGCTGCGTCGCTCTTCGGCCAGCATGTCCCGCGCGGCAGACGCGAGCTCGGCAGCAAAGCACGGGAGCCTCGTAAAGTGGAAACCCATGCCCAGAATCAAGAATCCAAGGAGAAAAGACGGCGTGATCATAAGCTTTTGGCTCTCCGCGCGAATTTCTTCGGCGCTGGGCCCCCCCCCCGGCGGCGCCTCCAGCGCTGCCCCTGGCGCGGTCCGCGCGCCAGGGAGGGGGGTCCAGCGCGGATCCAAGAAATCTGCGCCGACCGCCAAAAGTTGTTGTTTATGGCGCTTGTTCTTTTTCTGACAGTAGAAACCCATGCCAAGAAGCACCCTGCTTGCCTCCAGGGTGCCCTGGGTTCCATGGGTTTCGATAGTGTTGCTACTGAGGGCGTAGCGTTCCCACGTCCCACGCCAAAAATCCATGGACGTCCTGGGGTCTCGGGGTTGGGTTTCTTGTGGAAGGTTGCTCGTGGTCGAGCTCCTATTGTATACCCTCGCAATTCCGTCTATCGAGCGCACTGGCGTCGACTAGCGATTGGTAATCAATGAGACAGCGCCGATTTAGCCTCGGCTAGCGTCGACCAGCCTGCGTGCAGCGTCGATTGTCAAGAGCCAACAAGATGGTACGGGAGGCTTCCATGGGAAGCCATCGAACTCGAACGGCGTGGAGAAGCGGGGTCGGCTTCGCGAACGCTCGCGCAAGCTGCCCGCGCAAGGTCGCGCCAGAAGCGCCCTCGTTTCTGCGCGCGGTGCCACGCCAGCGGCTTGCGCTATCCATCGCGTAAGGTCCGCCTCGTCAAGCGTAATTAGCGTCCACTCTTCCTCGTCGCTCATCTGAAGCCGCGATCGCCTGTCCACGCGAGCCCAGACATTCAGCGTCCCGAAGAGAATCACAAGGTCAGAGTCTTCTGAGTTTGGGCCTCCGGAGCCCACTTCCGGGCTTCGGGGCCAAAAACACAATCGAAATCGATGATAGGAATAAGTCACCTTCCCAAGGATACCCTTGCATGATTGCCTCTTCGGTCCATCCTTAACCGTCCTCCATGGCCAGCCACACTCGAAAAGCTTCGGTTCCAGGGGCCCTGGGACATCCAAATCAGGCCCTCTTTGGGCTTAGATGGTGCGTGTTCAAAATCGACGTTTTTCAAGATCAACAGTATTTTCCAGTTTGGGGCAAGTTTTTTGTCCGTTTTGGGATTATCGTTCGCGCCATTGTCGGTTTGGTTCCGTTTTGTATTTCCGTTTGTTTCATTGTTTGATGTGCGGTTCTTTTGAGTTGGCCGAAAACCGACAAGTCGGAAACGGGAAACAGAAAAACGCTACCAGCAGTTGTGATACCAATCGGGCCCTGGCAGAAGATCCGCAAAAACGGTCGGTCCTCGGCTCTTGCTGCTGGGGTGGCGGGAATTCCGCACGCACGGAGGCATGCGCCGCGTCACCCCCCCCTCCTCTCGTCCTTCCTGCCCGCTCCTTCCCCAGACCTCCTGGGTATGATGTTTCACTCTGGCGCCGCGCTGCGCTCAGAAACTGCACGCTTCAGAGCTGGCTCTCGCAGGCAGGCTGAGACGGTCGCGCGACGCTGGAGCTCGCTGTCCTGCTGGAGGGGTTCTCGGCCTGAGTTTCGAGTGCAGGTATGCTCCGCCCCAGACCCCACGCCCGGTGCCCCCTTTGGGCGTCACGTAATGGGGGGATCATAAATGGGGGGGCGGCGAGTGTGGTCCGAAAAGGTACCCAAATGGTACCTAAACGAGCCCCCTGGGGCTCTGGAGGGGCCTGAAGGGGCACGAAAGGGGACCTTTTCTGACCCCCCCATTTGTGACCCCCCCGTTAAGCCACGCCCGACCCCTGCCCCCGGGCCCCGGAGGCCGCCGTCGAGGAGGCGCGCCGGGACGGCGCCTCGGAGGCCCGGGCCCTTCCGCCCCGCTCCCTGGGCCGTCCCGAGGCTCCCGGAGGACCACCACCCCCACGAGCCCACGGGAGGGGGGGCCGACCTCCCGGGCCAGTTGGTAGTCCCCAAACGTGGTGGTGACAACATCTGGCGGTGAGTCTCGGGCGATTTGGTGTCACCACCCGGTTCGGGGACTCGTGCGGTTTTCCGAGGATGTTCCGGACACTGGTGGGTCCAGGAGTCACAAAACCCGGTGGTGACCCCGCGTCCCCAAACCCAGCGGTGACCTTTTTGGGGATTCCAGGTCGCCACCTGGTATCTCACCACCCGGTTTGGGGGTTCCCAAGCCAGGGGGCCGACCAAGGAATGGAGTTGCCCCAATATATTGTCGGAGGCGGATGGACCTCCTACCCCGACACGTCGATTGGGGAAGTGTCCGTTTTCGGTCCGCGAGAGGGCGTCGCGGCCGTCCTTCTTGCGGGTCCAGGTCCGTCGGTTTCGGCCCCAGGCCGTTTTCATTAGGGGAAGGCCTACTAAAGGGGGGTTTGTCCACCGCCGATATTGACTCGCTCGTCGAGCCCACGAACAAAAGCGCGCACGGGTCATGGATCGACCAGGCAGCAGGCGCAGTCTTCGCAGGTTCGCCGAGCAAGCCACTGTCGGCTTCGGCCCAACTGCCGGGCGCCTTTCCTCGATGCATGTGGCGCACTGGAAGGCGCCAGGGGAGCCAGCTGCGCAAGCTGACTCGCACCCCCCCCTTTGTGATGGCCGCCTTTTACGTCCGCCCCGATGCTCCCTCCTCCCTCCCTCCCTCCCTCGGCAACGAGCGAGGGGGGGAGATGAGAGGGAGAAGGCCCTCTCAGAAGGCGGCGGGGCTTCTCAGAAGCCCTCGCGCCTTCTGAGAAGTTTTCGTCTGTCTTCGGGGAAGGCTTAGGAAACTTCTCGGAAGGCCCGGGGACTTCCGAGCCTTCTGAGAAGGCCCGCCCCATCTCACTTCCCCCCCTCACCCGCCGCCTACTCACCCTGCCGCCCTAGTGCGCGCCGCCAATGCCCACCGCAGCCGCGGTCAATCTCGCCGTCTACGCCAGACCAATGCGAGGCCTTCGAGCGGCGCACCCTGCGGCGAGGCCGAGTGTGCAGTGAGCACTTCTCGCGTGATGACGGGGTTCGTTCCACAGACCTCCAGCGGATTGATTGTTCTTTCAAGCCCGACTCGTTCCCGGACCTCCGCTTGCAGGGACCGTTTTCAGGGCCCCGGACCATCCAAATGCGCGTATCCGTAGCGAGGACTTGCCACCCAAGAGCGGGTCGAGGCTTGCCCCAAGGCCCGCAGAGTAGAAGGAGGAGGCGAGAAAAAGAAGAGAAGAAGAAGACGAATGAAGAGGAGGAGAAGGAAGAGGAGCACCAGGAGTTGGAGGAGGAGGAGGAGGAGAATGAGGGAGGGGGGAGGAGGAGGAGGAAGAGGAGGAGGGGGAGGAGGAGGAGGAGGAGGAGGAGGAGAAGGCGGAGGATGGGGAGGAGGATAGGGAGGGGGGGAGGGGGAGGATCGAGGAGGAGCGAGGATGAGAGTGTTGACGATATTTGCCTACTGGCGCCTCCCGGCGAGGCCCTCCTCGCCACGGCTGGGTTCGCCACAGAGTCTTAGCGAGGACGCGGTCCGCCTCCTCCTCCTCCTCTCCTTCTGTTCCTCCTCTCGTCGTCTCCTCCTCCTCCTCCTCCTCCTCCTCCTCCTCCTCCTCCTCCTCCTCCTCCTCTCCTCCTCCTCCCTCTCCTCTCCTCCTCCTCCTCCTCCTCCTCCTCCTCCTCCTCCTCCTCCTCCTCCTCCTCCTCCTCCTCCTCCTCGTCGCTCCACCTCGCACTCCTCCTCCAGCCCCTCCTCTTGCACGTTATCGGGCTGACCCGGAAGACATTGGTTGTGAGGGGCTACGGGGTCTTACGGAGGGTTTCTTTTAGAAGGGGAGGCGGAGAACGAGGAGGAAAAGGACGGGAGGATGGGGAGGATGGGGAGGTGGAGCAGGAGGAGGACCAGAGTAAAGCCAAGATGCATCGACGATGTTGCAACGCACCCTCCCGTGCCAAGTCCCCTCCTCAGATGCCCCGACAACCCGCAACGGGGAGCACCCCATTGGATTAAAGAGCGCGTGTGGGATTGCCACCCAGGCCAGACCAGCCCGTTTTGTCAAGGACCCACCTGCATCACCATAGCTGAATCAAGCACTAAGAGGTTTGGTAATAAAGTTCAGGGACGTATTCAGCGATAGCCCCATTTTGACAAGGACCCCCCTCCATGCGCGCAAGAGTTGCAACGTTTCAGAGTCATGGCTGTACACGTTGCAGAGACCTCAGACGAGAGCTTCAGTTTGTAAAGGATCCGCCCTCCTGCATTGCAACTGTGGAACAAGTTTGAACTTCGGGGCATCGATTGTGAAGGAGTCTCGAGCGAGAACCGCATGCTTAGCACGAACCGACCTCCATCCTTGCAACTGCTGGAAACCAGAAACGAAAGAGCGCGGTGCTGAGGCGAGAACCGCACTTGACGTCCCCGCTCCATCCGTGCAACTGCTTGATCGTTTTAATATAAGTGCGCGCGGCGCTAAGGCAAAAGCCCCTGTTTGAAAAGAAGCCGCCCTCCATCCGTGTAACTGTTCCACGCCGCAGGTTTGAAACGAATCAGCCGGCATCCTTTTGATTGTTGGAAGCAAGTTATGACGAATGCGCACGGCGCTAATTATAGCGAGAGCCGCACTATGAGAAGTCATTTGCCTTTAATCCTTGTAACTGTTCGGTGCGATTAGCTTCAGAATGGTAGAACGTACAGATGTCTCAAGCGAAACGCTTGGTCCAGCCCAGTGGTATTTCAAGTGGTGCGACAGGGGGCAGTTATAAAGGGAAGCATGGGAAAAGACGAGGAGGAGGAGGAGGAGAAGTAGGAGGAGAAGCGGAGGGGGAGAAGGAGGACGAGCAGGAGGAGGACGAGGGGCGCGGTCGTGGGGCACGTCCGTAGCGCGCCCCAGCGATCTGGCCCTGGGCCCAGCGGCTCTCGCTTCGCTTTGAACGCTGGCGCGCGCTGCTTTGTGATACGCCTACACCCGAGGCTTCCGTGAAAGTCGCCGTCCTCTGTCTCCACGGGCCGCTCAGCACAGGAGCAGCGGGAGCGCACCGCGAGCACGGCCCGTGGCCCTGCGCAGACCAAACGGCGGCATCCGCCCAGCCGCTTGCGGCGGGGTCGTGCGGCGCTTGGCTAGGCGTGCGGCCTGCATGGCTTTTTTTGCGGACGGCGTCCAGGCTGGTTGCGGGCGGTTCCAGGACGCCGTGGGCCGGCGGGCTGGGCGCGAGCTGGTCCACAAGATTCTCGTGCCCTTGGCGGAGAGGAAGCAGAACGAGACTGGCATTCGACGCCACGGACTCCTTCAGCACGATGCCCCGGCAACGAGTTCTGGACAGCGTGGCCGCGCGCGCCCCAGACCTCCGCCCAACGGCAACGGCCTCGCGAGGCAGAACCTGATTCACCTGTCCTGGAACGACGCCGGCGGAGCCGTCACGGTGCGGGCGACCCGCGAGGTTGACCAGAGCCGCCCTCTGTCCCCCCAGGGCCGTTCGCCGTCGCTACCACCGACGCCCTGGACAAGATGCACACCGCGCTGCAGAGGCCCTCGCCCGCCTGCAAGACCTTCAGCCACTTCAACGGCGTGGGGATCTTCACCCCGCCTGGGCACGCGGCGGCGGCGAGCGTTGATCGTTGTCGAGGCGCTCTCCGGGCAGGGGCTGCAGGTCAGCCAGGAGGGCTCGGGCCTCCCCCCGGCGCTGGCCACCCGCCGCGTGCCACACACGAAGTGCTTCGGCAACGCAGCGCCGTGGTGGGCCCAGGCGGAGGTGCGGTGCCCGTGCCCACGCGGAGGAACCGACGGCGCCTCCGCGGTGGCCAAAGCCGTCGCGTTCGCGGGGCAGCTCCGAGCGCCGCGTGCGGCGGGGCTCTCGGCCCAGGCAGTTTTCACGCCCCTGCGAACGTATCCCAGGGCGCAGTGGCGCACCATTTGCGAGCCAATCGCGACCTCCCTTGGGTGGACCAATTCGACCACTTGGTCACTGGCTGCGTGGAGTAGCTTGTCCGGACCCCGCCGGACCCCGTGCAGCGCGCACCGGCCACCGTGCGCCTCGAGGATGGCAGGAGATCCTTGCCCCCATACTGAAGGAGGTTGCGCAAGCCGCGGGCTTCCAGAGCTGGGAGGAGTTCTGAGCGCAGTGCCCCCCTGACTCACCAGGCACGCCTGAAACCGGACGCCGAGGTCCGCGCCGAGGGAGCAGTGAGCTGCGACTTCGATGTCCTGGCCTGCTTCCAAGAGCCCGTCCCCAAGATGCAATGCAGGAAAGGGGAGGCGCGCTCCGCGACCACCAGAGTCAAGCTTCTCGAAGCGCTCGGGAAGGACGACCGCCTGCCGTTCCAGGGCGCCGGCGGGACGGGGGCCGGTGGTTCGCTTTTGACTTGCGAGGAGGACGGGCGACCCAGCCATCCCGACAAGCACTGCCTCACCGCCACGAAACCTCGTCTCCTGTGCTGTGTCTGCCCGCAGGGCGCCGCGTACCAGCACTGGCGCGACGACAGTGCCGTCTGCGGCACGCCATTGGACGGTTACGGGTAGCACGCGAAGCGTTGCGTAGTTGAACGGTCCCGCACCGCCCGCCACGACCGCATGCGGGGTTGGCACGCGCAGCTGCACACCACCCTCACTGGCTTCGCCGCGGCCACGGGGCAGTTCGTCCCTCTATGTTGACTGGAGCATTATATACTTGAGAATGCTCAGAGCACGTCGTTCGCGGGCAAACCCGGCCCAACAACCACGGCGTGGCCGCAGCAGCCACGGTCCGGGGTCAAAGCGAACGTGCCCCGCCAGCGGGGTTGACTTTTGCATGTGTGGTCTTCGAGACATGGGGCCGCCCGTCCGACGAAGCCGCAGAGTTCATCCGAGCTTTGGGGCACGGCGTCGATGAAGTGGCCCGGGGCGACGTGCTCGGCAGGGAGCGGCGGCAGCTCTACCGACAGCTCCCACGCGGCAGCGCAGAGGTGGTGCTTGGCGCCATACATCAGTGAGGCCCACAGCTCCCACCACCACCGCGGCACCATGCAGCACGACCGCCATTACCACGGCAGCGAAGAAAGGAGTGGCCATTACCACGGCAGCGAAGAAAAAGGTGCCATGAGGAGGAGAAAGGAGTGGCGCTGGATAATGGGGAGAATATACAGGGAGGGAGTGAGGGAGGGAGGGAGGGAGGAGAAGAGAAGGAGGACGACAAGGAGAAGAAATGGAAGTGGTGATAGAGAAGGAAAGCTGGAGAAGCCGAGAGGAGGGGAGGGAGGTGAGGGGATGGAGGACTGCTCGAGGCGGCAGGGGAGGGGAGGGGAGGGAGGCGGGGGAGGGAAGAAAGGCAGGATGATTACAGGGACAGAACGGGAGGAGAAGAACAGGGAGGTAGAAGGGGAGCAGGATTACAGGGAGATAGAAAGGGAGGGTACAAGATGATTACAGGATGATTACAGGGAGCAGAAGACAGGGTAGGATGATTACAGGGAGGTAGAAAGGGAGGAGGTAAGAGCGCTGGTCATCGTTGACACACTCGGTTTCTACGCGTCACTTCTGCGGCGTTGACAGCAGCACACAACGACACCATGCCACTCGACGACTTCCGAGAATTCCTTGCTGCTGCAATTCCCTCTCACTTTCACGCACACACACACACCTGACTGCGATCTGAGTTCCTCTCCGAGCTGGTACACATGCTAATCAACAGACAAAGTTGGCATGTGCACGGGCGAATCCAAACGAGAAGGAAAGCCAGCACACCTTCAAGCAACAATCCACGCACCTCCGCATGGAACCTTCCCTGATGCCACAACCAGGTGTTTCGATACTCCCGGCGAGCTCAAACATTACACCTCGCGCCATCAACATTGGACAATGCACACAAGGAAGAGGAGGAGGAAAAGGAGAAGGAGGAGGAAGAAGAGCAGCAACAGCAGCAGCAGCAACAGAAGAAGGAAAGGGAGGAGGCGATGGTGAAGCTAGTGGACGTGGAGGAGGGAGACGAAGAGGAGGAGGAGGAGGAGGAGGAGGAGGAAGGGGAGGAGGCGGTGGCGGTGGCGGTGTGGTGGAGGTGGAGGAGGGAGAAGGGCAGAGGGGGAGAAGGTGAAGATGGGAAAAGGGGAAGATGCGAGGATTAGGAGGATGGGGGCAGCAGAAGGAGGAGGAGGAGGAGGAGGAGGAGGAGAAGGTAGAGCAGGAGCAGGAGGCGGAGGAGGAGGAGGAGCAACAGGAGGAGGAGCAGGAGGAGCAGGAGGAGGCACATCTCCATCAGCTCACGCGCGCTTCGGACAGCGCAGCCCCGCTGGCGGGGCGAGGCCTGTCGTGCTTTTAGTTTTCCACTGCTCGGGCCCTCCGGCGGCCGCGGAGGCCCTGGCCGGCGGCGAGGCCCGCGGCTGCGCGCGGGCGGCACTCGGAGGCGGGCAGGGGCTCGGCCCCGTGGGGCCCCCAGGGCTTCAGGCCTCCCGGATGGGGTCGGGGCACATGGTCTTGGGCGTGGCTTAATGGGGGGGGTCACAACTGGGGGGGTCAGAGAAGGTCCCCTCTCGTGCCCCTGTCGGGCCCCTCCAGAGCCCCAGGGGGCTCGTATGGGTGCCGTTTGGGTACCTTGTTCGGACCACGCTCTCGCCCCCCCCCCCCCCCATTCATGACCCCCCCATTACGCGGCGCCCAATGATCGGCGGCGAGCCGCGGGGGGGGAAGGGAGGAGGGGCGGGCCTTCTCAGAAGGCTCCGAGCGGAAGTCCCCCCGGCCTTCTGAGAAGTGACCTGAGCTCTCCCCGGATGCACAGAAGGCTTGTTTCAGGAGGCGCGAGCACTTCTGAGAAGGTCCCCCAGCCTTCTGAGAAGGCCTGCTTCTTCTCATTTCCCCCCCTCGCTCGCCGCCGAGATGGAGTCGGAGGATCGCGCCACGTCGCCGATGCATTGCCGATGCGGCTCGATGTGGAGCCCGATTTCCTCCACGCCGACGGCGCCAATGCATCGCCGACGTCGCCGATGCATTGGCGATGCGGCTCGATGTGGAGCCCGATTTCCTCCACGCCGGCGGCGCCCATGCATCGCCGACGTCGCCGATGCAACGGCGATGCGGCGCGATCCTCCGACCCCGTCCACCCGGACCCCATCCATGGGGGCCTCTTTGGGCGCTGCGTAATGGGGGGATCGTAAATGGGGGGGCGGCGAGTGTGGTCCGAAAAGGTACCCTAATGGTACCTAAACGAGCCCCCTGGGGCTCTGGAGGGGCCCGAAGAGGGCACGAAAGGGGACCTTTTCTGACCCCCCCATTTGTGACCCCCCCATTAAGCCACGCCCAACCTCTGGGCACCCAGCTCTCCGACGGTGCGGTGCTGCTCGAGCCGGGCCTGTCGGGCTCGATGTTCGGAGGAGGGCCAGTCAAGACGACCGCGGGGGCCCTCCCGTGTGTCAAGTCGGGCTTGTCCCTCTACAGGGGGACTGTTCAATAACAGTAGGAAAATAGTCTGGGGACGATGTGTTTTATTGAGCATGTTCGAATATGTTTCGATTATTATTGATTTGTAGTCCAAAATCCCCCTGTAAGGGGGACAGGCCCGACCTAAACCTTGTGCTTGTCGTCCTCTTCGGGGAGTCCTGGAGGCTTCTCATCGCCACGGCTGGGTCGCAGGGAGGGGTCTGGGGATCGAGCTTGAGCTGGTGTGGGCCGGGCGGGAGTTCGGCCGAGAATCCGGCAGAGCTCCAAAAGTTTCTGTTCACCAGCTGCCTACGGAAAGTTCCGCCACCGTGCCTGCGCTGTGCCAGTGGATGCTCGTTGGAATCTCGTGGGAGGCCTCTCGGGAGCCTCTTGGAAGCAGTTTTGATGCCTCTTGGGAGCCGATTTGGAGCCTCTTGGGGGCTTCTTGGGGGCCTCTTGGGGCCTCTTGGGCGCCACATGGGGGCCTCGTGGGGCCTCTGGGGCGCCTCTTGGGGCATCCTGTGGACCCCTTGGGGCGGAAGGCTCGGATTTTCGCTTCGTGTTCCCTCTCCAGGGTCCCTTTTGGACCGTCTTGGAGCCCTCTTGGGCCGTCTTGGACGCCTCTTGGGCCGTCTTGAGATACTTTTAGGCTGTCTTGGGGCCCTCTTAGAGGCCTCTTCGGCCGCTTTGGGGTGGTCTTGGGGGCCTCACGGGCCGTCTTGGAGCGTCGGAAAGCCGAAAAGACGAGAACGCCAAAAATGTTTTGTGCTTTTTTACTTTAAAAAATAATATTAAAAAACAAAAAAATGATGTTTTTGTGGGCCATCTTGGGAGACCTTGGAGGCCTCTGGGCCCCCTTGGAAGCCTCTGGCGCCATCTTGAGGCCATCTTGAGCGTCTTCGAGCGATCGTTCGGCGATTCGGGGCCCTCTTGGACCGTCTTGGGGGCCTCCTGGGCCGCCTAGGGACCCCCCCCGGGAGCATGGCCGATGCACGAGACTCTACGCGGCCCAGATGGGGGGGGGGGTCTTTAGAAGATTACAGAAACCCTACCAGACAGCACTTGGCATTCCAGCACGCCTCAACGTGCAGGGGGCACGGTGGCGGATGCCGTTTGTTCGTCCTTTGGCAAAAATGTTCCCCAGGGAAGCGGTCGGGACCTTTGGTGCCGCGGATGTCGGGGGTACGTCGGCGGAGGAGGAGGGATAGGAGAAGGAGGGAAGAGGTAGCGCATAGGAGGAGGAGGAGAAGGAGGAGGGGGAGCAGGAGGAGGAGGAAGAGGAGGAGGAGCAGGAGGAGAAGGAGGAGGATGAGGAGAGCGAGAAGGAGTAGGAAAAGGAGGAGGAGGAATAGCAGTGCCCAGGGGGAGGATGGGGGAGGTGGAGGGGGATGAGAAAACCAGGTCGGCGGATGTCGGGGACATCCCGTGGGCGGCCTGGCCGCCCTCTTGCAAGCCGACCCTTTGTGCGCGGCTTCTTCAGTCCCAGGGCAGAAGGATGGGCTTGTCGTGAAAACTATGGGGAAACCTGGGGGGCGGAGGGGAAGGGGAACATCCAGGAACGATTGGACATGTATAGATTCCTGGAGTGCATGTCGATTTGCGTTTGTGTGAGTTGTGTGGTGTGTGTGCTGTGCGGTGTGCTTTGTATGTGTGCTATATGTCCTGTGTTATGTGGTATGTGTGATGTGTCTTGTGCTATGTGGTTTGTGCTGTGTGTTATGTGTTGCGTGCGTGCGTGGGTGCGTGTGTGCTGTGTGTTGTGTGTGTGAGTGTTTGTGTGTAGTTGTGTGTGCTTGTGTGTTGTGTGTTGTGTGTACGTGGTGTGCTGTGTGTGGTATGCTGTATGGTTTGTGTGTGGTGTGTATGTGTGTGCGTGTGTGTGTGCGTGTGTGTGTGTGTGCCCCTGCTTGTGTGTGTGCGTGTGCGTGCGTGTGTGTGTGAATGTGTGCGTGATGTGTGTGGTGTGTGTCATGTGTGTGTGGTGTATGTGGTGTGTGTGGGCTGTGTGTGGTTATGTGTTTGTTGGTGTATGGTTGTGTATATGCGAGCGTCTGTGTGTGTCTCGGTGTGGTGTGTGGTTTGTGGTGTTTGGTGTGTGTTGTGGCTTGTGTATTGTGTGTTGCGTGGCATGTGTTATGTGTGATGTGTGGTGCGTGTTGTCTGTGTGTTCTATGTCCTGTGTGTTTGTGGTGTGTATTGTGTGCTGTGTGATGCGGTCGTGCGTGGGTGCGTGTGTATTGTGTGCTGTGGTTGTGTGTAGATGTGTGTGCGTGTGGGTGTTGTGCGCTGTGTGTACGTGGTGCGTGTGTGTGGTGTGTGTGTATGGTGTGTGATGTGTGGTGTGTGTGGTGCGTATGTGTGTGCGTGTGTGCGCGCGTGTGTGTGTGCGCGTGTGTGCGTGTGTGTGTGTGTGTTTGTGTGTGTGCGTGTGTATGTGCGTCCGTGTGTGATTGTGTGCGTGGTGTGTGCGTGGTGTGTGTGTGTTATGTGTGTGGTGTGTGGTGTGTGTGTGTGATGCATGGTGTGTGTGCGCGGGTTACTGTGTTTGTGTGTCTGTGTGTGTTGGTGTGTGTGAGTGTGTGGGGTTATGTGTATGCGAGTGGTGTGGTGTGTCAGTTGGTGTGTGTGGTGTGTGTTGTGTGTTGTTGCGTGGTGCGTGGTGTGTGTTGTGTGGTATGTGGTATGCGTTGTGTGCTGTGTTGCGTATGCTGTGTGGTGTGTGGTGTATGGTGTGTGTGGTGTGTGTGTGTTGTGTGCTTTATGTTTGTGTGTGCGTGCGTACGTGGGTGCGTGTGTGATGTGTGTGGTGTGTGCTTGTGTGTGTTTGTGTGTACGTGATTATGTGGTGTGTGTGCGTGCGTATGTGTGTGCGTGTGTGTGTGTGGGTATGTGCGGTATGTGTGCGTGTGAGGGTGCGTGCGTGGTGCGTGCGTGCGTGCGTGCGTGCGTGTCTGTGTATATGAGTGTGTGTTTGTGTTTGTGTGTTTGTGTTCGTGTTTGTGTGTGTGTTTGTGTTTATGGTTGTGGTTGTGGTTGTGGTTGTGTCTGTTGTGTTGTTTGTGTGTGTGTTGTGTTTGTGTTTGTGGTGTCGTTGTCTTTGTGTGTGTTTGTGGTTGTGGTTGTGGTTGTGGTTATAGTTGTGTGTGTCTGTGATTGTGCGTGTGCTTGTGTGTGGTTGTGCTTGTGGTTGTGTTTGTGTGTGTTTGTGTGTGTTTGTGTGTACGTGTGTGTACGTGTGTGTGTGTGTGTTGTGTGTGGTGTGTGTTGTGTGTTGTGTGTGTTGTGGTTGTGCTGTGTGTAGTTTTTGTGTGTATTCCGCCAGCGCAGTCACTCTGCCTAGCCGCCGACGCCCAAAGTGTGTGCTGTGTGTTGTGTGTGTGTGTGTTGTGTGTGCGTGTGTGTGTGTGTGTGCGTGTGTGCCCCTGGGCCCCTGTCTAGTCGACAGCGAAAGGGCCATGCAGGAGTTGAAGAGGCTCGCTGAAGTGCTCTCCCCGTGGCCTGTGTTGGCCCAGGCCCAGCGCGCTGATCACGCGAGACCAGACGCCAGGCTGCAAACTCTGGCGCAGCCTGGGGAGACAGAGCTCGATGAGATCCTCTCACACGCTTCTCCGTAGGGGCGGCGAGGGGGCCGTCCGCTCACGGAAGGGGGCCGCCGCGGAAGGGAGCGGCTTGGCCGCTCGCCCGAGGAGCAGCTCGGGGTCGGCCTCGGCACCAGCTGTGGGGATGCCGTCGGAGGCGGCGCGAAGGGTGCTGAGACCGCCCCAGTCTGCGGTGGGTTCGCGACGCGCGCCGCGCTGAAGCGGCGGCGACTCTGGCGCGGACTTTCAAGGCTGAACGCCGCCAGTAGCCCAGGATCGGCCAGCATCGAACGTTGGAGAGCCGCGATGGTTCCAGGCTGGACGAGCCGCGCGGCGTTAGACAGCCAGCGCCGACGGCATCGCGGCGCGAGCCCGCCACACCCTGAGGGCGCCTGTTGGAGCCAGTATGGATTGCCTTGGGAGGGGGGGGATGCTAAAGGTGCCCCTGGCCCAAGGTGCCCCCAGCTGTTTGCTCAAGTTTGGAGCCCCTGGGACCCTCTGAGCCTCGTGAGGGGCGCTCTGGGGGCCGTGGGCGTCTCCTTGGGAAGTCTTGGCGGCACCTTGGGCCAGGGGCACTTCTAGAAACACCCGAGTGTGAGGTGGCTTGGGGGAGGGCTGCCTGCGCGGAGCCGCAGGCCCTGCCGCCTCCTCGACCCCAAGCGGTCGCTCACCGCGCCCCTTACAGCGCTCGGCGCACGCGGCAGCCTGACACGTTTCGAGGACTCGCACGCCTCGCTCGGAGGGCGCCCGCTGTGCGCCTGCACGCCGATCCCTGCCCGGGGGGGGGGCGGGGGCGAGTCCTGGGCTGCGACGCCTGGGCCTGGCCGAGCCAGAATCGGCGCCTGTCCTCCTGGATCAGGAGGCGGAGGAGGAGGAGGAGGAGGAGGAGGAGGAGGAGGAGGAGGAGGGAGGCATGCTTCAGGGGCAACGACGAGGGGGGACTGGCCCAGGGGGGGGGGCATCAACACCCAGTCGCCCACTCGTCACCAGTCGGGGCCTGGGTGCCCCAAACCTGCCCAGGAACGCGCGGTGTCACCATCGAGGGCACATCGGCAGTCCATCGGCGATGCATCGCCGATTCCAGGCAAGTGTCCCCCCCCGCCGAGCTAGTCTCCCCCTTGTCGCTCCCCCTCGATGATCGGTCGGTGCATGCCCTCCTGGCCAAGCCATGGGGAGCGCGCCCCCACCGATCTGTGGCCCCGAAGCAGGCCTGGCCAGGACTCGGCGCAGGCGTATTGGCTGGCGCCCGCTGCCGGGGCCGAAGCACCCACCCTTGCCGATCGCCGTGGCCTCTTGTGGCCTGCCACGGCGCACCTGATGTTGCTCTCTGGGGCTGGGGGGAGGTGGGGGGACGGGGTTG
This sequence comes from Prorocentrum cordatum, assembly GCA_963575745.1. Lineage (NCBI taxonomy): Eukaryota > Dinophyceae > Prorocentrales > Prorocentraceae > Prorocentrum > Prorocentrum cordatum. Next base: position 120,976 of record CAUYUJ010017742.1, read on the forward strand.
GAGGGAACCCAGGACGAAGGGCAGGGAGGAGGGAGATGGGAGAAAGGAATAGGCGAGGAGAGGAGGAAAAGGAGGAGGAGGAGGAGGAGGAGGAAGAGGAGAAGGCGGAGGAGCAGTCGGAGGAGGAGGAGGAGGAGGAAGAGGAGGAGGAGCAGCAGCAGGAGCAGGAGCAGGAGCAGGCGGAGGAGGAGGAGGAGGAGGAGGAAAGGAGGAGGGGGAGGAGGAGGAGGAGGAGGGAGGAAGATGAGTGGGGGAGTGGGGGAGGGGAGGAAACGGAGAGTCGGGGGGAGGATAAGGAGGAGGAGTGGGAGAAAGAAAGGGAGGAATGAGGGAAGAGGAGAAGGAGGACGAGAAGGACGAAGGAGGAGAGGAGGAGAAGTGGACGTGGAAGGGGAGGAGGAGGAGGAGGAGGAGGAGGAGGAGAGTCGGAGGAGGAGGAGGAGGAGGAGGAGGAGGAGGAGGCGGAGAAGGAGAAGGTTTGAGCTGTCCGCCGTGAGAGAGCATGAGGAAGAGCAGGAGAAAGAGGAGTGGAAGCAGGAGCAGGAGAAAGGCGACGACGACAATACGAAGAAGGAGGAGAAGGAGGAGGAGGAGGAGGAGGAGGAGGGGGAGGAGGAGAGGGGGGAGCAAGAGGAAGAGGAGGAGGAGGAGGAGGAGGAGGAGGAAGAGAATGAGGAGGAGGACGACGACGACGACGATGAGTGGCAGGGGCAGACTGGGGAGCGAGGGGAGGAGTGATGGGAAGGAAAGAGCACGGGGGCAGGGAGGGTGGCAAGAGGGGGAAAGCTGAGGGGAGGGAGCAGGGGGGGAGGGCGTGGGAGGGAAGACGGGACAGCGAGTGTGCGCCCTGCCCTCCCCGGTGCGGACCTGCGGCGGCAGGCCCAGTGGGGAGGGGGAGGGCGGGGAGAGCCGTCTCCGACGCCTGCTCGCGCGAAGCGGCAGCGCGCTGGCCTCGACGGTGCGGCTGGAGGGGGACGCGGGGAGGGGCGGGGAAGGCCTCGGGGTGCGCGCAGACAGCCCTTCAAGGTAGCCCCGGCTGGCCTCCGCAGGCCCCGCGAGCAGGCCGAGCGGGCCTCGACGGGCCAGCTGGGACTGCTCGGGGGGAAGGCCTGCCGAGGCCAGCTGGGACCTGGGGGGGCGGCTGTCCGCGCGCAGCCCGGAGCCTTCCCGCAGGGGGCTGAGGCGCGTGCGTCAGCGGCGGGCCCCGTCTCCACCGGAACCTGCGCGCTCCGTCGCCACGTCAGAGCACGTGGCATCGGCTGAACGCGTTTGCTTCGAGGGGGGCACCCCCCCAGATCCGCAGGTCTGGCGCACGGACCCCCACGGTCGGCAAGTTTGGCTCAGCGCGTCGCGCCGCCAGTCATGGCCCACCGCGCGTCGGCGCGACTCGCTATCCACGTCCCTCAGGAGGGGAAGAAACACACAGACACAATGAATCGTCGATCCCCAGGAAAAGATGGGAAAAAATGGGAAGTGGGGGGGAAGACAAAAACCCAGAAAATATGGGAAAATGTGGGGGATATATATTTGTATGTGTGTGTGTGTATTTATTTGTGTGTGTTTGTGGGCCCCTTCAGTCCCAGGCACCAGGGTCCCGAGAGTTGCCCAGGCATCTGGCCCCGCGGAGCGGAGCGGCACGCTGCGCCACCTCGCAGATCACGCCCAGGGCAGCGCCTCGCCGGGGCCGCCGCCGCAGTGCGCAAAGCCAAAGGCCCCTGCCCCTCTACTACAGAGAATAAGAGGAGGAGGAGGAGGAGGAGGAGGAGGAGGAGGAGGAGGCGGAGGCGGAGGCGGAGGCGGAGGAGGAGGCGGAGGAGGAGGAGGAGGAGGAGGAGGAGGAGGAGGATAATAAAGTTCGGCGGTCACGGAGTGATGATAAAAGTTGCCCACCAGAGGCCAGCAGAAAGATGTTAACAGAGGAGCCAAAGCCGAGGATATCTTGAGACATCCTCAGCTCTTGGCCCTCTCTGAAACGTCCTCAGCAGTGGCTTGTCTCGCTTGAGGCATCCTCGGCAAATTTGTTTCGCTTGTCACCCTGCATCCCTCCTCGAGATCAGACGCAAGGTTTGCTCCCACGACGTGGCGGCGCCACAGAGACCCCAAAAATCCGAAGGTTCGCGCCGAAACGGGCGACCGCAACCACAGAAATCGGACCCCGTGGGCCGCGCTGCGCGCGTCGACCCACATCAAGAGCTTGCGTTTGGGGGTCGTAGTGTTGGTGGATGCGCGGAGGGGCGGGGAAGGATCGGGAGGGAGCAAAAAACACACACAGACACCATGCATCGTCGACCCCCCAGAAAGTAGGGGAAGATAGTTATGGGAAGTGGGGGGGGGGGAAGATGAGACCCCAGAACGTGCGGAAAAGTGCTGGCAAAATCCTGCGATCTGTCCGTATTTACTCGCGCGTCCCCCAGAAGGTAGGGGAAAACATGGGAAGTGGGGTGGGGGGGGGGAAAGATGAGACCCCAAAACATGCGGAAAAGTGCTGGCGAAATCCTGCGCTCTGTCCGTATCTGCTCGCGTGCCCCCCAGAAAGTGAGGGAAAACATGGGAAGTGGGAAGTGTGGGGGGGGGGGGGGAAGATGAGACCCCAAAACGTGCGGAAAAGTGCTGGCAAAATCCTGCGCTCTGTCCGCATTTACTCGCGTGCCCCCCAGAAGGTGGGGGAAAACATGGGAAGTGTGTGGGGGGGTGGGGGGGAAGATGAGACCCCAAAACGTGCGGAAAAGTGCTGGCAAAATCCTGCGCTCTGTCCGTATCTGCTCGCGTGCCCTTGGGGCCCCTTCCGCGGGGAAGTGGGCGCGCCGAAGGCGGCGCGACCTGTCCCGCGGGGTCCGCCCCCCGCGGCGGAGGCCCCGAGAGGGCGGAGGGGCGGCGAGGAGCCTCAAAAGAGGGCGGAGGGGGGGCCCCGGGCCCTCTCGGAGGCACCTTGGGGCCATCTGTCTCGGGGGCGGAGACCCTGACCTTCCAGAGAGCTATTTTTTAACACTGGAGACCTAAAAACCTAAAAAGCTGGGCGAAACAGCTTAAAACCAAGACGTTGAATAGCTCTGGGATAGGTTTTTAAGTCGGGTGCTATTTTTTAGCCCTCCTGGAAGGTCAGGGGAAGAGGGCGGTGATGACTAGGGGGGGGTGGATATCATGGCGTCGGCCATGATGTTTCCCCAGGTTTCGGGGCGCCTCCTCTTACTTCATTACGTCCCTGGACCCCCCGCTGGGCCGCGCACGTGCCGCCGGTCATGATTTGCACCCCCCCCTCTTGGACACCCCCCTCTTGGCCGCTCCCGACTGTCGGGTATTGCTAGAAGTGCCCCTGGCCCAAGGTACCTCTTGGATTCTCGGGGTGGCCCGGACGGCCTCCAGGGCACCCCTCACGAGGCCCAGAGGGCCACAAGGAGCTCCAAAATGGAGCGGGAAGCTGGGGGGCACCTCGGACCAGGGGCACTTCTAGCAACACCCGAGTCTGGGGGCCCTCTTCGTGGCATCTTGGGGTCCTTGGCTGCCTGCGCGGACCGTCTTTCGAAGAAGAAGAAGAAGAAGGAAAAAAACAAAAACAAAAAAACAAGAAGAATAAACAAAACAAAAACAAACAAAAAAAAAAAAACGCCATAGACATAAACTGTTGGCGCTCGGCGCGGATTTCTTGGATCCGCGCGGGGCCTCCAGGCGGTTGTGGATCACGAATATGCGGATCACACCGCTGAAGAGGAACAGTTGAGAGATGAGGGGAAAAGACGGCCACGAGCGACACATACGGTTCCTTGGGGTCCCAGGCGAGGCTTCGAGTGGTCTCGAGCCCGGAGTGCCCAAAACGATGGTGACCGATTCGGCGAGGCAGTGTTCCGAGAGGGCCAGTTGCTCTGAGATCCAGGCGTGCCGTGGAGCACGCGTCGAGCACCCGATGCTTCCCACGTCCGACTCTCCGACCGACCCACCAGCGCCCAAAGCCAGGCGGTGTTCATGTGTCCCGTGCGGCATTTGCGAGAGAGGCGTCATCCTGGAGAGTCCGAGCAAGTGCATGCCTGATTAATGGGCGGGCCTGCGGAAAGGAGCCGCCCTCCATCCGTGCAGGTGCTGGAAATGTTGAGGGCGACTCTGCGCGGCGCTGAGGCGAGAGCCCCATCTTGAAGGAACCGCCCTCCAACGTTTGAGGCGAATGTGCACGGCGTTCAGACGAAAGAGCTACCCGTTGAAAACGATTCATGACCCATCCTTGTACTTGTTGGATTCGTTCAAAACGAATGTGCGCCGCGTTGAGGCGAGAGTCTCATATTTAAGACGACCTGTACTCCATCCGTGTAACGTGTACTGTAATTGCTGGAAAGACTTACGACTAATGTGCGCAGCGCTCAGGCGAGGGCTCCATTTGGAGAACGACACCTGTCCATCCGTGAAACTTTTCCAACTGTCGAGCCGAGTACGCACTGCGCTAGGCAAGAGCCACATTTTGAAAACCAGGCGAAACGCCAGTCCCGCCCTACCGACACGTTTTGAAGTGCGACAGGAAGGAGTTCTCTATATTAGCCAGCGTGGACCCCAAACAGTGGCGTCTTGCAATATACGCGGTGCATTGTGAAGGTTGTGCAATCCATGTGGTGCAACCCGTGGGGTGCAGAGCAAAGCAATGCAATGCAAAGAAAAGCAATGCATTGCAATGCAGAGCAACACAAAGCACCGCGAAACAATAAGAACAAATGCAAAGTAATGAAAAGCAGCGAAGAGAAAAAACAGCAAAGCAAAGCAGTGCAAATCAACGCAAAGAAAGCAATACAAATCAATGTCGAATGGTATTCGGCCCATCCCGCCCCCGTACCGGCGTTGTGGATTACAGGCCTATAGGATGTTCGGTGAGATGTCGTGGGAGGCTTCTCGGGGGCCTCTTGAGGGCGGTTTTGAGGCCTCTTCGGGGCCGCTTTGGGACATCTTGGAGCGTGTGCGAGGCCTCTTGGGGGTCTCTTGGGGTCCTGGGGGCCTATTGGGGCCTCCTTGGGCCCTTCTGGGGGCCTCTTGGGGCGGAAGACTCGGATTTTCGGTTCGTGTTCCCCTCTTTGAGCTGGACAGTCTTGGGCGCCTCTGGGGACGTCTTGGAGCCTTCTTGGGTAGCTCGACAAGTCGAGGACCCCAAAATCATTGATTTAGGCCCTCGGGGCCCTCTCGGGAAGGCACTTGGGCTCTCTTGAGGCGACGCGGAGACCTTTTGGGCCGTCTTGGGACCATCTTGGGCGTCTTGGTGCGATTTTGGGGCGTCTCGGGACCCTCTTGGACCGTCTTGGCCCGGGCCCCTTAAAGACTCCTCAGGGGTGAAGATTGAAGCTTACGGGATGAGGCGAAGTACCTGAGGACGCCCACTCCGTACCCGGCGGCATGGTGGCGGAGCATACAATACAAAGTAGCGCAAAGCAATGCGAAGTGGCGCAAAGCAGTGCAAAGCAATGCAGAGCAAGCAATGCAAAGCAATGCGGCGACGGGGCGGCGACGGCAGCCACTTGGCGGCCGGACCGCCACCCAGGCCCAGACACTGGACGGCGGCGAGGCGGCGACGGGGCGGCGACGGCAAGCACAAGGCGGCGGACCCCACGCGCAGGCCCAGACGACAGGCGGAGGCGAGGTGGCGACGGGGCGGCGATGGCGACCACATAGCCGCCAGACCGACGCGCAGGCCCAGTTCCTGAGACCGGATGCAAGAAACCCTCAGCGCAAGCACTGTCTGGGGAAGCAGGACACGAGATGGAGAAAATAAGGAGAGGAACGGCGGAGGAGGAAGAAGAAGAAGAAAGGAGGAAGCGGAAAAATAAAAAATGGAGGAGCAGGAGTGGAGGAGAACAGGAGGAGATGAACAAAAAAGATGAAGGGGAGGAGGAACGAGGAGGGGGGCAGGAAAAGAGGAAGAGGAACAGGAGAGCGGGGGACGGGGCCGGGCGAGTGAATGTCTCACCGGTCCCCAGAGTGCATATAATCATTTAATGCCGTTCTGCACCGCAGGAATCCGCGCGAGTGCAGGTTACGACTGCATCGTGCCAGGCGCGCAAGCGCGCACGGCAGCTGCCAGTGCGGCTGGCGACGATTGTCACCACGAAGCCTTGTTCTTTGTGATCACCGCTCCCATGTGTCAGTGCAGCACCACAACCTCCTTCACAATCATCTCCTGTTCCTCCTCCTCCTTCTTCTGCTCCTCCTCCTCTTCTTCCTCACCCTCCCCATGTTCGCCCTGATCCTTTTCCTGTTCCCCCTCTTTCTCCTCTTCCTCCTCCTACGAGGACGATGGGTCTTCCACCTCACCTTTCTGCTGCTGCTGCCACTGATCCTCGTCGTCCACCTCCTTCTCTTGTTCCTCGTCCTCCTTCTGGTCCTACTCCTCCTCCCTTCTCTCGCCCTCCTTCACATCCCTCATCACCGTAATCATCGTCCTCATCATCAGCAGCATCACCAGCAGCAGCAGCAGCATCATCATAATTAGTCTCCTCTCTCCCCTCCCCACCACATTCCCTCCACTTTCTCCCCCTCCTCCTCCTCCTCCTCCTCCTCTTCTTCCTCCTCCTCCTCCTCCTTCTCCTCCTCCTCCTCCGTCTGCCCTCCTCCTCCTCCTCCTCCTCCTCCTCCTCCCTCCTCCCCTCCTCCTCCTCCTCCTCCTCCTCTCTCCTCGTCCTCCTCCTCCCTCCTCCTCCTCGTCCCGTCGTCTCCTCCTCCTCCTCTCCTCCTCCTCCTCCTCCTCCTCCTCCTCCTCCTCCTCCTCCTCCTCCTCCTCCTCCTCCTCTCCTCCTCCTCCTCCTCCTCCTCCTCCTCCTCCTCCTCCTCCTCCTCCTCCCCTCCTCCTCCTCCTCCTCCTCCTCCTCCTCCTCCTCCTCCTCCTCCCCCACAATGTGCCGAGGGAGGCATAGGTCCACCACGCGGGAAGGTGACGCCTGCGCGGCAGTGCACCGCGCTAGAAATTGCGCCCCGCACGCCCCGCACAGAAAGGCTGCAACTGGTGCCTTGGATTGTTGTGGCCCGGGTCGTCGCGACTCGCACAGGCACAAGGATCGAAGAGGTATTTCGACAGTTCGAAATGAGTTTTCGTTGGTTCCTGGACATGTTCCTGCCTCGGGATGCTTTCCGGCAGCTGCGCTTCGCCGATGGCATTCCAGGGGGGCCCGAATCATCCAGAACGGTCTCCAGAGACCCGAACTGAGACCCGATAACCTGGTGACCCCTCGCCGGAGAGGCCTTTGCTGCGCGGCTTCCGGGGGGCGCGGGGGGCCCAGCCCAAGCACGCGGGTCGCTTTTGCTCGCATCACACGCAACGATTGGCAGGCCGCACACCAAATGTCAATACTGCTTGGGATCATTCTTGCATGTACAGTCAGCCCGCATAGTATAGATGAGCGACTTTACAAGATTACATTTGCATTCTTCCCCTTCGGCCCATCCCTGGCCGCTTTCGCTGGCCGCGCCCCGCTCGCAGGGTGTCGACATGGCCTTCCAAGGCCCTTGCACCCTTATCCCCATCCTTATTATACGGGTTGGCTGTAGCCGACACGGGCAGCGCGCCCAGAGACTCCTGGGAACGGGAACCCGCTACGATGCAATCCAGCTGCATGGGCTGTCAGGTGTGGACGAGGTGTGGTGGAGGCTGTCTCAAGCCTGCAGGGAAGTGTGTCCAAAACTGGCGCGCATACACAGCTCAAGGTGCTCGGGGTAGTGGTTTTGGGCAAGCGTCGGCCAATGACAGCCCAGGCCTCCTCCTCCTCCTCCTCTTCCTCCTTCGGTGCTGACACGCTGGGCCATCTTTGTCCAGAGGTACGAGTGCTGTGGGCGGCATCTTGGATACTCCTCAAGCGCATTGTCGTGTCGTGTTTCGTCTCATTCACACCACCATAGTCATCCCCATCATCATAATCAGTTGCATCCTCTTCTTCATCTTCAGCAGCAACATCATCTTCATCACCGCCAACATCGGCAGTAGCACCAGCATGTCCACCAGCATGCCAATCATCATCATCAGTAGCAGTAGAATCGTCATCATCAGCAACATCGTCATCAGCATGTTTACAAACAGTAGCATCAATATCATCATTCTCATCGTTATCATCATCAGCATCCTCATTACCACCGCCACCATGATCATGTTCATCAGCAATGTCGCCGTCATTGCCATAATCAGCAGCATCAACGTCATCACCATCGTCATCGTCAGTGCGATAATCGGCATCGCACCGTCATCATCAGCCTCAGTATCGTCACCGGCATCATCATAACCACCACCATCATCAACATCAGCATCAGCGTCGGCAGCAGCAGCATCATCGCCAGCATTATCATGACCACCACCATCATCATCATCATCATCATCATCATCATCATCATCACCAGTCTCATTATCACTGTCATTACAATTGTATCATTATCAGCATCATCACCATCGCCATCATCAGCATCATCATCATCCGTAGCATCCTTATCAGCATCAGCCCCGTCTTTGCCGTCACAAGCAGAGTCAACATCATCAGCAGCATCACCATCAGCAGCATCATCACCCGCCGTCATCCGCCCCCCCTCCCCCGCCATCATCTGCAGCCGTTGTGGTCCAGGCCTGTTCGTGGCCGAGGCCTCGCGCAGGACCCGCGGCGACGCCCCCGCCTTTTTTCTTCAGGGCCGCCCGCCCCGCCGCCCGCAGTGGCCGCCACCGCGCTCGTCGGGGTACCGCGGGCACCCGCCCCGCGGGGCATGCACGGCCCCTGCGGCCTCCTCAACCCTGACTGCCCATGCATGAAAGGCGGAGCCTGCTCCAAACGTTACGTAAAAGATTGGAACGCCGACGCTTCTCGGCGAATGTGAACGGCCGCCCTGAGCACCGGCGGCCTGGGACGCACCTGCCTATCACTACGAAACGCCCCTCGCGTGGGCGGCCGCGGTGACGCCGCTCGCGGCGGCCGGCCGCGCCAGGCGCGCTGGGCGCACGACGCGCCGCGCGGACTTCATGAAGGTGGCGGCCCCCGAGCCGACGCTCAACCTGGACAGGTTCAGCGACGTGTGCGAGCAGACGGGCGCCATTTTGTCCTGGTGCATGACTGAGCCAAGCAAACGCGGCGTCGTGGACACCGGCCTCAACGCCATCATGGCTTCGATCTTCAATGGCACTACGGCCGTCGTTAACCTGATCGCGAAGGCGCCCCGCGCCACACGGGGAGTTGAATGTCCAGGGGCGGCACCAGAAAAAACTCGGCGTCTTCACCAATGAAGTGCTGGAGAGCGCCCTGAGGCACACCTGGGAAAACTTGGCACATTGGCGCCACAGGGAGAAGACGACTCGGGGTCTTTGTCGAGGACTTTGCCCAGAACGACGAGGTCAACAACAAGGTCGCCGGGGAGACGGGCTCCCACGCTTGCGTTTTCGACCCACCCCCGACGGCAGCAGCAAAGTGGACGCGGGCACCCCTGTCGGCGCCGTCTTCTGCATGTTCATGGAGCCCGACGACGGCAACCTCAACGGCGGCAAAATAGACGAGGCGGCCCATGCCTGCCTGGCGACGACGTTACAGGCCGGCAAGAACCTCGCGGCAACTGGGAACGTTTTCTATTCGGTTTCAGTTGAGTTGAATGCAACGTTTGGGAACAGGGTCGTCGGCTTCACGCTGGGCCATGGCACTTGCGACAACAAGCTTAGCCGCGCGCGCATCAAGATCCTGGCCCGCGGCAGCATTTATCCCTTAGACCAGGCGGGCCGAGGGCCAGCGGGGCGAGCCCATGAGGCAGCACATCGAGGACCTGCACGGAGGGAAGGGCCAGGCGGGCAAGAGGTACAACTAGAGGCACGTCGGCCCCATGGCGGGGGACGCGCACCGCGCGCATCTCTACGGGGGCACATTCGCGCACCCCGCGGACGAGAGAAGAACGCGGACGGCAAGCTGCGCCTGCTCTACGGGGTCGCCCCCATGTCTTCTTAGCTGGAGAAGGCCGGCGGCAAGTCCATCGCAGGCCACGCCAAGCGAGCTACCGAACAGCATTTTCCCGTCGGCCACTACGCACGGGCGCGGCACGATTCGGACTAGCTGGGCGAACTGGCACATTGCGTAGCGCAGCCTATCCCGCCGCCCAGGGCACAAGAAGTTGCTCACATAACGCGGGGCAGGAACAGAAACGAGTCCGTGGCCCAGCGCGACCAGCACTGCGCCAGCGCGCCCCCTGCTGCGAACGGAGGATGTCGTTCCGAACGAAGCGACGAAGTACTGCGCAACGAAGACGCGCGCGCGCCGACGAGGGGCGCAATCCAGGGAAAAAGCACGGCGCTCCGGCATCGGCGGATCGCGCCAGCACGCAGCGTCAACGCGCGCTTTCCAGAGCCCAGGCGCCTCGCCCACGCGCGCCACCAAGGCTCCGCGCGCGCCGAGGGAAGCGCCGATGGCCTCGCGCCCGAGCCGCCCCCGCTGCGACGCCTCGTCACTTGACGAGCGCGCCCCGTCACCCGCGAGCGCTAGCTTGTCGGGCCCGCTCCCCCACATTTGCCCCACGCGGAAGCGCGGCGCAAAGACGGGGCCCACGAGCTCGACCGCGCCCAATTCTTTTGGCGGGGCTTCCGGCCGAGCGCGGAAATGTTCGAGAGCGCCTGGCAGCGCGGCGCCGCTGCGCGCCGCGCCCGCGGCAGACTACACGAGGCCTAGCGGCGCTGGGAAAGGCCACGATCGCTCGTTGCCCGCGCGCGGGGGCGGGCCCGCGAAGGGCGCCCCGCGCCCCCCCCCAAGGAAAAAAACGCGCAGGCCGCGCTCTCGCATCCGACTTCGTCGAGCAATCGGACGAGCAGGGCGCCGCTGGTCGGCCCAGCGACGGCGCGCGCGTTGGCGTCGCAGCCAGCGCGCCAGGCCGCAGCCGCTCCAGCGGCGCGAAGTTCGGCGCCCCCGGCATGAATCCCGGAGAATGGCGCGCCGCCCGCCGCAAACCCGCCGCCCCGAGCGACGGCTAGCCGCGGCCAGCGCGCAACCGCGCCCACTGCAACTCGAGGGGCGACGTCGCAGGCGCACGACCCCGCGACGCTGCGCGGACCTGGGTGCAAGCGCCCGGCAGCCCCGCGCGGCTGCAACACGCGGCCCTTTCGATTCCTGCGCCGCGCGAGCGCGGGCGCACAGGCTTGCCCTGGGCGCCCCCGCGCCCCGCGACCCCGCGGGCGGGCGGCCCTCGTGTCGCATTCGGACCGCGGTGGAAAATGCGCACGCACGCCCTGGGCAACGCGGCGACGGCGCGGCGCGCGAATGCAGGCGCGACCACTCGGAACGGCAGCCAGGATGGGCGCCCCTACGTCGACATTGATTGCCCACGCGGCGCGGAATGCACATCCTGGACGGCGCGCCGCGCGCCGTGGGATGCGCGCGCCTCTGGCGAGTGCCAGGGTCGACGGTTGCCCCGAGGCGAATTCACCGCCCGCGAATGCCAGGGGCGCTTGTCGCACTCCCCGCGGCGCGAGGATCGGGCGTGCCACCCGTCAGCCCTTGGCTCGCGATCGCTCTTCTAGGAGATGCAAGCGGCGCCCGCGGCGCTCGCGCCCGCGCTCTGCCCCTGCGCCGCCGCGCCGCCCGTTCCCGCGCCCTTTCCGACCAGCGCGGTGGCCTTCGGCTGCGGCGGCGCATCGCGCGAACAGGGGTCGCGGCGACGCGGCATTCGCGGCCCGAACACATTCCGCGGCCGCCGCCTGGGGCAGGCCGCTGTCAAGCGACAAACCAGCCACTTTGACCTGCTGGCCGACGCGCGCCCTGGAATTACTCCGCCGAGACACAGCGCGAAACTGCAGCCTCGAAGCCCGCCGCGCCGGCGGCGGCGCCCTCAGTCCAGGTTCTCCGCGCCGGGCGGCCACGCGCAATGGCCGCCCGCGCCTTCCGCCTCGGCGAATAGCGCACCCAGAGTAAGTCGCGCGCGCGCGCGCGAGCTACCGGCGGCAGAGGCCCGCCGGCGCTTGTTTGGAGCACCGCACGCCCACGCGCCCAGTCGCTCGCGCGCGAGATCTGAACCGCGACCGCCGCCGCCGGGCACCGCGCATCCGGCGCCATTGTGCCCAGGACAGAAGCGGCTGACTCTCTGCCGCCATGCCCGACCGAGCGCCCCGACCAGCGCGGTCGTTTCCATTGAGATTCGGGTTCGTCTTCATCGGGGGAGGCCGCGCGCGCCGAGCGGCGTGGACATTGTGAGATCCGCACAGACGAAAGGACGCTCGATGCCCTTGGCTGTTGCGCGCTGCACCTCGGTCAGCGCGTCGGCCCCCGCCGACCTGAGCGAGCGGGGGCTCGCGCCAGCGAGCCAGGAGAGAGATGCGCGGCTACCGCGGCCACGGCAACTGCGGAAGGTCGCCCACGGCAACGCGGGGCAGGCCCGCGCCGATGCCTACACGCCCCCCTCTCGGCGCTGGCCAAGCATCATGCTGCGAGACATCCCGCCGATGCATTCGCGGGCCCCGCGGGCCCTCGGCGGACTTGCCACGGCGCCCGCCACCGTCTCGCCATCCAGTGCGCGCCGCAGGATTGCTTTCGACAGCGCAGACACGCCCTCGCCGCCCCGCAAGTTTTTAAATTGAACAGTTGGCCAATCTTCAGGCACCGTCAGCCCATTGGCTGCCAGGCAGTCAGCCACTCTCGCACACTGGATGTCAGACAACTTCGCCCCGCCGAGAACGTCTGAGCGCACGAAGGCAAGCATCGCCATCGCGAGCCCGCCACTTCCCAGGGCGCTCGCAGAGCCACCGCGCGTCTGAGAAAACTGCCCGACTGCCGCGGCACGCGCGCCCACGCGCAGGCGCGCAACGAAGACGAGCGGAGACCGCCGCAGAGAAAGCCCAAGGGGGCCCGGCGGGAGTGGGCCGCACGGGGCTGCACGGGGTCACTGTGAATCCTGCCGCGAGCCCTACATGGGCTGCTGGGGCCTCACAGTAAGGACGAGCAGGGGGCCACTATGGACCGTGCAAGAGCCGCCTGCGGGCACAGTGGCACGAGCCTGCCACGAGCCTCGGCGGGCGGCTGTTGTCTTGCTAGCACCAGCGAGCCGGCGGCCACAACGGGTCGCGACGGAGACATCGCGGGTAAGAGAGCGGTCGCAATGGGCCCAGCCGCGAGCCAATGCATATTGTCGGCGCCCGAGTGGGCACATGATTGACCAGATAGTAGATGGTCACTGTTGGCATTCGGGCCAGCGACAGCAGATGGCCATTATGGACCAGAAGGCCCCATCGGGCAAGCCAACGCAACAGGCCATTATGGACCGTGACGAGACCCCAGTCGGCAGCAAGATCCCCAACGGGAGACATGAGCCGAACCCCCAGACATGGCACGGTATTGCTATCCCGCCCCACTACCAGGCGGAAGGAGCACGGCACGCAATACACCGCACGACGCGAGCAAGAAACGGAAGCGGGTCGGCCAGCGCGTGGCCGACCAGCCGAGCGAGGGCGCCCACGTGTCGGCAAGCCCTCCGCGGGGTCGTGCCCAGCGCGGGCGGACTTGTGGTAAGCAACAATTTCGTTGTTCCGACCCAACAAGGAGGAGAAGGAAGAGGAGGAGGAAGAGGAGGAGGAGGAGGTGGAGGAGGAGGAGGAGGTGGAGGACGAGGAGGCCGCTTGAGGCCCTCTTGGGGCCTCTTGGGGGCTTCTTGGGATCTGGGGCCTCTGAAAAGCCTCTTGGGGGCCTCCTGGGCCCTCGTGGTGGTTTCCTAGGGCCTACTGGCGCCATCTACCTTGGGGGGTCCTTTGGGGGCTTCAGGGCCGTCGTGGAGGTCTCTGGGGCCGCTTTGGGTGCCTCTTGGGCAGTCTTGGGGCCGTTGTACGGGGCTCTTCGGGGCCGTCTTGGACGATCGTTGGGGCCGATGGGGCCGTCTTAGAGCGTCGGACATCCGAAAAAGCGAGAACGCTAAAATCGGTGAACAATTCCCAGAGAATCAATGATTGTGGCCTCCTGGAGGTCCTCGAGGAGCCCTCTTGGGTTGTCGTAGGGTCCTCTTGGGCCGTTTTGCGGGCATCTTGGGCAGTCGTGGGGGCAATCTTGGTCGTATTGGAGGCATATTGGAACCGTTTTGGCCATCCAGGGCCATCTTGACCGTCTTGGAGGCATTTCGCAAGTCATTTCAGCCGTCTTGGAGCCATCTTGAAGGCCGTTTTGGGACGATTTGTGATGCACGTTGAGGTCTTTATGCGGCTCTCCGGGTGGACGGCGGGTTGGGCCGAAGGTTTTCTCATTTTCGAAGAAGTTCCAAACCAATTCCAAATCTAGCACGCCAGACACCCTTCTGCAAGAAGACGGGGGCGACGGATCGAAGACGCCTACGGCGAATCACCGCCGCCCCTTGCCTCTTAGGATACGCCTATGTGGCCAAACGTTTGGGCAAAGTTTGGCCACGCTACTGGACCATGCGTTCCCCCAACCGTTGTGGAAGCTCCTCGGGAAGCACGGGAGGAGGAGGAGGAGGAGGAGGAGGAGAAGGAGGAGGAGGAGAAAAGGAGGAGTGGGAGGAAAAAGGAAGATGAGAAGAAAGATGAGGAGACCTCTTGGGAGCTGTGGGTGTCATTCTTGTGGCCTCCTGGGATCTTCCTGGGGGCCTCATGGAGGCCTCTTGGGGACCTTCTCGGGCCTCTTTGAAGCTTTTAGGGACTTCTTGGGGGCCTCTTTGGCCGTCTCACGGCGTTCCTAACCCGTCTAACGCAGTCGGAAGCCGTCTTGGGAGCCTCCTTGGGCCGTCTTGGGGCCCTCGCGGGGCGCTTCAGGGCCGTCTTGACGGCCATCTTGGACGTCTTTTGGCCGTCCTGGGGCCCTTTGGAAGCTGTATTGGGAGTCTCTTGAGCCGTCCTGGAGCCATCTTGGAGGCCTCTTGGGCGATCTTGGGGCAATATTGGGGGCCTCTTGGGCCGTCTTGGGCCGTCGGAAGGCCGAAAAGAAGCAAAAGGCTAAATCCTTCAAAAGCTTTTGGGAAATCGATGATTGTGGCATCGTTGTGCCCTCCTGGAGGACCTCTTGGAGGCCTCTTGGGCCGTCTTGGAGGCCTCTTCGTGGCATCTGGGGCCGTCTTGGAGGCCCTCCTGGACCATCTTGAACGAACTTGAGAGCCATCTCGGCCGTCTTGGAGGCAAACTTGGGCCATCTTGGAGCTATCTAGACCAGGAACAACCTTTGCAGCCACCTCGAACGCAGCCTTCCGGGTGGCCGGCGGCATCGGCCGAAGCCCCAGGGGAAGTTCGAAAAGAACCAAAAACCTTCAAACATCCAGCACGCCGGGCACCCTTGTGGCAAGACCACAGGGGGCGGCAGATCGAGTGGCCCTCGGCCTATCCCGCCGCCGTGCCTGGGTTGTGGGTCAGAGGTCTCACGCGAAGAAGGGTACTTTCAGATGCATCTCTGAGGCTTCTTAGAGCGCTCTTGGGGGCCTCTTGTGGGACTCTTAAAAGGTTTGGGGGGCTTTATGGGGGGGCAATGGGGGATTTCGGGCGTCTTTCTGGAAGCCCCAAGGGTCCTGCGGCAAGCTTCCGGAGAGCCCAAGAGCGCCCGGAACTCTGGCCTGCGGGCCTCTAGAGAATCTGTTTATACACACTATGGAGGAATTTAAGGGACCTGGGGACATTTCATTTTGTGTCTCGAGGCACGGTGGCGGATAATTGCCATTACGACATGAGAACCGGGTCAGCGCCTTGTGCACGCACGTTAGACATGCCCCGCTGTGTTGGGTTAGGAGGTGTGCAGCGCATGATCTCGCGAGCGTCTTTGCATGTACAGGGTGGCGGGGGGGCGATGTGTGGGGGGACGGGGAGGGAGAGGTCGAGGGAGAGAGGGAAGGGGAGGGGAAAAGTAGAAGAGGTGGAAGGCAAATGAGGGGAGGCACGAAGGTAGGAGAAGAGGAGCATCGGTGGACAAACAAGTGGCAGCATCTCTCTCACAGTGCCTCATCGCCTCGTGGAACCGAGCCGTACCGGGTGGCGCGTGCCAAAACGCTCACTCTCCGATGAGGTTTCTTGGACTGCCGCTTGACAGGCAGCTCCATCGAAACAGCGCCCATCATCCTCATCATCAGCAGCATCCCCCCACACGTCGAGATCAGACGGCCGCCGGGGCAAACGCATCGCTGACGGCAACACCAGTCTGAGAGGCACAAAAAGCGAGGCCACTTTGCGCAGGCATTCGCGCGCAAGTCGCCCGCATAAGGTCGCCCGAGACCGGAAGTTGTTCCGCGCAGGCGCCGCGGGAGAAAGGCTCGATTGCGCCGAGATTCGCGCGTAAGCTGCCCGCGTGGGGGCCCGCGTGCGCATCCTCGTTTCCAATGATGCGTTCCACGCTGGCGGCCCGCGTAAGCCACCGCGTGAGGTCGCTATGTCATCTCGCGCAAGACAGGGTTCTTTTCGTAGCTCGTAGCTCACGCGGGATGCCGCTTTGGGCCCCCCGCGCAGCCCGTCGCGCGAGGCAGCCGTGCCCTCGTGCGCAGGGCCTCTGATAGCCCGCCCGTCGCCAAGATTGTACCAGGTATGACCTTTCGCCTGCTCCTCCTCCTCCTCCTCCTCCTCCTCCTCCTCCTCCTCCTCCTCCTCCTCCTCCTCCTCTTCCTCCTCCTCCTCCTATCCCTCCCCCTCCTCCCCCTCTCCCTCCCCCTCCGCGGGTCGCTCCGACCTGCCCCCAGGATCTGGGACCCCATCCAGCCGGGAGCGGCACCCCTGCCCGACAGCGCGGTCGGCCCCACCGACTCCGTGACCTTGCAGCCCGGGGACGTGCCCCGCGGAAGCCGGGCAGGAGGAGGAAGAGCAGGAAGAGGAGGAGGAGGAGGAGGAGGAGGAGGAGGAGGAGGAGGAGGAGGAGGAGGAGGAGGAGGAGGAGGGGGAGGAGGAAAGGGGGAGGAGGAGGACGAAGAGGAGGAGGAGGAGGAGGAGGAGGAGGAAGCTGAGGAGGAGGAGGTCAAAGGAGGAGGTCCGAGCGGGAGGCACCCGTGCGAGCGGAAAACCGACTCGGGTGAGCTGGCCCGGAGGCGCTTCGCAGTGCACCAACAGCTGAGGCTGGAGCCAAAATTGAAGCGCACAGAAAATTAAAAGGGCCAACCCAGCAGGTTCGAAACACAACAGTCGTTGAGCGGTGGTGCGGCCCTCCCTGAGCACAGGCCCCTCCCGGAGCATCAGCCAGACGAGTCGGGTTTGCACCCTCACGCCTTGCTGAGCTGCGGGCGCGTTTCGGCACTGCCATTGCCGCCGCCACCCCCTCGTCAGGGCCACCGACTCGGGCGACGGCGACAGAGACAGTGGCGGTGGCCGACGCGTCCAAGCCTGGCGGCGTGCAAAGCCAGACTGCGAGGAGTTCGATATCCTCTGAGCCGGACGGGGGAGCAACAGCAACGGCAGAGAGGGGAGACAAGACAGGAGAGCAAAACAAGACAAGACACGACAAACGAGAGGGAGGCACCCGTGGTCATGAGGAGGAGGTCAGAGAAGAAGGCCAGAGGAGAAGGTCAGAGGAGAAGGTCAGAGGAGAAGAAGGAGGAGGGGGAGTGGGAGAAGGCCAGAGGAGAAGGTCAGAGGAGGGGGAGGAGGAGGAGGAGGAGGAGGAGGAGAAAGAGGAGGAGGTGGAGGATGATGAGGAGGAGGAGGAGGAGGTGGAGGAGGAGGAGGAGGAGGACCAAGTGGCTGGAGGAGGTGGGATGGGATGGGGAGGCGTAGGCAGAGGAGAGAACGCGAAGGATGATGCGGAGTTGGAGGAGGCTGAGGCATAGGAGCAGGAAAAGGGGGGGAAGGGCAGCCAGGCGGCGTCTCGATGCTCTGTGGAGCGCGTTGGGCCGTGAAGCGCTCGACGCCGACAGCCGCACGGACCTCGCGCCATGGGGTGGTTCCAGTAGGGCCCCCTGGGGCCCGAGGCGGCCCCCCGAGGCCGAGAGGCCCAGAGCTGGGCCGCCGCGGTTTCTGGCCTGGGCGGGGGAGACGCGCATGCAGTGGCGAGGCGCCCGGGCCTGCCCATGGGCCAACCGAAAAGAGTGTTCTGAGAACCTCTCGTGGCCTGCATGGCATGTTGTTTGGGCATTTCTGGCCGAGACGGTCCTGTTGCAGCGCGCCGGCTTCATGCTCTAAGAGCACTGCTCTTGTGCTCAGGACACTCGCTTGTTTCTAAAGAACATATCGTGGCCGGCCAGACGAATGCAGGGACGGCTGGTCCTTACTCAAGGTACGGTCGGGAGCTTTGGCTCAGCGCGTCGCACCGCCAGCTCTCGTCTGCAGGCTCCAGAGAGAGCCCACGAAGGCATGGGTACGGAAAAAGCGGGCACGATACCTAAGAACAAATGCTGTCCAAGGCCGACAGCGGCCGCTGTTTAACAGGCGGCCTTGTATCTCAAATGGACAACGTCCGCGGCAGCGCCGACAGCGAACCTTGTTCAAAATCAGCAGGAACTGCTGTTGGTCTTCGTACCCCTTTCTTTCTGTACCCGTGTCGATCCTGCCGAAAAGGGGGCCCGAGATGGCGGCGGGATGCGCGGAGTCCGTCGTCGAGGGGACAAGACGGGGGGGGAGTTGAGGCCTTCCGAGAAGCTCTGGCAGTCGAGCTCCACACGCGCCTCGGCCCCCTTGGGTGGGCGGCTTGCGGTCGGGAGCTCTGGCTTTGCGCGTCGCGCCGCCTCCCCGCGTTTCGGCGCGACACACGCTGCATCCACGGCCCGGTCCTCGGGCGAGGAGGAGGAGGAGGAGGAGGAGGAGGAGGAGGAGGAGGAGGAGGAGGAGGAGCCGTCTCCCGCCCCGCGGGGCGGAGCGACACGTTGTCTGCAGTGCAGGGCACACGGCGTGCCGCCACGGGGCCGCCGCCGCGGCACGTTGGGGCCAGAGAGTTTCCGACCGTGCGGCACGGGGCACAGAGGAGTCAGCACAGAAGCCAATGCTAAGAAGCATTCCTGCCAGGACTTCGATTGGAGTCCAGCCGTGGTTCGGGACGATGGTGATAGGTATGGGACGAGTGGGGGGCGAAGAGCAACAGCAGTTCTTGCCCGTGTTGGTCAGGGCTCGTCGTCGGCGCCGCAGTGGACGGTGTCCACTTGAGACAGAAGGTAGCCTGCCCAACGGTGGCCTCTCTCGGTGTTGTACTACACTTGTTGCTGGGCATCGTACCCATGCGTTGCCCTACTCATTTCGGGCGTGCCAAAAGTGGTGGCGAAGAGTTCCCCCAGGGCCGATCCGAGAAATCCGCGCGGACCTCCGAGTTTCTATGTTTATGACACTTTTTGTTCCACACTGAAGGCGCACCGCTCCACAGCTCTCCGAGACGCTCTCCGAGAAATCCGCGCGGACCTCCGAGTTTCTATGTTTATGACACTTTTTGTTCCACACTGAAGGCGCACCGCTCCACAGCTCTCCGAGACGCTCTCCGAGAAATCCGCGCGGACCTCCGAGTTTCTATGTTTATGACACTTTTTGTTCCACACTGAAGGCGCACCGCTCCACAGCTCTCCGAGACGCTCTCCGAGAAATCCGCGCGGACCTCCGAGTTTCTATGTTTATGACACTTTTTGTTCCACACTGAAGGCGCACCGCTCCACAGCTCTCCGAGACGCTCTCCGAGAAATCCGCGCGGACCTCCGAGTTTCTATGTTTATGACACTTTTTGTTCCACACTGAAGGCGCACCGCTCCACAGCTCTCCGAGACGCTCTCCGAGAAATCCGCGCGGACCTCCGAGTTTCTATGTTTATGACACTTTTTGTTCCACACTGAAGGCGCACCGCTCTCCACTCAGGAGGGAAAGAAACACACAGACACAATGAATCGTCGATTCCCCAGAAAATATGGGAAAATATGGGAAGTGGGGAGGAAGACAGAAACCCAGAAAAGATGGGAAAATATGGAGAATATTTTTATTTGTGTGTATTTATTTGTGTGTCCTGGGCGCCCTTCATCCACAGCCCTCCGAGGGCGCCCTCGGAGCGTTCCGAGAGCGCGCTCCGGAGCGGTCGCTGCGCGCCGGCGCGGCAGCCTCCAGACCCGCCGGCTCTCCGAGAGATCCTTGGCGGATCTCCTCCTCCTCCTCCTCCTCTCCTCCTCCTCCTCCTCCTCCTCCTCCTCCTCCTCCTCCTCCTCCTCCTCCTCCTCCTCCTCCTCCTCCTCCTCCTCCTCCTCCTCCTCCTCCTCCTCTCCTCCTCCTCCTCCTCCTCCTCCTCCTCCTCCTCCTCCTCCTCCTCCTCCTCCTCCTCCTCCTCCTCCTCCTCCTCCTCCTCCTCCCTCTCGATGACGGATGAGTCTTGCGTTATGTCGGGCGTGTCCCCCATACAGGGGGATTTTCGACGAAAAATAAAAAATACCCCAAAAATACGCCAAGAAGGTCAAAGAATACCCCCAAAAATAGTCCCCAGACTATGTTTGGACTATTTTGGGTTTTGTGAATTCAAGCTTCGTGTGGCCCGCTTAGCTTCGACCGGAAGAGGTGCGCTCTCGACCCGCGAATCAAAAGGATCGCCTCTCGGTGACGGACGAGTCTTGCGGCCGGCCCTGGGCTCTGCAGCACGCACGTCGGGGGGAACGTAAGGCTCGAGCAAGCCGGGATTCGGCTCTGCCGACCGTTCTTGACGAGCACGTCCTGGATTCTGGCGGTCCAGCTGCCGTGGGATGTCTGCAGCGGGAGCTCGCGTCGAATTTCAGATTGGGTCTCGTCACTTTCAGGATGGCCGCGTCAGGCCAACCCGAGTCCCACGTACCCGAGCCTTACGTCCCCCTGGGCACCAGCGAGTGGCGCGGGGAGCGGGGGGCCAGCCGTTCAGAAGGCGAGGGGGGGAGTCTTGGATCAGGGGGACGACGACAGGGGGGGGGATCATACAGTCCTGGGGGGCGGGGGCGCGTCGAGCCCCCACCGCCCACTCGTCGCCGACCGGAGCCTGAGAGCCCCACCTCGCCGAGGAGCGCGCGGAGCTGCTATCGGGGGGCCATGGCCGACCTGTCGGCGGCGTACCGCCGATTCCAGGCCCATGTTCTTCCCCCCGTGCCAGTCCCCCCCCCTACAGTCGGGGTTGATGACTACAGTGGAGACCCACGTCAAGGAAACACCCTGCTTGCCTCCAGGGTTTCTCGGGCTTCTTGGGTTTCGATGGTTTTGTCATGGAAAGCGTGACGTTCCCACGCCGAAAATTTCAATGGACGTCCTGGGGTCTCAGGGTTAGGTTTCTTGTGGAAGGTTTCTTGTGGTCGGGCCCCCACTGTAGGTCGACCCTTCCGAGTCAAGGGTACCCTTGTGTCCTGTGTGTTCGCGACCTGTGCCGTCTGCAGTCCTGTGGCATTGTGGCCCTCGTAAGGGTCTCGTGTCCTCTCGCGAGGGGGGGAGGTGAGAAGGAGAAGACCTTCTCAGAAGGCGGCAGGGCTCCTCAGAAGACCCCTCGCGCCTTCTGAGAAGATTTCCGCGTCTTCAGGGAAGGCGTAGAACATTTCCCACAAGGCCCGGGGACTTCCGACCCTTCTGAGCAGGCCTTCTCCTTCTCCCTTCCCCCTCCCCTCCCGTGCTCGCCGCCGCCTCGTTGCCCCTCCTTGGAAGCCTGGCGCTCCTCGGCGGCCCTCCCCCGGATGCCTCCGGGCCCCCCGCGGAGGGCCCGCAGGCCCCCTGCGAGGGGCCCGCCGCCTGCCCCGGGGGCCGCCCCGTCTTTCCTCCCCCCCTCCGCCCTGACCTTCCAGAGAGCTCTTTTTTAGCACTGGAGACCTAAAAACCTAAAAAGCGGAGCGAAACAGCTTAAAACCGAGACGTAGAATAGCTCTGGGATAGGTTTTTAGGTCGGGTGCTATTTTATAGCCCTCCTGGAAGGTCAGGGCGCCCGGGGCTCGCTGCGGTGCCTCCCAGTCGATGCGGTTCGACCTCGGAGCGGCTGCGGATGCCGATCGTGGGCTCCGATGCTTCCACGGAGGCCCGCCGGCCTGCGGTTTCCGCCGACTCGACTCTTCCCGGCTCGGCTGCCGACCTTCGCCGATCCGACTCGTTTCGATCACCGGCCCGACTCATCGATTCGCTGCTGGGCTCTCCTGCCCCCAGGGCGCGCGCCACCAGGATAGATTCGCAGGTTGCCCGAGGCGCCCCTGATTTGCATGCGCGTTCTCAGGTTTCCAGGTCCACTTTGGCTCGCTCCCTTCTCGTGAGCGCTCCGGAGTGCAGCAATCGCCGAGGAACACCTCGCAGGGCTCCCCGGGAGCCTGGGCTGGAGGAGTCCGGGTGCAGCACACAGCCGGTCGGTCGAGCCTCCGAGAGCGGACTTTCATCTGGGGCTCTGGTCCAAGTCGATGTCCAGTGGAGTGCCCGCGGCCCCCAGAGCGCCCCACGGGGCCCAGGGCGCCCCGCGGGCTCCGAGCTGGCGCGAGGCACCCTCGGCGCCGCCCCTGGCAGAGGCGCAGGGTCGCCCAGCTGTTCGCGCCAGTCTTGAGGCCCTGGGGCCCTCCGGGCCTCGCGAGGGGTGCTCTGGAGGCCGTGGGGGCCTCCCATGGAAGTCCGAGAGACACTCTGGACCAGGGACGCGTCCAGCAGCCCCCGACAGAAGGCACACAGGGCCCAGACCCCCCACGCCGTGCAGAAGCCAGGACGGCCTGAGATCGTCGCAGCGTCGGCTTCCAGGGGCCATCCTCGTGCCCCCGGGGCCATCAAGAGGCGATCCGCGACGAGACGGCCAAGCTTCCGCGCGCCGCCGCCAGCACTGCTGGAGGCGGCCTCGCTGCTGGCAGCTGCCCTCCGGGGCCCGTGCCGAGGGCCCGGGCCGAGCCCTCCCCGACGGCGCCCGCCGCGCGCTCTGCCCGCTCGCTGCGGGCCCCCGCCGCCCGCCGGCCTGCCCGGGACCCCCCACGCACGGCGCCGATCCCCCGGAGGTCCGGAGCCCCTTCCCCCCGGGGGCCGGCGGCCCCGAGCCACCGAAGCAACGGCATGCACATCACGTCTCGGAGGACCACGTGGATCTCCTGGATGGGTGTTGGGGCCTCCCTGGCGGCGCCTCCGGCGCCGCCCGTGGTGCGCTCCGCGCGCCAGGGAGGGGGGGTCCAGCGCCGATCCAAGAGCGCCGCGCGGACCTCCGAGAAAAGGTGTGTATGCCGCTGTTGTTCCTTGTTGTCCCTGTTTGATGGCTCCAGGCGTTTGAGGGCCCCCAGCGCAGGAGCTAACACTGCGCAGGCGTGAGTACCGCGAGGCAGAGGAGAAGAAGGGGACGAGCAAAAGGGCCAGGACGTGGATGAGGCCACGACACGTGTGAGAGGTGTGCCGAAACGGGCGGACGCCCACTGGGGCCTTCGGTGGAGCTCCCCATGGGACCACGAAACGCGTCGGGTCTGTGCCTAAACGGACCCGCCCAACATTCGGGCATGCCCACAGGGGCCTTCGGTGGAGCGTTCCCTAGGACGACGAGACGCGTCAGAGGCGTGCCTACATGGATCCGCCCAACAGAGAGCTCCCTATGGGACCACGAGGCGCGGCAGAGATGAGCCTAAATTGACCCGAGCAACATGCGGACATAACCATTGGGACGTTCGGTGGAGCTCCCTGTGGGGCTACGAAACGCGTCAGGGCTGTGATGCCTACTGGGGCCTTCGGTAGAGCTCCGTATACGGGGCCATGCAACGCGTCAGAGGTGTGCCTAAACGGGCCCGCCCAACATACGGACATGCAAACTGGGAAGTCCGGTGGAGCTCCGTATGGTGCCACGATACGCGCGAGGGGTGTGCCTAAATCGACCCGCCCAGCATGCGGACATAGCGGCTGGGGCCGTCGGTGGAGCTCCTTATGGGGGGCCGCGAAACACGTGAGAGATGTGCCGAAACGGAACTGCCCATCATGCGGACACCGACACGGAACCGCCCAGTATGCGGACATGCGAAGCCCACTGGGCCGTAGGTTGAGCTCCCAATGGGACTGGGGCCGTAAGTTCAGCTCCAATGGGGCCACGAAACGTGTAAGGGGGTTGCCAAGGTGGAGCCGTGCCGCGGACGGGCATCGCCACCGGGGCCTTCGATGGAGCTCCCTATGGTGCCACGAAGCGCGTGAGTGGCGTGCCGAAATGGACCCGACCAGCATGCGGACATGCCCACTAAAGCCTTCGGTGGAGCTCCCCGTGGGCCACGAAACGTGTGACGGGTATACCGAAAGTTACATGCGGAAGGCAGAGGCAAGACGGAGAGGAGGGTGCGGACAGCAGAGGCGAGGATGGGAGTAGAAGGAGGAGGAGGAGGAGGAGGACGACGACGACGAAGGTGTGGAAGGTGGAGCGCGGCGCTGCGGATTCAAAGAGAGAAACCCAGCTCCACATGACGTCAGGGGGAAGACAAAACAAGCATTCCGTCGCGACTGTTTCATGACGCGACGGGGGTCCTACAACCACGTTGAAACAACGACCGCTCTGGGCCCAGGAGGAGATGCACGGCGTTCGGGCAGTGCCTCAGCATTCATGTCGTGGAACATGTTCGTGGCCGAGGCCCGCCGCCCCGTAGCCCGAACACCCCTCTCGTCCCCGACTTCGCGCCCTTCTGGTGGCACGATGGCTGCCGCGGTCTTGCTAGCCACTGCTGCCGCGGATGGCCATCGCCGGCACCGCAGGACGGCCTTGGCGCCGACGGCCTCCCTCCGAGGGCCATACCGAGGGCGCGGCTCTTGCCCTCGCCGGCGGCGTCCGGCAGCTGGGGCCCGGGGCCCAGACCTCCGGGCACGGCCAGGGCGCTGAAACACAGCGGAAGCCCGTGCCAAGAAACGCCCCGCTTGCCTCCAGGGTGCCCTGGGTTCTTTGGGCTTCGATGGTTCTGCGACGGAGAGCGCGACGTTCCCACACCGAAAATTTCAATGGACTTCCTGGGGGTTCAGGGCTGGGTTTCTTGCGGAAGGTCTCTTGTGGTCGGGCCCCCGCTGCAGGTCGACCCTGCCGAGTCAAGGGTACCCTTGTGTCCTGTGTGTTCGCGACCCGTGCCGTCTGCAGTCCTGTGGCATTGTGGCCCTCGCAAGGGTCTCGTGTCCTCTCGCGTGTCCTCGCCAGGGTTGGGTTTCTCGTGGAAGGTCTCCTGTGTCCGAGCTCCTACTGTGGGCACTGCTTTCTGCTCGGGAGGGGCTGCGGCTTCGAACCGTTCCGCGGGTCGAAGTCGGGGAACCTCACCCGTGGCCGAGGCTCGCCGTGGCCCGAGGTGCCCCCCTTCGTGCCCTCTTCGGCGCGCCCTGCGGCAGCGCGAGGACTGCGTGCCGGCCCGGGGGGCTCGCGTCTTCACTCCCTCGGGGGAGCGGGCGGGCGAGTGTAAAACGACGCGAAGATCGGGACAAAATCGGATCGGGACAACTCGAAATCTCTGAGAATCGGCGGGCTTGGAGGATGTATTGGGCGCTCCGGAACGCTCTGGAGCGATTTATCCCGATCCTAGCGCTGTTTTAGAGTGTGCCTTCCCCCTTCCCTGCTCGGGCCTCGGCTGCTCGTCCTCCCCCGCCTCGCCCCCCCCCCCCTTTGGGAGGCTACAGGTCAGCTGCGGCACCCGGCGGCGGATAACAAAAAATCAGCGCGGCGGGAAGGGGCGGATGGGAGGCACAGGATGTCAGACATTGCGCGAGCGCGCCTAGCTTGGTCCCCTCCCTCTCTTCATTCCCTCTCCGCCCTCCCTCCCTCCCTCATCCCCTCCCGTAGGCGGCCGAAAGCCTTCAGCAGCCCTCCCGTAGGCGGCCGAAAGCCTTCAGCAGGCTTCCAGGAGGTTCCGAAGCCATGAAGAGAGACCGTCAAAAAGTCCCGAAGCCTCCGGAAACCAGCGAGCACTATGAGAATTGCTTAATTATGGGCATCCTCCTTGCCACCCTCCCTCTTCCTTGCCCCACCCCCCTTCCCACTCGGGCGTGTCCCTCTACAGGAGGCAAATTCAAGAATAGTCCAAAAATAGTCTGGGGACGAATTTTCTATGTAATCTTGACCATTTTTGAGGTGTTGTTGGTTATTTTCCAGTTTTCTTCCAAGATCCACCTTTAGGGGGGCACGGCCGACCTAACGCTCCTCGCTCCCGCCCTTCCCCCCCTCGTGCCCTGCCCCTTGCCGCAGGTACTCTACCTGCCCAGCCGGCTGCCCCATCGCGCGGAGCCCTGTGGCGGCGACCCCTCCCTTCACCTGACCCTCGGGCTGGAGCAGCAGGCCGTGGGCGTGAAAAACAGGTCCGTGCCCGCGGCCTCGCGGGCCAGGCCCCTGGGCCGCGACCCCGCGGCTACGGGGCGCCTCCTCGCGGGTGCCCCGCGCGGAACGCAGCCGCGCGCCCGCGGGAGCGCGCCCCAGAGTCCAGACCGCGAGGGCGCGATTACGGACATGTCTGCCGCTCGTGGGCAGGGCATGACGTGGGCGTCCGTGCTGAGCCTGATGTGCCGCCACGTGGCGTTCGGCCAGGCGCCCGAGCTGGCCGGGGACCGGCCACCCGCTGGCGCGGGCGCCCTGGACGAGGTCTTGCTGGAGGAGCTGGCGACGCGCCGTCAAGGGGAGCGGGCGAGAGTGGGAGGGAGGAGGCAGGAAGGAGGAGGGAGGAGGAGGAGGAGGAGGAGGAGGAGGAGGAGGAGGAGGCAGGAAGGAGGAGGAAGGAGGAGGAGGAGGAGGAGGGAGGAGGAGAGGGAGGGAGAGGAGGAGGGAAGGAGCGAGGGAGGGAGGAGAGGAGGAGAGGAGGGAGGGAGATATAGAGGAAGGAAGGGAGGGAGGGAGGGAGGAGAGGGAGGAGGAGGAGGAGGACGACGAGCAGGACGAGGAGGACTAGGAGGACGAGGAGGGAGGAGGGCGAGGAGGGAGGGGCAGAGGGAAGAGGAAGGGAGGGAGGGAGGGAGGGAGGGAGGGAAGGAGTGAGAGAGGGAGGGAGGGAGGGAAGGAGGAAGGGAGGGAGGAAGGAAGGAGGAGGAGGAGAAGAAGAAGGAGGAGGAGAGGGGGGGCCCCCCGTGGCCGCGCCCGGGAGTGCGGAAAGCTCGCCGGGCCTGGCCCCGGAGGCCCCTCTCCGGGTGGACTTGGGGCCCGGTTCCCTCAGGACCCGTTACCCTCCCTCGCCTCGTGGCCACTCCCCCTCCGTGGACCCCCCCCCCCTCAATAGCCCTCCCCCCCCCTCCCCGTGGCCTGCGCCCTTCTCCCTTTCCCGTGGTCTCCTCCCTCCGTGGCCTCCCCCCCTCCCCGCCCTCGTTGGCCTCCTCCCGTGGCGGCCGCCTGGAGGCTACCACGGTTGGCGGTCAGCACGGTTGGCGGCCCATGCGCTGCGGTTCAAGCAGCGGCGAAGCGTCTTGGCACGCCTACAGCCCTGCCACACAATGTGCTAAGAACCTCTTGTGGTTCCCACGAGATGTTCTTAGAACATTTCTGGCTGGGACTGTCTTGTTTTATCACGTCGGGCGTATGTTCTAAGAACCTTGCTTTTATTTTTAGAACATCTTTGGGTTCTAAGAACACTTCGTGGTAGGACTATAGGGATGCCGGGACGATCGGTCCCTGCTCAAGCGGTGAAAGCATGTTTCCCCTTCGCTGGGCGCAGGCGGCCAAAGATAACGTCCGCGGCGTCCGGATGTTGTTCCTCATACCCTGCATTCTCCCAGCCCCTCCCCAACACGACGGCCGTCTTTTCAACACCGTGCGCGCCGAAAAACGGGCCCCTGGATGCCCGGCTTCTGCAGAGAGCACCGGCCGCCTCCGCCTCCCTGGGTCAATGGGCGGGGGCGCGAAGGAGGCCATGGCGCTCCGCGGCCCCCCGCGGCGGGCAGTTCTGATCTTCTCCTGGGGGCGGCGCGAGGGCGCGCAGAGCACTGCGCACCGCGGGGCGCGCTACGCGAAGGTGGGTGACCCACCGGTCCTCAGAGTGGTGTCGTGGACCCTGTCCGTGGCCCGCCGTGGCCAGAGAGGCCCCCATCGTCCCGCCTTGTGCCTTCGCGATGGCCGCAGTCTAGGTCTGCCAGTTCCCGATTCGATCCGGTTCGGCTTTGCCGATGCTCGCCGCTTCGATGGCGCGGCCGATTTTCGGCCGGTGCTTGCCGATTCGACGGTCGCGTCGGTGCGGCTCGATCTGCCGGCCCGACGCTTGGGCCGCCTGCCTAGACTAGTTCGTGACGGCAGATGCTCGAGTCCGGGAGGAGGCGACGCGCGTGGAGGGCATGGGGCACGCGAGGCTGCCGGTGCTGCCCGACGCGCACGGCGCGGGCGCCGCCACTGAGCCTTTCGGCGGGTATCTGCCGGCGGTGCTGCAGCACGCCGCCGCCGTGCCGGGGGACCTGCCCCCCGGGCTGCTCGGCTCGATGGTCCTCAAGAGGTGTGTTGGCCCAATGTGTGTGTGCGTTACCCCGTTCAGCGCCGCCGATAGCACCGAGCTCGGGGAAACGCAAGACTCGTGTACGCCGGAACTCGGGCTGGCCAGCGCTTTTTGACGAGCGCGTGCCAGATTTTGACTGTCCAGTGTTCGTGGATCGCGTCAAATCTCAGATTGGGCCTCGTCGTGTTCATGGCGGCCTTGCCAGGCCTACCCGAGTCCCCCCAACCCGAGTCTTCCGCCTCCCCGAGCAGCCTGCGTCGGCCCTCACTGCACCGCCCACGTCGTGTGTTGAGGAGCCTGGGCGGACCAGCGCACGCCAGTGCCAACGCTGTGGTCCGCGCGGCGCCAGCGGGCGCTGGCGCGGGCGTCGCTCACGGCAGGGCGTGCCGCGAACGGGCGTTGGCAGCCAGCGGAGAGGAAGAGGGCGGCCGCGGAGGAGGCGGCGGGAGGGGCCCGGCCGCCGAGTGAGAGCGGCGCGAGCGGGCGGCCTCGCTTTGGGGCCAGCGCACCTCCTGAGGGTCACCGATCGGCGCGCTGAGCGCGCGGGCCTCGCGGCTGCTGGGGCACGTGCAGGCGCCTCGCCTCGCCTCGCGCGCGCCTCGCGCTCCGCCGCGCCTCGCTCGCAGACGTCCGGCGACGTGATCTGCTCGGCGTCGAGGTCCGAGCCCCGCCCTCGCCGATCCACGAGTCAGGCAACTCGATTGGCGGCGGGGGCAGGGTTCGGAATTCGTCGAACAGGTGGCGATTCAGGCGGATCAATGGTTGGTGGGGGCAGGGTTCGGGTGTCGCCACCGATTTGTTCAATGCGAGGCCCCAGACCCGGAGTGTCAGTTTGTCTTTAGGCTCTGGCAAGTTTACCGGCACGGAGGGGGAGGGGGGTCGTTGCGAGGCCCGAAAGAAGCCCTGCACTTCGCGCAAGTCGGGACTCATGTGCACGCCTTTTCGGCCAGGCGCTGTTTGACAAAGCGGCGGAGGTGGGGGACGCCATGAAAATAAATTCGCCAGAATCTACGTGCAGATGCGGTTTGAGATTCTGGCAGTGTTCTTTTTTTGACACCGGGCATTTTCGCCCAGTCTCGGGGCCCAGGACCCTCACGGATCAATGCGGCTCGAAAGATGCCGCAGAACTATGGGGCTTGGGGCTCTGGTCGCGCTTTTCCGCGATGCTGGAATCGTTTCGCAACCTCGGATCTCGGTGGAGGTCCCGACCCCTTCCCCGGGAGCAGTTCTGCGTCCCGGAGCCGGTTCTGATGGTCCTGGGGCCCAGCAGCGGGCCCCAGAGGCCGAAGTCGAGGAAGAATGCCCGTGCTGCAAACATCAGGTCGTCGTCGGAGGACGCGCATCGGGTGGGCGATAAATGAGGGGTGGGCAGCGAGGGCTGCAGAAAAGGAGCACTTCAGGGCCCCTCAAGGGGCCCTTTCAGGGCCCAGAAGGGGGCCTTGAGGGCCCGAAAAGGGCAGTGGAAATTCATCGCTGGGTTCCCTGGGCTTCGATGGTTCCGCTATGGAGAGCGCGACGCTCCCACACCAACAAATTAAGGGACGTCCTGGGGTCGCAGGGCTGGGCTTCTTGTGGAAGGCCTCTCGTGGTCGAGCTCCTACAGCACTTCGCGCCCCACGTGGGAGGCCTGGGCCTCGTGGGCCTCGCGGCTGCCGGCTCGCTCGCTCGCTCGCTCGATCGCTCGGCCGCCGCCGCCGCGCGCCTCGCGGGCTGCCGGCCGCCTGGGCACCCAGGCGCGGGGCCACCTGGACCGCGCCGTGGCGCTGCGGCTGCCGGCGGCGGGCGGGCGCGAGCTCGTCGCGGAGGGCGCGGACGTGCGCGGCCTCGTGCGCGGGGCCCTTGCTGCGGAGGGCGGCCGCGTCGAGGAGGCACCGGTCGGGTCGTCGTCGTCGTCGTCGTCCTCCTCCTCCTCCTCCTCCTCCTCCTCCTCCTCCTCCTCCTCCTCCTCCTCCTCCTCCTCCTCCTCGGTGGATGGGTGGAGGGCCGCACTCACGCAGCTACAAGAACATGATTGGTTGCATGGGCCTCTTGAGGATTTCGTTCAAGGCATACTCTCCCCGGCGTGGTGGAGGAACAGGGTTAGCATTGTAGATGCCTCTCGTTCCCCTGACACCCATATGGGTATCCCCCAGCACGCCTGGCAAGAGAGCATGACGGCAGCCAATGTGGAGTTCCCTGCTGCCGAGGTTGACGGCCGTTGCCCCCGACCACAGCGAGAGTTCGCGCGGTCGCTTCGGCTCTCCTTGTTTCCTGATCTCATACCCTCCCTCCTTCGTCGCCAGATTTATTGCGAAGGCCTTACGGCCGGTGCCGCCGACCGTGTTCGCTAGGACGAGGAGGAGGAGGAGGAGGAAGAGGAGGAGGAGGAGGAGGAGGAGGAGGAGGAGGAGAAGGAGGTCGAGGAGGGAGAGGAGGAGGAGGAGGAAAAGGAAAAGGAGGAGGAAAAGGAGTAGGAGGAGGAGGAAGAGGAGGGAGATGAGGAGGAGGAGGAGGAGGAGGAGGAGGAGGAGGAGGCGTTGTGGCATTCTGGGGTCTGTTGAAAACAGCTTTCCGTGGATTCGGGGGCGCTCGAGGGGGAAACGTATCTGGTCGGCGTTCTTTGGCCGTCTGGGAGCCCCTTTTGGCCGTCCTTAGGCGTTCTTGGGCTGTCTTGTGGAGCTTGAGCCGTCTAGGGGCGCGCATGGGGATCCGTCGTGGCGACGTCCCCCTCCTCCAGCGCATCTACAGAGGGCCACTTCTGTAAAAGCCGCAAGCGGGGGATGCGAATTTGACCCCCCCCCCAGGACCCACCCACCCGCCGGGGAAGGGACAAAGGGAAGGAGCTTCCCTTTGACGTCATGGGGACGTGGATGGAATTCCCTGAAGCGACGAACCCATTCCCCGAACAAAGAAGGGTGCTCTCTCTCTCTCTCTCTCTCTTTCCCCCCCAACGGGAGAGATCAGGGTCCTCCTCTTTCTCTCTCTTTCTCTCTTTCTCTCTTTCTCTCTCTTTCTCTCCCGGAACCGGACAGGCACCCCACACATGCCGACAGGGTCTGCGGATTCTTGGCTCCCCCACGTCCCCCAGCTCCCTGCAGATGAGATCAACAAGCGGTGGGCCGTGCTCCGTGGGATTCTCGTGAGAACCCCGCCCTCTTCGGCATGGGCCCACCTCACGACCTTGGCTGGCGCGCGGACCACCTCGGCCCGCATCCCAGCAATGGCTGCTCCTCGGGCATGCACTTTTGGGTGTGAACATCCAGCCCGTCATGATTTCAGCCACGACCTTTCTTGCCCTCGCCTGCTTCACCTCCTCGCCTCCCTCGTGGTCACCTCCCCACTTCCCACATCACCCGCCTCGGACTGCGGATGGGACACTGACCCAGAACGGGAGTGTCCACGTGCCCGTTCACATCGGAGTATTCACTCGTTTCGCGCACTCCGCCGGTCCATTGCGCATCACAGTAGCTGCATGGTGGTGTGCTCGTACCCATTGGGAAAGGTGAGGCAGGCAGGATTGTCCTCGAGGAGATCTTTGGAGATGTGGCCCGCACCCTGCCGAAGAGAGCCGATGGACTGCCCCAGAGGGCGCCAAGATGGCTCAAGAGAGATCCAGCAGAGTTTCGAGACGTACCTGGGTTGTGGGTCAGAGTCCCCATGGATGCTTCTTGGGGTCTCTTCGGAGGGCTCCCGGGAGCCTCTAGGGAGCAGTTTTGAGGCCTTTGGGGAGCCTTTCGGGGGCTTCGTGGGGGCCTCTTCGAGCTTCCTGGGAGCCTGTTTGGGCTTCCTGGAGGCTTAGAAGGGGTCTTGGGAGCCTCTTTGGGAGCCTCTTGGGGCCTCTTGGGGGGCGCTCGGAAGCCTCTGGGGATTTCCTCGGCGCCTCTCGGGGCCGAGAGCTCGAACTGCCTGTTCGGGTTCTCCCTCTGGGCCCCCTCTTGAGGCCATCCTGGGACCGTCTTGGAGGCCTCTGGGGCCGTCTTAGGGCCATCTTGGGCAAAGTGGAGACCCTCTTGGAGGCTTGTTGCACCGTTTTGGAATGATCTTGGGGCCTCGTGGGCCGTCCATGGCGGTCGGCAGCTCGAAAAGGCAGTACTGCCCAA
>CAUYUJ010017742.1:160730-175730 GCA_963575745.1 Prorocentrum cordatum
CAGCAGCAGCAGCAGCAGGAGGGGGCGGAGGAGGAGGGGGAGGAGAAGCGGAGGATGGAGACCGCTGTGCTGTTCAAAACGAGCATCCGACACGGGAGGGTTGAGAAGAACATGTCGGAGCATGCTTGGGGTCGCCGCCGCCGCCACGCCGCGCCGCGGAGGCCCTGGCGTTCGCCCTCGGGGAGCTGCGCCACCGCGCCGCGCTCGCGACGCTCGTGCGCGCGTCCAGGGGCGACCCCTTCCCGATGATCCTCAGGGCGTATGCCAGCCGAGTGTGTACGGTCGAGCATCTGATTAAGAAACCTCCTCCAGAAAAGCTGGGCCAGCGTTTCTTAGCCAACTTGCCGGAAAGCTGGCTCAGCTTCTCGAGCCTGTTCGCCCCTCCAGCGTTGACACAATAGTTGGCCAGGCTTGTGTTAAGAAATTTCCCCGAAGCCGGCCCAGGTGTCTTAAGTGATGACGTTCTTGATCATATGTTCGGCTGTATTTACCCCGTTCCTTTCCCCCCCCTCCCCCCGCGGCCGCCCGCCTCCCCCTCTTCCCCCTCCTGCACGCTGGCCAATTCGCTTGTCGGTGCCCCCGCCTAGCTCTTTCGCCGGTGCCGCCAACTCTGCCTCGCCGCCGGCGGGAAAGTGTTTACCCCGTTCGGCCCTCCCCCCGCCCGTTCTGCGTCGTCGCGAAGGGCTCCCCGGGGGAGAAGCACACGCTGGCGCTAACACTCAGCGGCGAGCCAGGGGGGGAAGGGAGAAGGAGAAGGCATTCTCAGAAGGCTCGGAAGCCCCCCGGCCTGCCGAGAAGTTCTCTCCAAGCCTCCCCCGAAGACATCAAGAAGACTTCTCGGAAGGCGCGAGGGCGTCTGAGAAGTCCCGCCGCCTTCTGAGAAGGCCTTCTCCTTCTCATTTCCCCCCCCCCCCTTGCTGGTCTTGAAGGGCTCCGGGGGAGAAACCAGGGCCTTATCCTTCTCATTCCCCCCCCCCCTTGCTGGTCTTGAAGGGCTCCGGGGGAGAAGCCAGCTGCGCTGCTAGAACGGCGCCACGAGGGAAGACCTCGGCGACCGAGAGTGGGGACCGACCCGTCCCAGCAATACGATACAGTCAACGCGCACAGTAAGGACAAACGACTTTTTCAAGGGTACCCTTGGGTCCTTGCCTGCCTCAGCCTCTGCGGCCCGTCCCTAGCAATTTTCGCAAGCCAGTTTCTCAGGTTCCCTGGCGGTTTGGCCGCCTGCCGCCCAGAATACTTCAACTTCGGCCTCCAAGGGTCTTGCGTCCTTACCACGCGTCCTTACTATACGTTTTCACTGTAGTAGCGCAACGTAACAGATACAAAACCAGATGCACCCCATGCTTGTGTGGGCAAGCACACGCTGGCGCTAACAGTCAGCGGCGAGCCCCAGGGGGAAGTGAGAAGGAGAAGGCCTTCTCAGATGGCTCGGAAGCCCCCCGCCTTCTGAGGAGGATTCCAAGCCTCCCCCGAAGACACAAAAAAAATTGTTTTGGATGGCGCGAGGGCTTCTGAGAAGTCCCACCGTGTTCTGAGAAGGCCTTCTCCTTCTCAGTTCCCCTCGGTTGTGCTGTCGAATTTGGTTTTTGGGTCAAGTCATAGCTCTGGTCTGTGGCGGCCGTCTGGGACAGTCCGGGCACCCCCGGAGCGCTCTCGGCGAGGCGCAGCCGCTGGAACGCATCCCGAAGCCAGAAGGCCTCCGAGAACCGACGCCCGAGATCCTCGAACCTCGAGCCTTCTCACTTCCACCACTCGCTCGCCTCGGGCCGGACCAAAGGGGGGGATTGGGAAAGGGGGCGTTACGAAATTTGCTGCAAGCAGCTGGTTTCGGCCTCACCGAGGGGCCCCTTCCTCCATACATAGCCGCCTCCGGCGCCGGGAGGCGCCGGGAAAATCGGCTACAGGAGCTGATTCTCAACCCCCCCCCTTTTGCTATCCCCCCCTTTGCTATCCCCCCCCTTTGCTATCCCCCCCCTTTGCTATCCCCCCCTTTGCTATCCCCCCCTTTGCTATCACCCTTTGCTATCCCCCCCCTTTTGCTATCCCCCCCTTTCGCCCGGCCCGATCGCCGCCGACACCCACGCTCTGAGGATCGTCGGCCGTCGCCGGCCTGGCGCGCGCCTTCCGTGGCGGCGGCGGCCTCGCCGAGCTGCCGCTGGTGCGCAGCGGCACGGCGCGGCCGCTGCTGCGGGGCGTGGGCGGGGGCCGGCGGGAGCTGCTGGCGGGCGGGCAGCGGCTGCAGGTGCCGGAGGACGCGGGGGAGATTTCTGTGTCGGGCAGTGGCGAAGCGTTCTGGCTCTCCTGTAGCCCTGCCAAACTCGGATTCACAAAGGTGAAGCAAAGTCAGACTCTCACCTCCCCCTCCTCGCTTCGCTGTGCGCACGCGCGTGCGCACTGCAGCATGTCACGTCTGTCGCATTTGGGGGTCGAGAGTGGGGTCGCTTGCCCCGCCCTCCCACAACCTTATTTGTCCTCCCATTCCGTGCCGCGGCACCGCCGCGCCTATGGGAGCGGCCAGCGAGACTCGTCGCATGGCCAATGCAAAAACGAGGAGGAACAGGAGTGGGAGCTAACAATGTTCTAAGAACCTTTTGTGGCTTCCACGATTTGTTTTAGAACATGTCTGGCTGGGACTGTCTTGTTTTAGCACATCGGGTTGATGTTCTAAGAACATGGTTTTTGTGATTAGAACATGTTTGGGCTCGAAGAACATGTCGTGGTGTGACTATAGGAATGCTGGGACGGTCGGTCCCTGCTCAACTGTTCCGGGCACAACATGCATCAATTCGGTGGCGAGCGAGGGGAGGAGGTGAGAGGGAGAGAGCCTTCTCAAAAGGCGGCGGGGCTTCCCAGAAGCCCGCGCGCTCTCTGAAAAGCGTCCCGTGCCTTCGGGGAAGGCCGAGAAATTTTCTCGGGAAGTCCGGGGACTTCCGAGCCTTCTGAGAAGGCCCGCCCCTCCTCACTTCCCCCCTCGCTGGCCGCCGATGTTGTGTCGGTGCCAGAGGATGCGGGGAAGATGTTTTATTTCAGGAGAGAAAAACACACAGACACACACACACAAGTCGCCGATCCCCAATGAAAATATTGGAACATGTGGGACGAAGGGGGAAAACGATATGTATAGCATCTTATGCCGCGCTCTGTCATGTTATGTGTTGGCATGGTATGGAATAATATTGCTAGTTTGCAGTGTTAAGTGTGGGTTGTTCTGTTATGGTATATGATAGGTTGCTGTGTCATGTCACGCTATTGTATGGTATGATGTGTTATGATATGTATGATCCGATATGGCATAGCATGCGTTGTTGTGATGGGTTGTGCTATGAGATGGTATGTCAGGTTACGTGATGGTATGGCATGGTATGTGTTGGTATGTGCAGTTATGCGTTGATGTGTTATGGTACGCTTGAGTTGTCATGTCCTGGAGTGATGTGTGATGCGATGCTGGGCTATGGTATGCACTGCTCTGCCATGATGTGTCATCTTACGATATAGTGTGTCATGATATAGTATGGTATGATCGGATATGTTATGTTCGGTGGTGTGGTGTTATGCTCTGTTCTGTGGGAGGCCTGGGGATCTGGCGGCCGCGGTATGCAGAGTGGGCGAGTCGGCGCGGGGGACGGGACCCTCAGGGATTATCGGGGGACCTGGGGATCTGGCGGCCGCAGTTTGCAGAGTGGGCGAATCGGCGCGAGGGGCGGGACCACCAGGGAGTATCGGGAGCCTGGGAATTTGGCGGCCGCGGCATGCAGGGCGGGGGGGGGCGGGACCACCAGGAATTATCGGGAGCCTGGGTATTTAGCGTCCGCGGTATGCAGGGGGCGGGGGGGTGCGGGACCACCAGGGATTATCATGAGCCTGGGGATATGGCGGCCGCGGTATGCAGGGCGGGCGGGCCCGGAGGTCTGTTCTTAAAATCTAACGACCACAACTTGTCGGGTGGGGAAAGAATATTACAGTCTTTGGTGAAGCTCCCTATGGGGCCACGAAACGTGTGAGGGATGTGCCGAATCGAGTGCGGGGCCGCCATGCGGACCTTGACGCTGGGGCCTTCGGTGGAGCTTCCTATGGGGCCACGAAACGTGTGACTGGCGTGCCGAATCGGGTGCGGGGCCGCCATGCGGATCCTGCCGCTGGGGCCTTCCGTGGAGATCCCACAGGGGCCACGAAACGTGTGAGGGGTGCGCCGAATCGGGTGCGGGGCCGCCATGCGGATCCTGCCGCCAGGGCCTTCGGTGGAGCTTCCCATGGAGCCACGAAACGTCTGAGGGGTGTGCCGAATCGAATGCGGGGCCGCCATGCGGATCCTGCCGCTGGGGCCTTTAGTGGAGCTCCTTATGGGGCCGCGAAACGTGTGAGGGGTGTGCCGAATCGGGTGCGGGGCCGCCAAACGGACCCTACCGCTGGGGCCTTCGGTGGAGCTCCCTACGGAGCCACGAAGCGTTCGAGGAGTGTGCCGACATGGACACGCGGAGAGCAGAGGCAGTGATGGGAGGAAGGAGGAGGAGAGGAGAGGAGGAGGAGGAGAGAAGGAGACGCGGGGCGCTGTCCCTTCACAGCGAGGACCCAACACCGATGGCTTCCAAAAAAAACGGCCCAGGGAAAGGGGTCGAGCCCTCCGGGGGTCGACGTCACAAGAATCATGACGTCGGGGGCAGGCCCCACTCGTGGTTTTCGGAAGTTCTCGCGGGGTTTTCGTCGGTTTGGGATGGTTCAGGGGGGAAAAAACACACACAGACACAATGAATCGTCGATTCCCCAGAAAATATGGGGAAAATACGGGCAGTGGGGGGGGAAGACAGAAGCCCCGAAAATAGGGGAAGGTATGGGGGATCCTCTTATTTGTGTGTGTGTGTGTGTGTCTGTTTGTGTGTCCCAGGGCCCCTTCAATGGCTTTCTCGCCTCGGACTGCTTTCCAGCTGGCTGCGCCTCGCCGAAGGGCGTTCCCCGGGGTGCCCGGGGCGTCCCGAAGGGCCGCCGGAGGCCCGAGCTCGGGCCCGACGAAGGCCAGGCCTCGCGCCGCGCGCTCGCGCCCGCGGCGGCGCCCGCGCGCGGGCGTGCAGGGGGCGGATCTGCACGGGCTGCCCGAGCGCTGCCGGCAAGCGTCGGGTCGGGCGAAAGGGGGGGATTGGGAAAGGGGGGGTACGAAATTTGCTGCATGCAGCTGGTTTTCGGCCTCACCGAGGGGCCCATTCCCTCTGGCGCCCGCCGGCGTGAGCTGATTCTCACCCCCCCCTTTGCTATCCCCCCCTTTCGCCCGACCCGAAAGCGGCCTGAGGCGTCGGATCGGGGGCCTCGAGACGGGGGTCAATGCAAACGGGGGTCAGCCAGGGCACCGGATCCTGCAGGATCCTGCGAAGACGCCCTCTGGCTGACCCGGGTCAGCGAGCCGCTCGTGGCCGCGAGGCGGCCGCGCCTATGGGCGGACCTGGGTTTGCGAGGACTTGCGCTGCAGCTTTTTTTTTTTTCCTGCATTGCAGTTTTTGGTTTCCTGCTGACCCGGGTCTGGATTGACCCGGGTCAGAAGATCCCCGATCGGAGCTCTGCACGAGCGAGATGGGCACGGAAAGAGTGGGTGCAATGTCCGACAGCGGACCGTGTTCGCTTTGGGCAGGGCTCGCTGTCCACGCCGCCGCGGCCTGTGTCCCTGTGAGGCAGAAGGCCGCCTGCCCAACAGCGGCCGCTGTTGGTTCGGGACAGCATTTGCTGTTGGGCATTGTGCCCATTATTTCCGTGCCCACTTCGGGCGTCCAAAGGAATGCGGCGATCGTACAGGGTTCACGCAGTGGCGG
The DNA here is from genome assembly GCA_963575745.1 of Prorocentrum cordatum. NCBI lineage: Eukaryota > Dinophyceae > Prorocentrales > Prorocentraceae > Prorocentrum > Prorocentrum cordatum. The sequence goes on from CAUYUJ010017742.1 coordinate 166,529, forward strand.
AGCGTCCTGGCTTGCCTTTAGGCTCACCCAAGAATGTTCTAAGAACCTTTTACAGTTTGCACGACATGTTCATATCACATGTCTGGCTGAGACTGCCTTGTTCTACTACATCGGTTGATGTTCCAAGAACAGGGTTATTGTGATTCGAACATGCTCGGGTTCTCCGAAGCTTTCGTGGCATGCCTACAGGAGTGCCGGGGCGGTCGGTCCTCACTCACAAAGCAGCGAGCTGGCCGCGGAGCGTCAGAGCCAACGCCCACGCCTCGAGGCGCGAACCTGCCGCGCCCCGGAGAGTCGGCGGCGGGCGAGGGTCGGCGAGCAAGGGGGGGAAGCGAGAAGGAGAAGTCCCCCGGCCTTCTGAGAAGTTTCCTAAGCCTTCCACGACCCTGACCTTCCAGAGAGCTATTTTTTAGAACTGGAGACCTAAAAACCTAAAAAGCGGAGCGAAACAGCTTAAAACCAAGACGTAGAATAGCTCTGGGATAGGTTTTTAGGTCGGGTGCTATTTTTTAGCCCTCCTGGAAGGTCAGGGGAAGACAGGAAAAAGACTTCTCAGAAGGCGCGGGAGGCCCTGAGAAGCCCCGCCGCCTTCTGAGAAGGAGAGGGCCCTCTCCTTCTCATTGCCCCCCCCCTCGCTCGCCGCCTAGAGAAGGCGCACCCCGGGGGGGTGCTCCGGGGGGCGAGCGCCTCGGGACGCACAGGGTGCAGGCCCCTGGCGCACACCGCGGCCGGCGCCGTGGCCCCTGCGGCGCCTCTCGCTGGGGGCACGCCGCCCTATAGCGGCCCGGCGGGGGCTCGTGGGGCGCCCCCAGACATCTTGCAACCCACAGACCCGAAGCGCTGAGAAGAGTGGAGCGGCCAGTTATGCGGCTATTTTCGGCCTCTGGGGGCCCTCGACGGGCCCTGGGACCGTCAGAAAACGACTCGGGATGGAAGAACTGGCCCGAGGGAAGTGGTCCAGGCCACCAGGGGTCCACGCACAGACAAACATGGAGCGCCGGATGTCTAGGAATACGGTGGGGGCATTCGTTGGGAATGTGCCCAGGAGGCTTCAGACCTGAAGGAGGAGTCCTTGCCTGATGAGGGCGGCGGCGATGTCCATAGCCAAACCTCAATTGGTGGTCCGCCGGCTTCTAGACCTCGAGCTCCTTATCCGACGGTTTCTTCTCCGAGGCCCCAGCCGCATGGTGCTTGCCATGCGCGGCCCCAGAGGTGCCGACCTCCTCGTCCCGGCCCCATGCTCACGAGAGCCTCCCGGGGCCCTCCAGGAGAAACGCCCGCATGGAGAAGAGCATGTCATCGGGCATCCGGGCCCGGTGCCCTCCGAAGGACGTCGGCGACTGCATGGCCTGGTGCCTCGGCAGCTGGTCTGGCGCTCGCGGGCGCCCCTTCTCGCTCCCGCGCGTCCCGGGCGACGAGGCCGCGGCCCGGCGGGCGGCCGCCACCCTGCTCGGCGTGGGGGCGCTCGCGGCCGCGCCGTGAGACCACGGCCTCAGGGGCCCCGCGCTGCCACCGTGCCCGCCGCGCTCGCCGCCGCCGCCGCGGCCGTCGCGCTCGGCGCCGCCGCCGTTGCCGTTGCCGCGGGGGGGGGGGCAGAGGAGGGGGGGAGGGGGCAAGGTACTCCAGATTTCGTAACAAAAGGGAGGGGGTCACATTTCGGGGGGGGTCTCTTCCAGGCTATCTTGGAGGGCCTGGGGGGGTCTGGGGACGATGTTTTGGAGGGTTCTCCCACGGGGGGGGTCTGAAACTTCTCGTCTGGGAGGGTTGAGACCCCCTCCCTTTTATTACGAAATCTGGAGTAGCGGGGTGCGCGCGCCACAGCTTGCATCCGAACCCCCTCCCGTGCTCGGTCCCTCCTTCCCCACTCGCCGGTCACGGCGTCGCACCTCGACGACGATCCCCGAGCGGTGCTGACCACAGGACGGGGCCAGGGGCAGGGCGAAGGGATGGAGGAGGGGGTCGAAGAGGATCCTGGGGAGGGGACACCTGAGCAGGAGCAGGAAACCAAGAGGGAGGAGGAGGAGGAGGAGGAGGCGGAGGAGGAGGGCGACAACGACGACGGCAAGTCGATAACGACGGCGACGACGAGGACGAGGACGAGGACGAGGACGAAGACGACGACGACGACGACGACGACGACAACGACGACAAAGACGACAACGACGACAACGACGAGAACGACGACGACGACGACGACAAGGAGCGCCGCGGGCTTTCCACGTCTCGCAGTCCTCGGCTCGTGGGCCCCTTCCGATCCCCCCCCGCTTCTCCGGAATCCTGTGCACGCCTTCTCCATTCCTTCGCACCTCGCGTCTGGCTTCCCCTCTCTTCGCCTGTCTCCCCACTCGTGCCGGATGCTATCCCACTCGGCTCCACTCCACTCACCCGCCCACCTTCAGAGTCCGACGCTCTCATTCCCCATCTTCTGCACGCATCCGACCTCTCCCCCCAAAACACATCCCCCTCCTACGTGTGTGTGTGTGTGGGTGTGTGTGTGTGTGTTTGTGTGTTCGGAATTTCGCGCGAGACGTACCGACATTATAAACAACGTCCGCCAACGTCCGCCTAAGAAGGTAGTTGAACCACGTATGGAGCAGATGTGTGATGTTGCTTCGTGATGTTAACGTGCATGCGTGTGCACATGCATGCAAGAATATGCGTACGTGTGTACACGTGTATAGTCGTACTCGTGTGTGTGTGCATGTCGGCGTATGCGTTGTAGCATGCCCCTGACACGTGCATGCATATGTGCAGGAATGGAAGCAGGTTCTTACATGTGCACGTGTGTGCGTTAAGAGTCATGTGTGCGTGCGTGCACTTAGAATATGCACATGTGTGTTTTTATGTGTATATATTTACACATATATATATGTATACAATAAAAATAAGAATAATAATAATATACAAACATACATACATACATACATACATGCATGCATGCATGCATGCATGCATGCATACATACATACATACATACATACATGCATACAAACATACATACATACACGTAGCACCCCGCAGTGGCGGATAAGAGTGAGGGGGCGGCGAGGACGTCGTCAGTTTGCGAGGCTCTGAAGAAGCCCGCCGCAGGCGCCTGTATGCAGTGAGCCCCGCCGCAGGCGCTGATTTCTTCGTTAAGGCAATGTGGGTGGATCGCGGGGTGGGTCGCGGGTGGGTCTCGGTTGGGTCGCGGGTGGGCCGCGGGCCGGGTCGCGGGTGGGTCGCGGGGTCGGGTGGGTCGCGTGGGTCGCGGTGGGCGGTGGGTCGCGGGTGGGTCGCGGGTGGGTCGCGGGTGGGTCGCGGGGTGGGTCGCGGGTGGGTCGCGGGCGCGGGTGGGGTCGCGGGGTGGGTCGCGGGTGGGTCACGGGCGGGTCACGGGGTGGGTCGCGGGGTGGGTCGCGGGTGGGTCGCGGGGTGGGTCGCGGGTGGGGTCGCGGGTGGGTCGTGGGGTGGGTCGCGGGGTGGGTCGCGGGTGGGTCGCGGGCGGGTCGGGGGGGGGGGGGGACGACGACAACAACAACAACAACAACAACAATCATTTAAGACTGGGGACACTCCGTTCTCACCAGTGCCAGGGTTTTCATAGGAGGCGGGCAATACCCCCACTTTGTGGGGGGGCCGGTTCAAGCTCTACCAAATTTCCATACGACTCTTCGCCACCACCCACACCCAGCTTCCCGCCCTATGACGTTCGGACACTTCACTTCGTGGCATGCGGACGACCGTGGCTACTATTCAGGGCCCCGCGGCCGACGACGACGGCGTGCGCGCGCGAAGAAAAAACGAATGTGTCCAATATGGTATTATTTGACAGGGATGATGGCCCTGGCATGCGCGCAACCGTTGTTGCAGAAGTTCGAAGCACGTGAAAAAGTTGCTCGCAAGAGCCCGTTTGACAGAAATGTTGAAAAAAATATTGGGTTTCCTCAGAAATCCGCAAGAGCGCGCAAGATGATGTTTTGAAACTTTTTTTTTTGAAAAACCATTGGGTTTTTCATGTTTTTATGTTAAAATCGCTACGAAAACTAAGGTTTTGGAAGGATTTCATCTTGCGCGCGCGAGTGTGCACTTCGTGTCATTTTTTGCAAAGGATTCTTGAAGTTTGGTTATGTTAGAACAAGACATGTCATTTTATAGTGTTTTTTGACAGGGAAAGCGGGCGTCAACAAAACAACCGGATCTGGATGACATCGTTTTACCTGAGACTTCCTCACGAAAATTATGAAAATGTGGCTGCGGCCTAGGCGCGGGGGGGGGGGCGTGCACCAGGGGGCCCAACAATAATTATTCTTTAGAATTAATAATGTTCAAGCTGAATCTTCCCCGCGGATCCCCACTTCAGCCACGCACCTGGGAACACAGAATGCATAAGGGTACACGAAGTGAGGGGACACAGAGGAGTTTGCATTGAGAATGCGCATTCCGCTGTTCATTCAGAACTTGTTGCCGCTGATCTCGCTTTACAGCCGACAACGCAAGACGGCCAGATATGCACGACTATCCAAATGCATAACGTGAGAAAGCGCCTACCAACAAGAATATACTGAATCACATTCTTGGCTCGCCATGTTCAAGTAGTGTTGTGCACTGTCAAATCGACCTGAGCGAGGGAGATGTTACTAAAAGCACCATATCTATCTACATATATATATATATATATATATATGTATACATATATATACATATATATATATGCGTCAGCAGCAGACGTACATGCCGACCATGCGCCGACGGTGATGGACACGCTGATGCACATGCACGCGCATATGGAGACGTGTAGGCCCATGGCTGTATAGAAATTCGGAGGTTCGAGGTTGAGAACCACGTGTTCCCAAACGGGGAACCTGTTTCGGTTTAGGATGGTGTCGTGTGCGCAGGCTTGGCGAAGGTGCACGACGGGACGATGTGTCCGGTGTTGGTAGGCTTCCGTCGGGCAAAATGTGTGGGTTCCCGTCCTGTGGGTCCTCCCGTGGGTTGTTTGGGGCGCTGTCTTGTGGCTGCCCCCCCGCTTCTCCGGAGTCCTCCGCACGCCTCCGCATTCTCTCTCGCTCGCTCCTCCGCCCTCCGCACTGCCCCACCCTCATGTCCCACCCCGCGCTCCTGCCATCTCCGCCCCCCGTCCCTCGCACTCCACCCCCCCCCTCCGCATTCCTTCGGACTCCTCCAGGCTCCGCGGTCCTCCCCCACGCCCTCGCGCTCCGCCTCCCTCTCCCCGCGTCTTCCCACTTCTCTCCCTGCCAGATGCCACTCCACTCGACCCCGCTCCACTCGCCCGCCCACCTTCAGATTCCGACACTCCCATTCCAAATCATTTGTTTCCTCCTTCTCCACCTCACCCTCCTCAACCTCATGTTCACCCTCATCATCGCGACCATCATCCACATTGCCTTCACTCCTCACCACATCCCCCCCTCCTCTCCCGATTCCTGCCTCTACTCCCCCCTCGCCATCATCACGAGCATCAGCAGCATCAACATCATCCAACTCTACGCCCATCATCCCCCATCCCCCCCTCCTCCTTCCTCCTTATTGCCCCTTCTCCCCGTCCTCCCCCTCCTCCACCCCCTGCTCCTCGTCATCGTCATCATCACCATCATCGTCATCATCGTCATCGTCATCATCAGCATCATCATCATCATCATCATCATCATCATCATCATCATCATCATCATCATCATCATCATCAGCGTCATCATCATTATCATCATCACTGTCACCAGCATCATCACTCCTCCTCGTCTCTCATCTTCCTCCTCTTTCCTCCTTCTCCACCTGTTCCTCCACCCTTCTTCCTCATGGATAACGTTTCCCTGTCGCACCCCGAGACGGGTCGGTAGGGAGGGCCCGGCGTGTCGCTTGAGACTTCCTCACCATGCATGATCCTGGAGCTTGAAGGTTGCAACAGTTACGGATGGAGGACGGGTCGTTCTCAGCACGGGGTTCTCGCCTCAGCGCCGCGAGTATTCGCTATAGAAGCTTGCAAGAGTTTCACGGATGAAGGGCGAAAGGTTTCCACAATTTGGTCATGCTTTTCGCGCCGCGCACATTCGTTTTAAAAGTTTGCAAGAGCTTCACGGATGGAGGGCGGGCAGCTATCAACATGTGGTTACCGTTTTAGCGTTGCGCACATTCGTTTTCCAAAGATTGCGGGAGATTCACGGACGGCGGGCGGCTCTCTTATAACATGTGGCTCTCGCTTTAGTGCCGCGTGCAGTCGTCTCAACAGCTTACAGCAGTTTCGAGGGTTCCTATTTTTGACGTCCAGATCATAGCGTTCTGACACAATTTAGAATTGTCAGGGTTGTTGGCTTTCCAGAATCGGTCTTCTGGCACGATTTCGGATAGACAGGTCGCGACAGTAACGTTGATTAGCGGCGTTGAAGTCGGGGATTGGTGCTTTGGCACGGCTGTAAATGTTCGGACGGTTGTCTTCCCACGGTGCATTTCCCACAGTGAAAATACATATTTCTATGAGCCTGTGAAGAGGGAATTTGGAGGGAGGGTTGATTACAACATCGTTGACGAGTCTTGGGTTTACACTGGTCCTCCTCTTCCTCCTCCTCTTCCTCCTCCTCCTCCTCCTCCTCCGCCTCCTCCTACTCCTATCCTTATTCCTTATTAGAATATACTCCTACTCCCCCCTCAGGCCGGCAGATAGCGGGCGCATCCGGGTGGTCCCATCCTAACCTGTAAAAAACAATACAAAATCAACATTTTTCTTATTTTTTCCTCTCGACATGGACGTCCTGTCGTCCACGGCGATAATCCATTGCAAAAAATACCACAAAGAGCACACGCGCGCGTTCATGTCAGAATCCTACCGAACACCGTGTGTTTGCAAGCATTTCAACATAAAAACATCAAAAACCCAATGCTTTTTCACAAAAATTGTACAAATTTCCCGCCCGGGCTCTCTTGCTGAAATCATAGGAAAACCATAGGAATCTTAAGAATTCTGTCAAATCCAGCGATTTCACGTCATCGCGCGGTGCACTCGCGATGCTCTGTCATGCACCCAGGCCGCGAATCCTGTGCAAAAAATACAACAAAGAGCACACTCGCGCGTTCATGTCAGAATCCTACCGAACACCGTGTGTTTGCAAGCATTTCAACATAAAAACATCAAAAACCCAATGCTTTTTCACAAAAATGCTTTGGGGTGTCCTGTCAGACCGTCGGGCTTCCTCCGGCCACCTCTGGCTTCCTGCGGTGTACCGGGCCATTCTCGACTCGTCTGGCAATGCGTGCGCGGCATTCAACACGCGCTCGCCAGTTCCCGTCGGCAACCGCCATCGCGGGCGCATCAGCTGTACCAAACCGGCTGGCCGGGGTGACTTCGGCCCCCACTTGTGCCAGCTTTGCTTCTTATTTTGTGGGAGGGCGGGTGGGACTGGGCATGCCATGCTTGACTCGCTCGAGCTGGCTAGCTTGACTCCTACTCCTACTCCTGCTCCTACTCCTCCTACTTCTCCCAGCCCGCCCTCTTCCCAGCTCCCCCTTCCCAGGAGTCCGCTCCCCGGTGGTGGGGGGGGGGGGGGGAGATGCCGACGGGGGCAGAGTGCAAGCGGGAAGAGGGCACGCCCCTCCCGCCCGTCGGAGCCGACGCGGAGGTGCGACAAGTCGGACCCCTTTGTGCCGCTGAAGGAGCCGCGCCGGGCCCCGGGGAAGCTGGCGGGCACTTCCCCCGATGCGTGGATCTGGCGCCCACGCGCCGGATTCGCAGATCCTAAGCCCTGTCGGCGTGTGCCGAGGGCGTGCAGAACGGGCAAGGTCGTCGCGGTGTATGCGGGCCGAGAGCTTGGGGGGCCGCGTCGTCAAGAAGAGTTGACGCCGACGGAAGTCTGGGGGGGTGGGCAGCAGGACGAAGAGGATGAGGAGCAGCAGCAGCAGGAGGAGGAGGAGGAGGAGGAGGAGGAGGCCAGGGGAACGGATGGGAGGACGCCGGCGACGACGACGAGGACGGCGATGGCAAGGTTTTCCATGAAGGATGATCAGAACAAGAACGAGAAGGACGACAGCGACGGCGGCGGCGGCAACGACAACGACGACGACGACGACGACGTCGACGACGGCGACGGCGACGACGGCGACGGCGACGGCGACGGAAGCGGCGAGGACTAGGAGGAGAGATCACGAAACGAGGCGGGAAGGGGGGCGATGGCAGGGAGGGAAGAGGAGCACGGGGGGAAGGGAGGGGTGGAGGAGAAAAAGAGAGGTTACGGCAAGCTCGCGCCGACTTGACGCGGCGGCGACCCCAGCGCGGGCGCTTCCCGCCAGTAGCCCGGAATCGACCGATGTTGAACGATCTTCGCCATGGTGTAGCCGCGATCGCTCAAGATCGAAAGATTCACACGGTATGAGAAACCAACGCCGCTTCATCGTGAAATGAACCTATTGTGAATTGAGGCGCAGAAAGGGAGGGGGGGGGGGGGGCAAGGGGCAAAAAGTGGTTCTCCGGGAAAAGGGTTGGTTCCCGGGGAAATCGGTTTGTTTTCCGGGTGAACGTGGCCGAACGCCGAGTCGGTTGGGTGAGACCCTTACAGATTTTCCACCTCCACAAAAAATCACACCAACACCCAAACACCACGCACCAAACCCCAAACCCCAGTTCGCACACACCAAACCCCAAACACCAAACCCCAAACAGCAACCCCCAAACACCAAACCCCAAACACCAAACCCCAAACACCAAGCACCAAACACCAAACCCCAAACCCCAAACACCACACACCACGCCCCAAACGCTAAACCCCAAAACCCCCATCTCCCAAACACCAAACCCCAAACCCCAAACGTCAAACCCCAAACACCAAACACCACGCCCCAAACACCAAACCCGAAGCACCAATCCCCAAACAACAAGCACCAAACACCAAACACCAAACCCCAAACACCAAACCCCAAACACCAAACCCCAAACACCATTCCCAAACACCAAACCCAAACTACCAAGCACAGAACACCAAACCCCAAACATCAAACCTGGAACACCACGCACTAACCCCAAACACCAAACCCGAAGCACCAATCCCCAAATAACAAACACCAAACCCCAAACGCCAAACACCAAACCCCGAACGTCAAACCCCGAACACCAAACACCACGCCTCAAACACCAAACCCCAAGCACCAACCCCCAAACAACAAACACCAAACACCAAACCCCAAACACCAAACCCCAACCAAGCACCAAGCATTAAAC